>CM036760.1:65187503-65567503 GCA_020796225.1 Arion vulgaris
TCTTTTAGTCTCTACTGGGATTGCTGGGTGTTTCAAGATTGGGGTAAGCTGGTATGTAATGTTGTTGGCTTGCTGGATTCTGGTTTCGATTTCTCTGTCCAGTCTACCATCAGATGTGAAGATATTTGGTATTTATATTTGAATACCTTCCAAGGTATTTGAATTCTCTCACCTGCTTTAGCGTTTGGTCATTTATTTCTATGTTGATATCCTTATGTTCTCTGCTTATAGTCATGACTTCTGTCTTTTGAATGTTGATCTTCACGTCGTATTTGAGGTAGCTATTGTTGAGTAAGTTTATGTGTTCTTGAAGCTGTTCAATATTATTATGGAATAAACACTGGTCGTCAGCAAAGAGCAGTTCATTTTGTTGGTCTACGTCTCGTGATGTTTCGTCTATTTTGGTGATACTATCTATGTATATTGGCAAATATGATACGAATTGGCAAAGCAACATCAGCTTTTAAAAGTCTAAATAAAATATGGAACTGCTAGTTATATAGTATTAAAACTAAATTACGAATTTTCAATTCAAATGTATCAATCCTAACATATGCCAGCAAGAGTTGGAAAATGACTAAAGATATAGAAAGCAAGTTGAATGCATTTGAAAATAGATGTCTGCGAAAAATAATGAATATAAATGGAACGAATTCAGGAGAAGTGATGAAATCAGAGACATGTCTGGTCAACCACTAGTGACAACTGTTATAAGAAAGAGAAGATGGAGATATGTTGGGCACACCTTGAGGAGAAATGATCAACGAACATCAAAGCAGGCATTGAAGTGGGATGCAAAGGGTTCAAGAAAGAGAGGACGACCTAAGGAGACCCTGAAACGAACTTTGCTGAGAGAGGCAGGAAATATCGGTCTCAGTTCCATGGAGGAGATTGAGCGAGTTGCCCAGGATAGAGCGGTATGGAGAAATTACTTGCAGGCCCTATGTAACGTATAACGGTACGAGAGGAATTATTATTATTATTATCTTCCTTCATAATTCTACGAGCACAAATTAGATTATACCACTGTCGGCTTGCTAGGCCTGTCCCAGTGGCTTCAGATTATTATTATCCATGTATATAATAAAGAGGAGAGGTGATAAAACACATCCTTGTCGTACTGCTGATGTTACTGGAAACCAATTTGTGTGTCCGGCGCTTGTTCGTATGGCACTTTCACTTTCTATATATATGGCTCTAACACAGTCTAGAAGTGTTCCTTTTATTCCGTAGTTTTCGAGAACATCCCATAATATGTCTCTGTTAACCCTATCAAAGGCCTTCTCTTGGTCTATGAAGGCTATATTCATTTGATTTTGTGTTCTATAGTCTTTTCACTAATTTGTCTTAGGGCAAATATTGCATCTGTGCACCCTTTTCCTTTTTTAAATCCAAACTGTTGTGGGCTGAGTGTTGGCTCCACAATTGGTCTTATTCGTTGCTCCAGAACTCTTGCAAACATTTTTCCCACATGTCTTAGGAGGAGATGCCTCTATATGTACTACAGTCTTGTTTTTACCTTTTTTCTTCCATATTGGTACTATAATAGCTTTTTCAATCTGAAGGGATAGTTCTTTCTTCCCACGCCTTCTTGAAGATGTAATGTACCCAGGTTACTCCAATCTCTCCACACGCCTTTATTGCTTCTGCTGTTATTCCATCAATTGCCGCAATCTTGTTCTTTGGGCTTCTCTTAATAGTTTCTCTTACCTCACTTACTAGTAATCATTGGTTACTCGAATACTCGCTTCTGTCTGGAATAAGGAGTAACGAGTATCGTCGAGTAAGAAGAACACCTTACTTGACTACTACTCGTGTTTGGATCAGTTTTCTTGGATAGATTTCTATCTTCTCCTTCTTTGCGTTCGTTCTTCACGACCAATTTTAATACCTCTTTGTGATATGTTTGGTCTTTGCCAAGAACGTGTATACGTTGCACATTGGTTTGGTAGGCCCTAAACACATAGATTTATATTACTTAGTAGACTAATATTCATTCGGTGTCTGAGAAACGGTGTAGGTGATTGAGTGCAGTGGTGTAGACTAATATTCATTCGGTGTCTGAGAAACGGTGTAGGTGATTGAGTGCAGTGGTGTAGACTAATATTCATTCGGTGTCTGAGAAACGGTGTAGGTGATTGAGTGCAGTGGTGTAGACTAATATTCATTCGGTGTCTGAGAAACGGTGTAGGTGATTGAGTGCAGTGGTGTAGACTAATATTCATTCGGTGTCTGAGAAACGGTGTAGGTGATTGAGTGCAGTGGTGTAGACTAATATTCATTCGGTGTCTGAGAAACGGTGTAGATGATTGAGTGCAGTGGTGTAGACTAATATTCATTCGGTGCCTGAGAAACGGTGTAGGTGATTGAGTGCAGTGGTGTAGACTAATATTCATTCGGTGTCTGAGAAACGGTGTAGGTGATTGAGTGCAGTGGTGTAGACTAATATTCATTCGGTGCCTGAGAAACGGTGTAGGTGATTGAGTGCAGTGGTGTAGACTAATATTCATTCGGTGTCTGAGAAACGGTGTAGGTGATTGAGTGCAGTGGTGTAGACTAATATTCATTCGGTGTCTGAGAAACGGTGTAGGTGATTGAGTGCAGTGGTGTAGACTAATATTCATTCGGTGTCTGAGAAACGGTGTAGGTGATTGAGTGCAGTGGTGTAGACTAATATTCATTCGGTGCCTGAGAAACGGTGTAGGTGATTGAGTGCAGTGGTGTAGACTAATATTCATTCGGTGCCTGAGAAACGGTGTAGGTGATTGAGTGCAGTGGTGTAGACTAATATTCATTCGGTGCCTGAGAAACGGTGTAGGTGATTGAGTGCAGTGGTGTAGACTAATATTCATTCGGTGTCTGAGAAACGGTGTAGGTGATTGAGTGCAGTGGTGTAGACTAATATTCATTCGGTGTCTGAGAAACGGTGTAGGTGATTGAGTGCAGTGGTGTAGACTAATATTCATTCGGTGCCTGAGAAACGGTGTAGGTGATTGAGTGCAGTGGTGTAGACTAATATTCATTCGGTGCCTGAGAAACGGTGTAGGTGATTGAGTGCAGTGGTGTAGACTAATATTCATTCGGTGCCTGAGAAACGGTGTAGGTGATTGAGTGCAGTGGTGTAGACTAATATTCATTCGGTGCCTGAGAAACGGTGTAGGTGATTGAGTGCAGTGGTGTAGACTAATATTCATTCGGTGCCTGAGAAACGGTGTAGGTGATTTGAGTGCAGTAGTGTAGACTAATATTCATTCGGTGCCTGAGAAACGGTGTAGGTGATTGAGTGCAGTGGTGTAGACTAATATTCATTCGGTGCCTGAGAAACGGTGTAGGTGATTGAGTGCAGTGGTGTAGACTAATATTCATTCGGTGCCTGAGAAACGGTGTAGGTGATTGAGTGCAGTGGTGTAGACTAATATTCATTCGGTGTCTGAGAAACGGTGTAGGTGATTGAGTGCAGTGGTGTAGACTAATATTCATTCGGTGTCTGAGAAACGGTGTAGGTGATTGAGTGCAGTGGTGTAGACTAATATTCATTCGGTGCCTGAGAAACGGTGTAGGTGATTGAGTGCAGTGGTGTAGACTAATATTCATTCGGTGTCTGAGAAACGGTGTAGGTGATTGAGTGCAGTGGTGTAGACTAATATTCATTCGGTGCCTGAGAAACGGTGTAGGTGATTGAGTGCAGTGGTGTAGACTAATATTCATTCGGTGCCTGAGAAACGGTGTAGGTGATTGAGTGCAGTGGTGTAGACTAATATTCATTCGGTGTCTGAGAAACGGTGTAGGTGATTGAGTGCAGTGGTGTAGACTAATATTCATTCGGTGCCTGAGAAACGGTGTAGGTGATTGAGTGCAGTGGTGTAGACTAATATTCATTCGGTGTCTGAGAAACGGTGTAGGTGATTGAGTGCAGTGGTGTAGACTAATATTCATTCGGTGTCTGAGAAACGGTGTAGGTGATTGAGTGCAGTGGTGTAGACTAATATTCATTCGGTGCCTGAGAAACGGTGTAGGTGATTGAGTGCAGTGGTGTAGACTAATATTCATTCGGTGCCTGAGAAACGGTGTAGGTGATTGAGTGCAGTGGTGTAGACTAATATTCATTCGGTGCCTGAGAAACGGTGTAGGTGATTGAGTGCAGTGGTGTAGACTAATATTCATTCGGTGCCTGAGAAACGGTGTAGGTGATTGAGTGCAGTGGTGTAGACTAATATTCATTCGGTGCCTGAGAAACGGTGTAGGTGATTGAGTGCAGTGGTGTAGACTAATATTCATTCGGTGCCTGAGAAACGGTGTAGGTGATTGAGTGCAGTGGTGTAGACTAATATTCATTCGGTGTCTGAGAAACGGTGTAGGTGATTGAGTGCAGTGGTGTAGACTAATATTCATTCGGTGCCTGAGAAACGGTGTAGGTGATTGAGTGCAGTGGTGTAGACTAATATTCATTCGGTGCCTGAGAAACGGTGTAGGTGATTGAGTGCAGTGGTGTAGACTAATATTCATTCGGTGCCTGAGAAACGGTGTAGGTGATTGAGTGCAGTGGTGTAGACTAATATTCATTCGGTGTCTGAGAAACGGTGTAGGTGATTGAGTGCAGTGGTGTAGACTAATATTCATTCGGTGCCTGAGAAACGGTGTAGGTGATTGAGTGCAGTGGTGGCTCGTTGTCATTTTTCTTGGTGGGGCCCGGCAAAAATTTCGGAAAAATCGTGATTTTTTTAGTATTTACTATTATTTGTCTATTCCGGGAAGTTATTACCCTTTTCAGGAAAGAACAAATGTTTCTGTTTTGCAACAGCTTGATACTAAAAAGAGTTGACTATTAAATAATATAAAAACTAGGACAATTAAATATTTCGGACACATCAAACGACAGGAGCGCCTTGAGAAGACTAAAAAAAACAACCTATCTGGAACGCAAATTGAACATGAGTCGCTCGCATGGAAAAAAAAATAATAAAAAATAGTATCGTGCACTTGTGAATGAGACTAGGAGTCTTATACATATTAGGTGATTTTGTAATATATAATCTCTGCCGTAGATGGCTAAGTCTTGTAAAGGATATGCCACGATTTTCAATCTATATGTAGTATACTGGGAAAGAACTGAAATTCTTCCCTTCTGTTATATTCTTTGCTTGATAAAAGCAATTTGGTCGAAATGTTTGCGTGTATTGTCATTGTTTTTGTATTTTGTAAATCTCTAGTACTTTGTAATTATTGTTAAAAATGTTTTTACGTGTTTCACTCAACTCAACTCAGTAGACAACTGTACGAAAGAAAATTGGGTACTTTTGTACAATCCGTTAAAATGGGGAATCTGGTTGACCTAAATCAAGTGACGTCAGTCGACAGGTCAGCGTTCACGAGATGCGGACGTACAGGGAAACACGGTTCAAAGTTCACCTATTTCGTGGTTTTGGTATTTGATGGTTTAGAAAACCAGTGTTTTGTTTGAATTGAGAGCCCGTAAAGGACTGTATGAAGGACTGTGAGGTGGTAGGAGGAGGACGGGCTGTTAGTGGTTGTAGGTTACTGTGGAGGCCAGAAGGTGATGATATCAATTGCTCGGAGTGTCCAAATTTCGTGATTTTGTCCGACGACGCCCCATGAACTCCCTCATGTATGAGTCCAAGAGATGGCGATGTGTCCCATTTTGCCTCTTGTTCCTTTCCTTAGCAGTTTTCCACAAGCGCTCGATGGTCTGTGTATGTGCGCATGTATTAGTGTATTTGGATCAACAAAGTTAACAGAGTGGTTGACTGTATAATAATGGGAACCCTCTGCGCTATATTTAGAATGACCAAATTTCAACGGTGAGATTGACCACAGCCAGGCTCTAGCACAGGCCAGACAACTGGCGGTATTCCTGACCTAGATAAGAAAAGGGATCTGAAAATTACAGATGTTTAATAGAACCCTGCAAGCTTTTTTCAATTTTACTCAATTCTGTGAGTCTATGGTTATTTGTTGGTGAAACATATTCATTATATTGATATTCCTTATTGTTAAACTTAACTTGTTTGATAATATAACTTCGATTTAGCATTTTGTGTTGATTTTAAAATGAATTCGACTATATACACCAATACTGGATGCGAGGTTACGTGGTGTAGTTGGGGTCTGATTTCCACAATTCTTACCTGAGCCCGAAGGCCCAGTAGTTTATAGTTGGCTCTGGATTGACCGAAATTGCTGTATACAAGATGTATTAATGCAAGGGACAATTCCCTAAAACTAATCTTTTTCTATGATGGTTTGTTATTTATTACTATTATTTTCTATAAATATAATTTTATACTATTTTTATATCAAATTGGGGATTCATTCGATAATTAAACGGACTATTTAATATAGAGTTCTCGTTTATCTGGGAAGTAGTTTGGCCGCGTAAGAATGAATATATTTTCCGGCTGAATGAAAATGACGTAATTGTTTTGGCAATTATCATTGCAATAGCGATCAAAGGTCAGAGGTCGCAATGTTACATCTTAGGACAATTTTAAACGCTCCCCAGAAATAGTGCACGGCACAATGCGTGAAGCAATAGATGGAAAATTATGAGTTTGTCTATACATATATAATATTTTTTAATAAGGAAATGTTATATATTAATATGGCTGTTATATTAATCTGATATAATATTTATATTTTAGTATTATGTATTAAACTTTCAAAGTCGCCCGAGTGGTTACCGGGGCCCAAATTTGGGGTGTAAAGAATAGAACCACTGTTACCTGCCACGCATGTCGTAAGAGGCGACTAAGGAGGTTTGGCTGAAATCGGATGCATGTGTCCTAAATGTATAGAAGTCTTGCTTTTAGGGGCCTACCAAACCAATGTGCAACGTATACACGTTCTTGGCAAAGATCAAACATATCACAAAGAGTGATTAAAATTGGTCGTAAAGAACGAACGCAAAGAAGAAGAGGAGAAAGAAACTTTCAAAGCTAATCAGTGTGAAGTTAAAAGTAATAATTTCGAAAACAATTATTTCTAAAATAATAAGTACACGCTAATTATTTTTGGTTTGGTAGGCCTGTTCTTACTGGCCCGTAATGACCAGGGATGTATACTAATAAGGGATGAAAGATGCTGAATTTCAGATTTCAGACTTTGTGTGATATTTTAGGGTTATATATCAACTTTCAAAGCTAATCAGTATACCGTTGAAAGTAATAATTATGAGCAAATAATGCCTTACATAATAAGTACACGTTACTCAATATTTTTGGTGAGGGGGGTCCCCACTGGCCCTTAATGACGAGCCGCCCCTGATTGAGTGTCTGAGAAACAGTAGATGATTGAGTGACTGAGAAAGAGTAGATGATTGGGTGACTGTATCGTGATTTGGATAATGTTCTTTTGTTTATTGAATTAAGCATATTCAAACTGTACCCGACCAAGTAAATGGGGGAGATGGTGAGAGCGGTGTGAAGCACACATCCATCAGAATAGAAAATAGTAAAAGGCGAAAATAATGGCTTTCCTGTTCTTTGTTATAACGAACAACTAGCTAGCAAAACCACAAGTTTACGTTGAACTTTTGATTCTATTAAAAAAATACAAAGTTTTGAAGGTCGCAAATTTATTTCCGTGCACATAGTTTTATTCCTATATGCAGCATAACGAGATGTTGTAAATAAAAGACCCGGACACCCTCTCAACGACACAAACTTGTAACAAACAAAAAATTGGCTATAGTATAGCCGCTGTACGAAAGAAATAATCATATTTATTGAATTGAGATATCATGGTGTGAAATAGTAGAATATTAGCAACTGTTAAGATCAACCATGAGGCTATATTATTGTATTTATTTACATTATAAGTCTTTTCATTATACAACATTTCGAGTTTTTGTACTTCACAGAACCATGAATTTTTGACTCGCCCAGGCTCACGGAGGGAACAAAGATTAGTAACAATGCGACCTAGAAGGCATGTCGTAAGAGGCGACTGAGGTAGGGGCATAGGAAGCTACTCTAGTAAATAAAAAGCGTCGCAGAAATCTGATGTGCTGGTCAACTTATAATCGCATAACTTGTATAACGTACAATCGCTCTTAGGCTCAGATCACATACAAATCCCAAAGAGTGGTTTAACATGTGTTCGATATGGAGCGTTGGAAGAAAACAAAGAGTAAACTTGTCAAATAGTCTGTTAGCATCTCCATATGTTCTGCAAGTGTTTTGTATTTTCATATAATCCTCATGCTTTCTTCTATTTCACAAAGACGTCTTATGCTGAATCTATTTAATGAGTTTGGAAATCGTCATGCATTCTCGACCACCTCTTCATATATACTCAACATTTAATAGACTAGTCGGTATGTATGTTCGACACAAATTGAACTCATTTGGAGACTACTATCATGAGATTAATTAATCGATTTTTTGCCTATCTGGACATTTCTTTGTCTCGAGAACGTTTTTAGGACACTGGGACAAAGCAGCCCAAACCGGTACTATTCCTGACTCGGTTGCTCTCTAAAGAAATGTCACGCTTCATGGTGAAAGTATTGCATAAAATGACCGCATGTGTAGCTCTAACAACAATTCTAGGGATCTTCAGTAAAAAATATGCACTTCTGATCTGAACGATATGGTCCGGTTTCGAAACCAAGACGTTTGTGCCAGGAAGAGCCCCTTAATAAGTGAACAAGAAGTCCAACTTAACGTAATACATAGAATCATGGCAGATATATATATATATATATAGTCGATAGTAATCTAAACATCATATAACATACTCTGACCTTAGATTCAACAAACGAAATGTCTTAGTTCAACTTGACATATTCCGTTATCTGTATGCTGATGCTCACTTCCAACCAATGTCTAGCGACAGAACAATTTGGTAACAACAAAAATGTGGGTCTGTGTTCACTACAACTGTCTATACCTGCTTCCAATTTGCGTCAGTACATTGATATCTTGCTTTGTAATACAGAACGACACAAGAATTTCGTAATAAGGTTCCATATATCATGAAAATGAGACTGTTAACACAAATAATAGACACCACTTCGGTTTTGGCGCGACTAAATTACGTCTAATGGTAACTGAACACTAATCACATACGAAGTTTGTATTTTGTAATTATAAATACGAATCACGTGATTTCCCGTCACTGATCTGTAGCCATATTTTGTAGTAGCAGCCGCAATACTATCTTAACGCAAATCTTTATTACCTGATCCAACTCTTATTCCATTTATGTTCGGTATCTATTGTTCTACTTTTGAATATCAATGTTACAGAAGAGTCCTCTGTATATTATGGATAGAGAAGAGAACAAATAGATCTATTCAGAAAGAACTCAAAATCAAAGAAACCTGGCTGATGCTACAAATAAAAATGAGAAAATTGAAGTATTTTGGACATATAAAGAGATACAAAGGGCTGGAGAAGACGGATAGAAGCATCCCGGCAAAGAGAAGAAGGGAAGACCACGGAGAAGATGGAGTCCAGATGCAACTGATGGTTTGAGCATGACGGCTGCAGAGGCGGGACGTCTGACCTACGAGAGAAAGAAATTCCGAAAGACTGTTAATGTCTGTAAATAGCTGAGGACAAGCTATTTGATGTTGATATTCTATTGTTAATGATATAAGTCTACTGTACCCGATTTTGGAATAGTTCTGTAAGTCATGCAGTCTGGAAGGAAGAGGGGTGGGGGGATGCAAACCATCTGGCTGAATAGCAAAGTCTAAGCATGAACTCCCTTTTCGCAACTCTGTTGCAATAAACAAGACATTACAAAATAGGTGACAGCCCCAAAGGATGACCAATTACCCGTGCTGGTCTGGTATCACATTTCAGAAATACTATATAGTGACCATTGACATATAACTGAGATACAATTTAAAAAAAATGTACGGTGTCGGAGGCTTCTTATTTGTACTATGGAGACATCTATAACAGTGACACGTGTCACGGCTGGCTCAAACTAGGGTTGGCACATACCATGGTTGGTTCATGCGAGGGCTAGCACATACAAGGGCTGGCTCACACCAGGGCCTGGCCTGTACAAGGGCTGGCACATACAAGGGCTGGCTCACACCAGGGCTGGCACATACAAGGACTGGCATATATCAGGGCTGGCATATACAAGGGCTGGCTCACACTAGGGCTGGCACATACAAGGGCTGGCTGACACATACAAGGGCTGGCTCACACCAGGGCTGGCTCCTACCAGGACTGGCACATACAAGGGCTGGCTCACATCAGGGCTGGCACATAAAGGCTGCTCACATCAGCTGGCATATAAGGGCTGGCTCACACCAGGGCTGGCACATACAAGGGCTGGCTCACATCAGGGCTGGCACATACAAGGGCTGGCATATATCATTGCTGACACACACCATAAGAGTCTCTCTCCCACAATTACCTCGCTCTGCCTAATGATCTTTATTTCTCACAGTCTACAAAAGGAAAGTGTAGGTGTCAATCCAAGATGTAAATCAAAAAGAGCCATCTGGCTTCTTGTGTGTGGTTGCATAGCAGCACGCAGACAGCTTATTGTCGACGAATTTGTATTTCAAGATGGCCCACCGAAAGTTCCAGACAGCACGTGTGAAATTGGTAGATGAAACTCTCTCCGAGCAGTTCTTTGGTGCGAAAACCTCCTCACTATGCCCAAAATACAGGATGTCACCCAGCGAATAAAGGCCACCTGGGTTGCGATCAACATAATTTCTACGTTGAAAATGCAGCGTTGCTTAAGCTTGAGCAATTGAGAAATGGAGAACGGTTGAGAAATGAAGACATCAGGAAAAAGTGGGTACAGCATCAGTACTGAACTTCATCAAGAAATAACAAATTAAATGGTTCGACCAGATTACTAACAGACAGTGCACCTCAAATAGCTATGCTGCTCCGATACAATGGATACAAAACAAAAAGGTCGACCAAGCAAAAGGTGGACCTCAGAGATAACAGAGGCGACGAAAGAAAGTATTTATAAAGCGCACACAGAGGCTCGTTCTAGAAATCTCTTCTTATCCTGACGCTGTGAAGCAAAGCAGGATTAGAGAATAGAAAACAAAGCTCAAGTTTGAAGTGAACGAGGGATATGTGACTCCAGGGCTCTGCGACTGTTAAGGAAGTATGTGCACAAGCTGTCATTTCTCCTACAAGTTGGACAAGTGACTTGAGTCAATGATTCTGCTAGTCCTTCAGGCCTGTGAATAAGTAATGTCTTTGATGATGTTTCCGTAATATGGTTTTTTCACAGGATGGGATTGCTAATGCCAAGCCAAACCCCCAACTGAGCGACCAGGAAGCCATATTTAGTCTGGCCCCCTCCTCTGTGACATATCTGGCCTGGATGACCCTGCCATGAATATAAACTCCCGCCGTTCCAGCTCACTGTATCATTGAACACCAACTTCGCTTGGCGGGACATCTCGTCCGCATGCCTGATCACAGGATGCCAAAGATTTTATTCTACAGTGAAATGTCGAGTGGCAAACGCTCCCGAGGGGGCCAAAAGAAGAGATTCAAAGACACGCTCAAGTCCTCTCTAAAATCCTTCGAAATCAAGATTGATACCTGGGAAAAAGCTGCACGGGATCGAACATCCAGGCGTTCACTCCTACGAAAGGGTGCAAAATCCTGTGAGGCAGCACGTCAAGCAGCATCAGTACTGCGTAGACAAAGAGAAAGGCCAGTGCACACGAGTCCCAGACTGTAGCAACAATCTCATACCCACACTGTCCACGACTTTTCAAGGCACGCATCGGACTGACAAGTCACCTACGTGTCCATTGACTGATACTACATTTTGTTTGTTGGATGAAGTAACTATGTGGTTATAATCATATTTGATTGACGAACATTATTATTATCATTGGAGCACGCAAGCCTCCCCACCACTACACGGTAATGGCCTCATCTGAGGTGGATATCGAATGACAACCTTTTATTATTTATCGAATTTAAGTTGACTTGATTTATTTCTCTCCGCTCATAGTGGAGCATAGAACATCAACAGTTATTCTCCACTTTCCCCAGTCTCCAGTAGTATTTTGTATGGCGTCCCAGGATAGTCCAGTACCCATCAGTTCCTCAAGAAGACTCTGTCTATAGGTCAGTTTATGACGTTCCTCTTTCCGTTTTTCTTGCGGGTTTCACCCAAGTGCTTGTCTAGTGACACTGGACTGTGTCTTCCGTGGGGTATTCCCAACCCATCGCCATTTTCTCCTCTTAACCTGGGCCATCATGAGTTCATGTCCACATCTTATCCCCAGGTCTGTGTTTGCAACTCTGTCATACCATCTCAGTCTGAGAATCCGCCTAAGACATCCGTTGCCAAAGGTCCGAATGCCTTTCAATTGATTGGCATTATTACCGGATGTACTGGTTGACAAGCTAACATCAGTTATCGTTGGGGAAGGGGGTGTGTGTCTATTATTGTTGCTGCTTGCTTTTCGTATGGCATGGAGTTCCTGACCTCCAAACCATAGCCCCTCTTAGTCGATTTTTACGACATGCTAAAGTAGACAGTGGTTCTATTCTACTCTACCCCAGAAATGACACGGGGGTTGATAAGTCATGACCTTTCTAATCATAATCATTGCAAATAGACAGAGTTGATATTCAGAGCGTCCTCATAGAGTGTGGCAGTAAAGAGGATTTTCATCTAAACCAATTCACGTCAAATGCCAGATTGCAAGAGCTTGGATTTAAGATTGAAGGGGCCAGAACAGAGCAGCAAAACATACTTATGTGTAGGTTCGTCATTCAACATCGAACTGGTACGGTCAGTCGCTGTGAACTGGTACGGTCAGTCGCTGGACGCTGGTACGGTCAGTTGCTGGACGCTGTTGAAGATATTGCAAATGAGATCGGAGCACCTATGGACATGCCCGAGTGCAATGACAATATTCCAAACTGAAACTGACCTTCCTAAATATAAGATAGAGCTTGTGTTAAATAATGGGTCGGTCAACTAACCCAGGATAACTGTACATGCATGACTGTAGATGGTGTTCACTGGCAACTAACCCAGGATAATTGTACATGCATGACTGTAGATGGTGTTCACTGGCAACTAACACAGGATAACTGTACATGCATGACTGTAGATGGTGTTCACTGGCAAGCAGAAACAATTTTTAATAACACATCGATGGGTTTACGAGGCCCACTTATATACTATTTAGTGGGCCATGGGTTTACGAGGTCTACTTATATACTATCTAGTTGGACATGGGTTTACTGATCCAATTATATACTATCTAGTGGGCATGGGTTTACGAGGAACAATTATCAAGTGGGACATAGGTTTACGAGGAACAATTATCAAGTGGGACATAGGTTTACGAGGAACAATTATCAAGTGGGACATAGGTTTACGAGGAACAATTATCAAGTGGGACATAGGTTTACGAGGAACAATTATCAAGTGGGACATAGGTTTACGAGGACACAATTATCAATGGGACATAGGTTACGAGGCCAATTATCAAGTGGGACATAGAGTTTACAAGAGCCTAATTATAAGTACATAGTTGTACAGACCATATGAAGTTGGACATAGGTTTCGAGGAAAATTATCAAGTGGGACAGTACGAGGATCAGATAGCAAGGGACTGAAAAAGATTGTGGGAAACTGAGAACAACGACACATCGTAACAAGACGAAAGAATAAGAGGAATAGTGGTGGTACAAATAGAACCCTAGAGGGATACTTATAAAACTCCCATCAAATATACCCCCATGGACAAACGGAACTCACATTAAAAAAACTAAAGTCTAAAAATCAACATTGACACAATCCCATCTCCCTAATTCCTTCATGCTTGTTGATTTTGAATTGCTACTTCCTTGAACATCGCAATGGTGTGTGTGTACACAGGGAGAAAACAGCGAAAGTGATTGCAATACAAGAACGCGTAACAAGATAAAAGAGACATTTAATTAAAAATAGTATGTTTAACTCGGAAGTGGTTTTTTCTTCAGCGAGTCATTTTTGTATTACTTGAATATTAAAATTGACTATACTAAATATCTTTGTAAAGCTTTCTAACGGAAATATTGGTCTTCTTCTTCTTTGCGTTCGTTCTTTACCACCAATTTTAATCACTCTTTGTGATATGTTTGATCCTTGCCAAGAACATGTGTACGTTGCACATTGGTTTGGTAGGCCCCTAAACGCATAGACTTCTACACATTTAGGACACATGCATCCGATTTCAGTCAAGTTTCCTTAGTCGCCTCTTACGACATGCGTGGCAGGTAACAGTGGTTCTATTCTTTACACTCCAAATTTGGGCCCCGGTAACCACTCGGGCGGGAAATATTGGTGAATGCGGACACACGCAAGATCTGACGGGCCATAGTAGTGGTGTAGTGTAACCCGACAAATGGGGACCATTTAAACCGTTTAGATCAGCGTTTCCCAAAGTGGGCGGTACCGTCCTCAGTGGGCGCTGAAGCGTTCTAGGGGGACGATAGTGGGTTCAGAAGAATTTGAGGTGTGTTCAGGCAATTAGGAGTCGGTGGTTACTTAAAGAAGAAATTATTACAGAAATGTAATACCATGTATTACAGAAATATATCTCAATTTTCTTTGTCAAAGAGAAAATAGAAAATGTATATATTTGGGAGGAAGAGGGGCGTTCGCAAACTGTTATAATCTGGAGGAGGTGGGGGGTTTACAAAGTTTCTGTTGTGTAAAGTGGGCGGTGAGCCGAAAAAGTATGGGCATCTATGGTTTAGATCGTTTGATTGTATTTGTTATGTAAGGTGATATTGTCACACTTATTTGTAAACAATTGTTTTTCAATATTTTCAGCCTGTTTAGTTATTGGTTGAATGTTGACAGGTGTTATTTTGCGGTATTTGAAAACAGGTGTTTTGTCAAGGTATGTTGTCTAGACGTATGTTGATGACATTGGTTACAGGTGTCATGATATGAAGTACGGGTATCATGACAGGAGGTACAAGTGTTGGACCACTAGATACATTGTTGGACCACTAGATACATGTGTCGGATCTAGATACATGTGTTGGAACTAGATACAGGGTAGTCAGTGACAGAAGGTAACAAATGTGTTGGACCACTAGATACATGTGTTGGACCACTAGATACAGTTGTAGCAGTGGACCACTAGATACATGTGTTGGATCGCTAGATATAGGTGTCATGACAGAAGGAACAAGTATTGGATTCTGAGATACATGTGGCATGGCACCAGGTACAGGCAGTGGATCACGTGATACACGTGTCATGGTGGGAGATACAGGTGTTGATTCACAAGATACAGATGTCATGGCACGAGGTACAGGTGTCATGGCAGAGGTAAGGTGTTGAAACCTGAGATACAGGTGTCATGGCACAAGATACATGTGTCTGATCTGAGATACAGGTGTCATGGCACGAGGTACAGGTGTTGATCTGAGATCAGATGTCATGGCCGAGATACAGTGTGAATCTTGAGATACAGGTGGATGGCACAGATACTGGCATGGGCGTACGGTGTTGGATCAATGCGATGGCAATGATACTCCTGACGATGTGACTCTGATGACTTGACTCTGGCAATGTGACTCTGATGACCTGACTCTGGCAATATGACTCATGTAACTAGCAAAAACAAACCTTCGAAAAGAAAAGTCTTCCACAATTTGTACAATTTGTTTGCAGCATAGAACTATCTTTACTACCGACATTCACATAGAATTTACGTGAGAGTTTGTACATAGAATTATCTTTACTACCGACATTCACATAGAATTTACGTGAGAGTTTACAAATTTTGACATTCATAGAATTTACGTGAGTAGTTTTTTCTGACGGTAACGAATCTCAGGTTGACCCAGGTTTAACTAGGTCCCAGAGAAACACAAAGTAAAATTTGCTGGCGTGATATTGCCCACATTTTCACCCCCTTCTTCGGTACGTAATGAAAAATACGTTTGTGGGGTAGGTAATGAAAAATACGTTTGTGCGGTAGGTAATGAAAAATACGTTTGTACGGTAGGTAATGAAAAATACGTTTGTGCGGTAGGTAATGAAAAATACGTTTGTGCGGTAGGTAATGAAAAATACGTTTGTGCGGTAGGTAATGAAAAATACGTACCTAACTCCAAACTCACCAATATACCACGTGGTATGAATACGGGTTTCCTTTATATCTTTTTATTTACAAATTATAAGTACAAGGAATTCCCATCCTAAGGTCTGAAAAGGCTACGGGAATTTGTTTTGTTTTTCCAAGACTGTATATAAGTTGTTAGTTTTGTTTTTCCAAGACTGTATATAAGTTGTTGGTTTTGTTTGTTTGTTACGTAGGGTAGTAAAGCCTCTTTATGTAGAGGGACGCTCCTTTCAACCTAAGGACAGAAATTTGATTGGTTATATCAAAGTGTGTTGGTCAACAAAGATGAAAAATACGAGTTGTTGATTTTTTTCTAGCCACAATATATAACAGCGAGGTACCGGAGTCTGACTTCAGAGAGGTTAAGAGTTGAACACGCGAAGAGAAATATCAGTTCATGAGATAGCAACAATGGTTGTGGAATCTTAATTATAAAGTTAATTGTCTGTTTGTGTGTCACTGGATAAATTTGAGAGAGTCAAACTCAAGAAGCATGAAACATTAGCAGCTTATTTATGCAAATACATTGTATATGTCAACGAGACCATTTCAACTATTTACGCCCTTTCTTTACCGACGTAAGAGTTAGTAAAGATTTTTTTAAATAAACACATTTAATAGCGTATTTAGTCAACCATTATTTTAGGTCACTGAGCACGAGCACTGGTTAACGGGGAAAACGTAGTTGCCCGATTCGTGAAAAGGTAATATCAATTATAATATCAAATTTCATTGCTTATTAAAAAACACGAGAGAAATTTAATTTTCCACTTTTTTGGGTCATGCAAATATCAATTTTCTTTACATATTTTTCTGCCTGAGAAGACCCCATGACAGCATCACGAGACAGGCTCTCTGGTGGAACCTCCAAGATAATAGAGGTGAGGGAAGACCTAGGAACAGCTGGAGACGGGAGTTGGAGACGGAATGCAAGAAAATGGGGAGATGGTGGAGAGATCTGGAAAAAATGGCATTGGATAGATGGACTTGGAATGCCTTGGTTGTCAACATATTTCTCTCTAGGGGCGAAGGGTGAAGAAGAAGTGAGATAGAGGTAGGTGGGAAAATTCATATCTTCATGTGTAGAAAGTCGAGTGTGGGATTGAACATACAACCACCATGACCCCGAGTCGACAGGCGAGCGATTATGCTAATCCATCCTACAACACGATACATGAGGGATACATTTATTCACTTTCAAAATTCAATGTACGCAAACCCACAAATCTGAGGTGGTCAGACCGGACCAGGTCAGATCTTGAGAAAACTGTGGAACAGTAATTTGGCGTTTAATGGTAAAGACACGGTGTATATATATATATATATATATATATATAATAATAATAATAATAATTCCTCTCGTACCGTTATACGTTACATAGGGCCTGCAAGTAATTTCTCCATACCGCTCTATCCTGGGCAACTCGCTCAATCTCCTCCATGGAACTGAGACCGATATTTCCTGCCTCTCTCAGCAAAGTTCGTTTCAGGGTCTCCTTAGGTCGACCTCTCTTTCTTGAACCCTTTGCATCCCACTTCAATGCCTGCTTTGATATATATATATATATATATATATATATATATATATATATATTTAGTATTATATAACAAGCAAGAAATTAATAATTATATTATCGGATATAATCAACAAATAAAGAGTGTACAGGTATCAAGAGCTTCCAAAAAAACAAACAGACAAACACGGGATTCGAACCACTTACCTTCATTTCTTACGACACCCATCGCCTAGCCTAGCAATTTTTAACGATTTGGGCTAACGAAATGATATAGGAATTCTGAAATGCAGTTACTCAATAAGGCATGTCACCCAATCTGGAATATTCGACCTAATTCAATGAAGTCTTTAACTTTAGCACTTAATCTTATCTTGTGTTGGTTCTTAAGTCGGCTTGTTTCCACCACACCCTTCCCTTTATGGTTTCTCCCCAAGAGCAGTAATACTTGATGTGTAGTCTCTAGTAAAATCCTTGAACTTTCTATTTCCGCAAACTATAAACTAAAATGTTGAGTGAGATTAAGCTGAAACAGAACAATCTATGTTGATTCTGATTGGTTGAGACAGTTCATGGAATCAATGTCACATTCATTCTAAAACCTGAGTCAGGAGTTGTAGGTAATGTTGTCATTCATAGTCTTTAAGTCTTGGAGAATTCGATAGCTGTGTCAGGCGTCTGTGACATTTCTTTGTAAGTACTTGCAATTCGTGTGTAGTTATGCTTGTTAGTTTTGTATACATGAGTGTACGGTTTCAAGTGGAACTACTTTGTGTGATTGCAATTTTTGACATTCCGAGGAAGTAATAAATCTGTTCAAGCATGAAATGCTGAAATCTTTGTGTTGAAAAACGAAAAATATCATTTCCATTTTGTTTCATTAAATTCATGGTGATTTCTGACCTCTGTTTTGTTATATGAAAGTTGAAACTTTAAAGTATAGACTTCTAACTTTGTGACTGCCGAGATATGAACTGTTATGCTAATGAGAGCAATGTTGTGGGTTCTCAGAGAAGATTTCTAATTGTGTGTTACATTTAAACAATATATTTTAAGAAAGGAATTCTAGAATTTTGACTAAAGAGACCAATACTGTGGATTCCGAGAGCAGACATTGACATTTTTTTTATACTGTGGTAAGTAAACCTCTAATATTTGACTGTTTAACAAATGAAACAAATGAAAAAATTGTCATATTCGTAAGCTCGAAATTGTGACATTTAGAGTATAGGTTTCATGCTATTAACTGTCACCAACGGAATAGTATGATATTTAGAACATAGTTTCCATGCTGTGAACTGTCACCAACGGATTAATATGGCATTTAGAACACATGTCTGATCCCTCTCTACCGGCTGTTTTGGATAATGGTTTCCATATGCTGCTACTGTATAATCAGGTTTTGGTTAGAGATAGTTGTCTGCCAGAACAAAGATCTTTTCTCAGACAAGTCATTTATCCCATATTGAACATATAATACAATAAAATGTCCTGTATCCTTTGCAGACCGTAGTTTGTTAAACTCCTGTCATATCACAATTCTCAGTCCAAGTATGCAGGGGATATGAGTGTAAATTTCATTCTTACTAGAAGAACGTCAACTGCGTGAAATTAACCAACCTCTTCCTTCTTTTTTGCGCTTTTGACCAGCAGAAATTCGTTGAACTATTCTGATCCATATTGAGCAAACACGCGTTGTGCGCATACTTGACTGATTACAAGATCGCAAATCAAATAATGAGAGCCGCGGTAGCGTAGTTGTTAGTGAACTTGCTTCTCAAGGCTGGTGGTCCGGGTTCAACTCCCGCAGTGGGCGTGAAATTTTTCCCGACCACGACGGCTCTCAGGTCGACCCAACCTCAATTGGGTACCAGACATGTTTTGGGAATGTGAAGGCTTATTATTGTAATGTAATTTTAATGTATTGTAATGTAATGGAACTGAGACCGATATTTCTTGCCTTTCTCATCAAAGTTTGTTTCAGGGTCTCCCTAGGTCGTCCTCTCTTTCTTGAACCCTTTGCATCTCACTTCAATGCCCTGCTTTGATATTCGTTGATCATTTCTCCTCAAGGTGTGCTCAACATATCTCCATCTTCTCTTTCTTATAACAGTTGTCACTAGTGGTTGACCAGACATGTCTCTGATTTCATCACTTCTCCTGAATTCATTCCATTTTATATTCATTATTTTTCGCAGACATCTATTTTCAAATGCATTCAATTTGCTTTCTATATCTTTAGTCATTTTCCAACTCTCGCTAGCATATGTTAGGATTGATACAACATTTGAATTGAAAATTCGTAATTTAGTTTTAATACTATATAACTTGCAGTTCCATATTTTATTTAGACTTTTAAAAGCTGATGTTGCTTTGCCAATTCGTATCGTAATTTATTTTTTAACATTTCTTGTGCAATTAAAATTGCTACCTAAACTGCTCTGTTATTTTATCATTTTAGATTCCATGGTGATATCTGCATTACTTGCCCTAGGTGTCTTCATTATATTTGTTTTTTCATAGCTTATCTGCAGTCCAACTTTTGATGCTATAGATGACAAGTTGTCTGTTTTTCTTTGCATATCTTGGCTGTTTCTACTTAACAAGGCAATATCATCTGCAAAATCCAAATCTTCTAGTTGACTATTTTCTACCCAGTCAATGCCAGTTTTGTCCCTGCAACATTTTCGCATCATCCAGTCACATATCTGATATGCAGGATGTATTTTCATTGTTACAAATTGAACATAATTCAAGCATAGTGATTAATCACAAAAACAATATGTCATTATATATTATGAAATATTTATTTCTAATTATGATAAATATGTGTTTTTCGATGATCTTAGGCGACACCTCTGAAATGGTCGTTCGACTCTCAAATGGGTAGCGACCCACAGGTTGAGAGCCACTGGTTTAGGCGATCATACGAAACAGACTGCAAAGAAATGATAGGAAAATAAAGATCAGAATAGTAAGAGCATGCATGTTCCCAATGACAACGTATGGGTGTGAAGTATGGACATTTAACAAGTTATTGGTTATTGGTTACTAAACTGACGTCATTGCACTCCGGGCAGACCCATAGGTGCTCGGTCTCCGCCAACAGATATCGAAGAGTATGCATACTCATGGTTCCCGTGGCTCGCTGATTAAACACATCTCTCACTCTGCCTCTCAGGCATCCAGTTCGACTTGAACAACGGGTAACTCCAAACTGCCTAAATCGCTTGATTGATTCAACATATATTTTAGTGTCCTCATCCAGCAGACAGTCGCGAAGAGACCGAAGAACATCCCCTTATCCATCTTCAACTCCCCAACAATCGATGCTGTTGATGCAAGTCTGTCCACTCTCTTGATATCAAGTATTTAACAAGATAGTGCGCAAGTATATATGTGTTTTAGAATATAAGTGATACAGAAGAGTGTATCATGGAAAGAAAAGTTAACAAATAGATATATCCAGAAAGAACTCAAAATCAAAGAAAAATAGCAAATAAGAATGAGACAAGTTGAAGTATTTTCTACATACAAAAATCGAGGGTTAGAAAAGACCAATATGGAAAGAGACATCCCTGCAAAGAGGAGAAGAGGAAAACCACGAGAAGACAGATTCCAAATAGTGCTGATGATTTGAACATGGCGGTAGCCAGAGCATCTGGTCTATATGAGAAAGAGATTTTGATGGACCGTTAGGGTGGCAACGTTCTGCTCAGGACATTTAAGGACGAATTGTTTCTAATTATTTAATATACTTATTATTTCAGAGAAGCCTTGAGTGTCATGTCTTGCATCCCCCATACTTCTAATATGTTGCCAACTTATGAAAGCAAGATACAGTCTGGACGTAGTGGAGTGACTAAGATGGAACAAAACGATGTATTGTCATCACTCGACGCTACAACAGTGCTGAATGAACTTGGACCGAGTTTCAAGTAGGTCTTGACACATTGCATATGTGTGTGTTTATATATATATATATATATATATATGTGTGTGTGTGTTTGTGTGTGTACAAGTATATACCCGTATGCTTGCATATCTGTGTTTCACACGTGTATGTTTTATATATTGTTTCGTTGTTGTGACCGTGAAAGACCTTGTTCACTTGTAAATTAAGTAGCTCGAAAATGTTGATGTTTACTAGTCATGCGCAGTTCGGACTCAAGTGTGAATGTTAATTATTTATGCTGCATATATTTCTATTCGCTTCTTTTTTTTCTGTACTTTTTATTGTGTTCTTTCATTGTTATTTGCCTTTTTTATTCTTGAATTTTTATTTCAACACAAACATATTTGTACAAGGTTTATATGTATAACTATTCTCAGTGGCGGCTCGTGATCATTTTTGTTGGTGGGTCCAGACAGAAATTTTCGGAAAAATCATGGTTTCAGTTAGGTTATATTTTAATGTATAACATAATAAATACACGTTACACCTTATTTTTGGTGGGGCCGGCCCCACTGGCCCTTAATGACGAGCCGCCACTGACTATTCTTTTGGCTTATTACCTGTTTACGAAGAGAAGATACTTTTACGGGCTACAGTAATCCTCCATGCCAGCAAGCACAAAACGTGTTATAAAGAGGGCACGTCGGCTTACCGTCAGTGGCGTCTCTAGGGACGGAATGGTGCGGAAAGTACGCAATCTAGCTAAAACAAATCCCTTATTAAATAGATGGATATCGTCTTGTTAACCAGTTCAACTATTGTATCATACTCTCAGTCCTGCCTGTCCATGGTGCAATTAACCAGTTCAATTATTGTATCATACTCTCAGTCATGCCTGTCCATGGTGCAATTAACCAGTTCAATTATTGTATCATACTCTCAGTCCTGCCTGTCCAAGGTGCAATTAACCAGTTCAACTATTGTATCATACTCTCAGTCCAGCCTGTCCATGGTGCAATTAACCAGTTCAATTATTGTATCATACTCCTCAGTCCTGCCTGTCCCATGGTGCATTAACCAGTTCAATTATTGTATCATACTCTCAGTCCTGCCTGTCCATGGTGCAATTAACCAGTTCAATTATTGTATCATACTCTCAGTCCTGCCTGTCCATGGTGCAATTAACCAGTTCAATTATTGTATCATACTCTCAGTCCTGCCTGTCCATGGTGCAATTAACCAGTTCAATTATTTGTTCATACTTCAGTCCTGCCTGTCCATGGTGCAATTAACCAGTTCAATTATTGTATCATACTCTCAGTCCTGCCTGTCCATGGTGCAATTAACAGTTCAATTATTGTATCATATCTAGTCCTGCCTGTCCATGGTATTAACAGTTCAATTATTGTATCATACTCTCAGTCCTGCCTGTCCATGGTGCAATTAACCAGTTCAATTATTGTATCATACTCTCAGTCCTGCCTGTCCATAGTGCAATTAACAGTTCAATATTGATCATACCTCAGTCCTGCCTGTCCATGTGTAATTAACAGTTCAATTATTGTGTCCAACTGTTATTGTCTAGATAATGTATGTAACAACAAATCTACCTGTCCTCACCTTTATTTATCTAGATAATGTAACAACTAATCTACTTGTCCTCACCTTTATTTATCTAGATAATGTAACAACTAATCTACCTGTCCTCACCTTTCATCTAGGCTGTGTATGTTTGAAATAATGTCCCTGTTTTCATCTTTGTTTGTCTAGGGAACCTGATTTTTTTTTTTATTTCCGATTCAGCAGAAGAACTTGAGCTTTCAGCTCTTCGGCTCGGTGCTATGGATACCGTAACCCTTCGGCTCGGTGCCACGAACACCGTAAATCTGGAGAACCTGTTGCTTTTCTGCCAGCCCGCGGAATTGAGCCACACTCACAAGGGACTTGTCACCCGTCGTCCAACTCGCTACGAACATGCTGGTCAGGCGGGCAGGGAACCTGATCAAGAAGATAAGACAAGTGACGACATGAAGAATTACGTAAACATGATTAGGAGGCAAATATTGAAATATGTACCAAATGATTGTTGATTGTATTTTAACATTTCACCTTCTTTGCTAGCAAACTTAGAATAGGATAAAGTCGATTGTTGATTGCTATTTGAAACATTTCAGTTCTATTGCTAGCAAACATTGTAGAATAAGAGGATAAACAGTCTGGGGTGTATTGCTAGCAAACATTGTAGAATAAGAGGATAAACAGTCTGGGGTGTATTGCTAGCAAACATTGTAGAATAAGAGGATAAACAGTCTGGGGTGTATTGCTAGCAAACATTGTAGAATAAGAGGATAAACAGTCTGAGGTGTATTTTGCTAGCAAACATTGTAGAATAAGAGGATAAACAGTCTTTATTGCTAGCAAACATTGTAGAATAACAGGTTCTATTGCGATGTGGTTACGGCGTTTACCTGTCGTTCTGATGCTTGTGGGCTACAATTAGAATCGAATCACATGTACATTTTTTTTTCATGAGACCCTAGGATTGTTGCTGAAACTACCGAGTTCGTGTTTTGTGCAACACTCCCGGCAGGTGGCGTACCATTTCTGAAGACAGGATGGGGTTATATTGGGAAACCTGGTGAAATGACGTCTGTCCTCCGCCTTTAAACTTTTAGGATAAACAGTCCCTATTGTGACCAACTGGCTTATAAATTTGTCTCGTCCAACATATATACGGAGGACACCAATCAGGTACAACATGCGAGGAGACTTACAGCAGTAGTGCATGAATTGTCAAGAACAGTGCAAGATACTCAGACTGTCATTAGCATCCTGACTACCTCCTTGTCACCTTGACTAAGTTGTATCATTCAATGCAGATAACGCAGTACAAGAAAGAGAGACTTGGTCGTGTCATTCAATGCAAATAACGCAGTACGAGAAAGAAAGACTTGGTCGTGTCATTCAATGCAGATAACGCAGTACGAGAAAGAGAGACTTGGTGGTGTCATTCAATGCAGATAACGCAGTACGAGAAAGAGAGACTTGGTGGTGTCATTCAATGCAGATAACGCAGTACGAGAAAGAGAGACTTGGTGGTGTCATTCACAGTCCAGAAGGCAGAAAGTAAATGTGCTGCCTGTGGCCCAAGTTATGGCGTCCAGAAGGCAGAAAGTAAATGTGCGCCTGAAGCCCCAGTTATGGCGTCCAGAAGGTAGAAAGTAAATGTGCTGCCTGTGAAGCCCCAAGTTATGGCGTCCAGAAGGCAGAAAGTAAATGTGCTGCCTGTAAGCCCCAAGTATGCGTCCAGAAGGCAGAAAGTAAATGTGCTGCCTGTGAAGCCCCAAGTTATGGCGTCCAGAAGGTAGAAAGTAAATGTGCTGCCTGTGAAGCCCCAAGTTATGGCGTCCAGAAGGCAGAAAGTAAATGTGCTGCCTGTGAAGCCCCAAGTTATGGCGACCAGATGGCAGGAAGTAAATGTGCTACCTGTGAAGCAAGATCTTTCTCACTTTTAAACCTTGTTATTCCTATACGTGAAACTGCATCTGACTATTAATTGCATCGGATTATATAGTAGTGCAACAAAATATGACTGAAACTTCCGTTTGAGTTCGGAATATCTTCATTTAACTTCAGACATGTCCATAGGTGCTCTAATCATCCTCGCAACATCTCCAACAGCGTCCAACGACTAACCTTACCATTTCGATGTTGACTGATGAGCCTACCCATAGGCCTGTTTTGCTGTTCTTTTCTTGCCACTCCAAACTTTAATCTAAGCTACTGAAATCTAGTAGTTTATGTGTTTTGATTTTGTCACAGATTGGTTTCTTGGCAATGATGTCGGTACCATACAGAAGTTTGTCGAAGACCGGTTGTTTCTACTTCTAGCACAATTCCAGTACATGATGTGTACATTGTTTCGACTCAGTCGCTCACATTTAAACATATTTTTCCTGGCACACGCTATTTTCCCTCTTCTACCTCCTACCTTGTTGTTTCCATGTCTCCGACACATCTGTGCAGTATCTTGCGTCATTCTATTGGCTATAAAGCGCTGTTGACTAATCGCAAAGGATCCACACTTGCACGCACAATCTTCGTTGCGAGGCAGAGAATCCATTTCCCAAATAAGAGACTGGCTATAGCACACGACATACGGATACTCGGCACTTACATACACATTAAGCTTGGTTTTATTGGCTCGAAACATCACTCTATACACTGTTTTTTTTAAAATGCATCTTTGGCCGTAACGGAAAAAAAGCTGGATAGACAATATCAAGACTACACTAAATAAACACGAATATAACACAACAAGGGCGTCTCATCTGTCCCTGGAACGAAAATTAAAGTCTCCACCATTACGCTTAAGGGCAAGAGTGGACAACCAATTCCACATGGGAAAGACTGGAGGTGTTGACTGAAGCTATGGTTGTCATTGGTTATGAGTGACATCATGAAACTGAAGCTACTGTTCACATTTGTTATGATCGATAGCAACACACGACTAACCCGCTACAGATCGATCATTGGCTCTCAATCTAGGCATCACACGATCTACTGTATCTACTACTGTATCTACTACTGTATCTACTACTGTATCTACTACTGTATCTACTACTGTATCTACTACTGTATCTACTACTGTATTACTACTACTGTATCTACTACTGTGATCTACTACTGTCATCTACTACTGTATCTACTACTGTATCTTGATCTACTGTATCTACTACTGTATCTACTACTATCAATATTTCAACGTTGAATAAATGCAGCCATTTTTTAATTATTTATTTTTCCTTTTTTCGCTGATAAAATATTTTGAATGCATTTTAAAGGTTGAATAAAATGTATTCATTTCTATTTTTGGCTTCTTCTTATTAAACAGGGAAAGTCTCACAGGCAGCACAAGTAGATGCTGTCTCACAGCCAGCACAAGTAGATGCTGTCTCACAGCCAGCACAAGTAGATGCTGTCTCACAGGCAGCACAAGTAGATGCTGCCATATATGAGGAGAGAGAGTGACCCACGACCTGTTTTCATCAATGATTGATCATCTCACAGCCAGCACAAGTAGATGCTGGGGAGAGAGAGTGACCCACGACCTGTTTTCATCAATGATTGATCATGCAAAAATCATCCAGAAACTTATTGCACAGTTTTTATTTTCTAGGCTCGAGTCTGTCTCCAGTGACCTCAGACAAGATAAACCGTCTCAGAAAATACAAAACAGTGACTTCCAGTTACAAGTCCGCTCAGAAAATCTGTCATCTGTGTATCTTGGTGTGATTTGGTATAGTCGTTATTTGGTATATACCTTTCTTGATAAACATGGATGGCCCAGAACGAGGATTTATCAACAATATGCATGATTGGTTGACTTCTCAGGTTAGACGTCTGTCCAGAGTGTTGGTTTCTAAGTGCAAAGGTCAAGTTGCAGTCTGGAATAACTGCAATGAACCTGGTTGGTGGGGAAAAGAGGTCGGTTTTTCATGGAAAAACCCAACTTCGAACCCGAAGGATACAAAAGAGACATTGATTAAAAAGTACACGGCTCTAAAGAAGTATCTGAAGATGAATGGAACATTTCCTGAAGATGTTGAAGACGAAGCTAAACTGTGGGAGAATCGTGAAGACGACAAGCTTTTACTTCTGTCTTCTTTGAAAAGTTTGCATTGTAATGCCATAAATCTTGGCAAAAAAGTCAAGGAAATCACGGAGAAAGCAGAACGCGGGAAAATGTTAAATGCAGAGAATCAAGTTATGTTGAAGGAAATTCAAGATTCACTTAGATCGACTGCTAATTTTATTGATGAAGTGAACAGAATCAATCCTGGATCCACTAACAGAAGACATTCTGGGGAACCAGCATATTTCCAGAAGTCCATTGAAAGCGATGAAGTGAAATGCCAGGGAATGGAGAAGCTAACATCTAATTTAGAGGTTATGGAGGTAGCATGCGCTGAAATGTCTGTATTGGACGAAAGTCGAAACAACGGACAAATACATTTGGGAAAATACCAGAAAAACAAGAAAGAAGCAAAGACAGGGAATCTGAGAGCCCAAAATGCAAGTTCTTCTGTTGAACGCAAAAGAAAATGTCCAAGACTGGATGAGGATGATGATTTAACGGCGAAGAAAAGCCAACTGGAGTCTCGGTTTGAAATATTAGATCGTAGATCAACATTTTCGCCCCCTGTCACTACGTCAACAGGCAATGTAGCTATTGCTCAAGGTAAGCCTACCTCAACTCCCTTGACAATATTATCTCGTAGATTAGATAAACCCCCCATTGGTCAATCACCGTTTCATAGTATCTTGCAGACGATCGAATCGCCCACCTCATCATGCCAACTTCCGATTACGGCCCATAAGCCTAGCAATGAGATTACCGTCGGCACCTGTAACCAGCTTAACAGCTGTTCAATTGCTACGTCCGACCCTAGCGACATAGCTGAAGTTACAAATATTGCACCAGGTTTGTCCATACCTAATTCCTCTCACACAACTCCACAAAACCCGTTCTGTTCAAACGTTGCAGAAACTTCTCAAACGCTATCTATTAGCGGCAAAAGTGTAACCAGTTCAGCTTGCAAAATTAATGGAGAATTTGAATCAATTATAAACAACAATTATAACCTTGAAGAATGTCTGCAGTTGTTCAACTCTCCCCTTTCCTTCGTCAGTGAAGAATTCATAAATTCCTGCAACTAATTCTCAACACCTTTGTTAGATTCACCATTAAACAAATTTTAAAGAACTGCCGACGACTAAATAAACATCGCTCTGAATATTCGAAAAACGATATAAAAACCACAACAAAAAACCCATTAAAGACTAAATAAACATCAAGCTAAACATTCGAAGAACTAAAATAACACCCATAGCTGCCGAAGTTCAAATAAACGCAACTAAAGAGCAGCTGAAAACAAAAATAAAATGCATGTAAATATTGAACCAACTATATCTAACAACTAAAGAGATGTCCCTAAATTAACATTGTCTAAATAATGATTAATATTCTGTTCTGTAACATCTTGATATTAAAGAGAGTTGACGATTAAAGAACATAAGATCAAGGAAAATTAAATATTTCGGACACATCATACGACATGAGTGCCTAGAGAAGATAATTTTGGAGGGAATGGTGTCTGGAAGAAGAATGAGAGGAAGACCTAGAAGACGATGGGTGCAAGATGTCATTGACGATCTGAGAATGACTGCTGCTGACGTCGGTCAACTTGAACAGAACAGAGAGTTTTTCAGAACTGCTGTCATGGGAGTCAAGTTCTGGAAGGGACAAGATACTTGACGAAGAAGATGAAATAATTATTGGAATAATTATGAAAATACTGAAAAAATTGCTTCATAACAGTAACATTAGCCTGGTAACGTTGTTAAGAGGAAATCTATACACTCAGATGGTGCACATACGTGCTGAGTCACTTTCAGTTAGCTTACACATTAAATGCTTCGACACAGTGAAACGTAATTACTGAATGGCGCCAAACTATCAATCAATAAAGTGCCAGGTCTACCGGAGTAGGTAATCATGTCTCTCCACAACTCTCTCTCTCCCCAGTGCCGTTAATAAGTTCTGACGTCGATCTTTTGTCGAACCACAATGTCAGACCATCCAACATTTTCTCCCTCTGCCTTCCACGATCTCTTCTTCCCTGAATTTCCTCCCGTTATAACTATAATGTTCTAAACCTCATCTTCACATTATATGTGCGAAGAACCTTGATTGTCTTATTCTTATTCTTGTGATATGTTTTCTTTGTGTGCAGGTCTGTTTTAAAACCTTATCGTTTATTTTCTTAGCTGTCCATGAAATTTTCAGCATTCTTCTTTAAAACCACATACCTGTGGCTTCCATCAATCTTATTGATTGCTTGTTCATGTCCAAACTACGAGAAGAGAAATAGGTTACTGTGTCGTTAAAATAAAGCAAATTCTTTCTTGTAGCAAGTCACGTCATATTCAACCATAGATCGAGGTCTTCTTGTAGCAAGTCACGTCATATTCAACCATAGATCGAGGTCTTCTTGGAGCAAGTCACGTCATATTCAACCATAAATCGAGGTCTTCTTGTAGTAAGTCACGTCCCATTCAACCATAGATCGAGGTCTTCTTGTAGCAAGTCACGTCATATTCAACCATAGATCGAGGTCTTCATAACAGTCAAGTTAAGGAACTCTAACCCTTTTCCATACCTCGAGGATTATTCGGTAATAA
Organism: Arion vulgaris; assembly: GCA_020796225.1. Taxonomy (NCBI): domain Eukaryota; kingdom Metazoa; phylum Mollusca; class Gastropoda; order Stylommatophora; family Arionidae; genus Arion; species Arion vulgaris. Next base: position 65,217,268 of record CM036760.1, read on the forward strand.
GATGTTAGGTCCGTATATTTCATTGACAGTCGGTACACGATGGGGGATGTGGTCAACATCACGTCCACCAACTTTTCTTTCTTCTCAGTGTTTTTCTTAGTACCCAATTTAGACTGGGTAGACATGAGAGCCGTTACGGTCGGAAAAATATACTTCGCCCACCGTAGAATTGTACCCTGACCACGCGCATGAGAAACGAGTTCACTAACAACTACACCACTGCGCGTCTCACACAATCATGATAAACTATATAAGCTAACAACTACACTACTGCGCCTCTCACACAATCATGATAAACTATATAAGCTAACAACTACACTACTGCGAGTCTCACACAATCATGATAAACTATATAAGCTAACAACTACACCACTGCGCCTCTCACACAATCATGATAAACTATATAAGCTAACAACTACACTACTGCGCCTCTCACACAATCATGATAAACTATATAAGCTAACAACTACACTACTGCAGTCCACAATCATGATAAACTATAAGCTAACACTACACCACTGCCCTCTCACACAATCATGATAAACTATATAAGCTAACACTACTACTGCCCTCCACACAATCAGATAAACTATATTTTATACAGAACAAGTGGTTAATTCTATCATTCCAATATGTTCAAGTGTCTATTGTCTATCGATTGTGCAGTTTAATTTCGCTTTTGATGTTTCTAATTATTCTGATTTTTGCTTCTTTTATTGTCTGTCACTGTCTGTTATTGTAGAATTAGGATGTTGTATTTTACAACATTAGTTGGCTACCATTTCTCAGCTTTCCATCTTGTTTATATATCATCTTTAGATTATTTGAACATGTCAACTTGAGAAGTAAAGATTGTCATTATCCGAATATGTCAATTTAGAAAGTAAAGATTGTCATTATTTGAACTGTTTATATCCCCTAATTTTACCTCGATATCTCAGATTGTTTTAGCTAATTATATCCAATTTTCCAGGAAGACAAGGCAGGGGGAAGAATAATGCAACGATGGCAATAGGACAATAAAATAAATATTGAATACGACGATGGAGATGGTGAAATAACTGGCCATAGAACGAAAGTTGTTCAGACTGACTGTGATGAGAGCAACATTGTGCACAGAACATGTAACAGTTTGGTATTCAATTTTTGTATCTTTATTTCTCAGATTTAGTTTCGTAGACACGGAGTTCCAAGATCAAATTCCCCAGTTGGGGTCAGATTACTTTCCGACCATAAAGACTTTCAGTTCAACCCAGTCTCAAGTTAGTACAAGAGAAAGAATGAGCTGTCAAATCATCATTGTTAATATTGATCACATCACACGTTGATAAAACGTTGAAAGGGCAGTTGTTAAAAGAAAAACACGTGCTATAGTCAGTACTTCTAAATATTACAACACGTGGTATATATATAAAATTGTGAATGAAATATATCAAACTATTTTGGACATACAAAAAGACACGAATGATCGAAGAAGACCATTATGGAATGAGGCATCCCTGTAAAGAGAAGAAGAGACAGACCACGGAAAAGATGGATTATCATTTGACTGATGATCTGAGCATAACGGCAACAGAGAAATTCCGAAGGACTGTTAGGATGACACAATTCTACTCAGGACAGAGGTATAAATAAGTTCTTTATTTTTAAGTAGTATTCTGATTTGTTTACATTTTTTTCATTTTTAATATCTGAGCTTTTTGCGCTCGTTATATTCAGCTTATCTAGATCTCAGCTTTCAGGCTCTTCTTGTTACATTTGTATATTCTTTTATCTCATTCTTTTTTTAAATTATCTTTTGTAAACCTTCTTCTTCGAACGCTCTATATCGACCATTTGTTAACCACTTTGTGTGCTCTGTATGTGACCTGAGCCTAAGAGCAATTGTACGCTGTGCCAGTTATGCACCTACAAGTAGGCGAGACATCCGATTTCTGCGACGCTTTTATTTAATAGAGTACTTCCTAGACCATACATCAGTCGCCTCTTACGACATGCCTTGTAGGTCACAGTGGTTCTATTCTTTGCTCCTTGCAGGTCCCGACACACACGTGTGATCTGTTTTATATACCAATTTGTTTATATATCTGAACATTTGAAGATATTTAAACTCAACTTTTAATCGTTGCATTCTTCACTCATTTGAGACACAAATATATAGTACAACCGCTGTCTGCTCTTGACAAGGCAATATATAAAACTAATTCATGTCAAGTAACGGTGATTGAGAACATGAGAGAAGAGTCTCTGTGGCCTAGAGGTTGCGTGATCGTCTTCGAAACATGGAAGAAGAGTTCTGTGGCCTAGAGGTTGCGTGATCGTCCTCTGAGAAACATGGAGAAGAGTCTCTTGGCCTAGAGGTTCGTGATCGTCTCTGAGAAACATGGAAAAGAGTCTCTGTGGTCTAGACTGTGGTCTAGAGGTTGCGTACTGCCTCTCGTTCCAAAGATACTTGATTCCTCTGTGTGGAGCCATCGTGATATTTTCAGAGATCCTAATCTCAGTGTAGGTTAGTTCTGTTCTATTGAGACTGACAATAAAATAGGCCCGTGCTCAATTGAGTACGTAAAGAACCCTGGCAGTTCAAAATCGAAGAACAGACTGGAATTCCGCTGTCCATCAAATTCATAAACTTTTATTAAATATAATTCCGACAAAATATTTTCACCATCTTTAAATTAAACCAGAGAACCATCGCCGGTGCTGGAGTGTACGGCCGCTGAGATCTTCTTGTGAGAGATCGGTGCACAAAGTGGCGTATCGGATAAGATACCACTGTTGGTTTGTCAGATGGCTTGCCGTATTGTAGAGGTAATAAGCACAACTAAGATTACATTACAATCAAAATTATGAACTTTATTTCCAAAGTTAATTTACGTTTTGTGTGCTTTTTTCAAATCAATTATGTCTAATTATTTGCTTTTTTGAAAATGTGATTAATTGTTTTCAAAAGGAGCTTGAAACTAGCTTTTTGCTTTCATTTGTTCTATTTTTTATCGGAAATAATTTGTAAATTACAACGAATCTTTATTTTGTTGTTGTTTTTTCCCCTCTGTGTGCGCACTCTATCAATTCATGTGTAATCATGCGCATAATATATCGCGCCTGACTGATTTTTTTGCTTGGAGGATTGCTTTTTCTTATCGCAATTATCCCTAGCAATAGTGTTCCTTGCCATTTAGGAGAGATTAAGCGCCCAATATTGCTGCCCTCTATTGGCTCTCTGGAACTTCATTTACTGGGGCAGTTGTTGTATCTGACTCTCAGTCGATGCTTCACAAGATCCAGAAGGGCAGGTTTCGGTATGAGTGGATGTCGTCTATAGAAGTTTCTAACCAGCGGCTTACGTGGATATACTGTCCTGGGCATGCGGGTGTTTACGGTAATGAGAGAGCGGACAGACTTGCATCAACAGCATCGATTGTTGGGGAGTTGAAGATGGATAAGGGGGATGTTCGTCGATCTCTTCGCGACTGTCTCTTGGATGAGGACACTAAAATCGATGTTGAATCGATCAAGCGATTTAGGCAGTTTGGAGTTACCCGTTCTCGAGTCGAACTGGATGTCTGAGAGGCAGAGTGAGAGGTGTGTTTAATCAGTGAGCCACAGGAACCATTAGTATGCATACTCTTCGATATCTGTTGGGGAGACTGAGCACATATGGGTCTGCCAGGAGTGCAATGATGTCAGTTTAATAACCAATAACCAATCTTTTGCCTGTTTCATTTTCCGCCTTTTAGCTCTATTCACTAAGCTGTATTGCCATGTTGCGGCAGGTATCTGTCCCTTAGACTTCTTGATTTCCCTCCGTACATCACACAACTTCAAAATGTCGTCTGTTACCCATGGTTTGAGTGGTATTTTCGTTTTCCCAAGTATTTCTGTTACCGATTCCAAAAGTATATTATTCATCCTATTCGTTAGTGAGTTGATGTTTTCGTTCAAAAGATTTCAAGCCGCAAATTTACCCACTACGTTTGTTTCAAAGATGCTTGCAATTTCTGGATCTTTCAGTTTGTTTAAATCAAATCTTAAACACGTGTGGTTTTTGCGATGAAAATCCCTTTTTAATTTAAGTTTAAGTGCCATACAAATTAGTACCATATCGTGATTTATTTTTGATTTTTTTTTTCCGATCCAGAAGCACTTGATGAGCTTTCAGCTCTTCGGCCCGGTGCCATGGGTATCGTAACCCTTCGGTTCGGTGCCACGAACACCGTAAATCTGAACAACCTGTGGCGTTTCTGCCAGCCCGCGGAATTGAACCGCACTCACAGGGGGCTTGTAACACCGTCGTCCAGCGCGCTACGAACACGATGGGCAGGCGGGCACCATATCGTGATCACTTCCAATATCTGCTCCTGGGAAAGTCCTAGTTCTCGCTTGATTAACACTCGATTTAAACCTCCTTGTTACAAGTATGAAGTCTATTTGATTATATATGTCTGCCGCTGGCCCATGCCATGTTTGTTGTTCTCCTGGACAGCTTGTGAGGGAATAGTGTGTTAGCCACGGTTAGCTTGTTGTTACCTGCAAATTCTAATAGTCTTAATCCACGATCGTTCGTTTCTCCTGTCCCACATCTGTCCACTGTGCCAGCCTACTGACTGTATGCATCTGATCCTATCTTAGCATTCCGGTCTCCGAAAACGATGAGAAGGTCTTTACGTGGGATTTCATTTTATTGTTTCCTCTATTTCGGCATAGAAAGCTTCTATTACATCATCCTCGTAATCTGTAATACACCTGTATTATAGAAATATTTTGTGGTTGTGCAGCTATTTGTATGGTAATAAGCCTGCTACTTATGGGTGTGCAGCTAATGATGGATTTCGCTATGTTGTTATTCACAATACAGCCCAATCCATGTTGGTGTTTGTTTTCGTCTCTGCTATACCAGATTGTGTACCCATCATCGGTTGAAGTTTCCCCTATTCCTACCCATCTCATTTCTGCTTGTCCCAGGAAATCCCACTTGTATCTATCAAGTTCGTGTGTTAACTCTTCTACTTTGCCGCATGCATGCAGCGTGCGGACATTCCATGTTCCAATAACACAGTTCTCTCTATTAGTTTTGAGAGTTCGCTCAGTTGAATTATTATGCCGATGTCCATACTAACATTTCAGTGGACAACTGGTTTCTTGTGGCGCCATCTCCTCTCCAAGTAATTTTCCTCTCCAAGTTGATTTCCATTCCATATTTTCTGCCCACTGTCTCTAATTTTGAGGTTAGTTCTTTGAGTTCTGCTTCAGTGCCTGTCATAAGGTCAATATCGTCAGCAAATCGTAGATCACAAATTGGTCAGCCACATCAATAGCCATCGGTGAAATCAACACAGAAAAAAGTAAGATGCTGGTGAATAGAGGCAACAACCATGAGCATGACAATATCTGGCTAAACGGACAAAAACTGAAGGAAGTGGAAACCTTTAAATACCTTAGGGTTTACAAATGTAACGATGGAAATTCTGGTAAGGAGATCAAGTTAAGACTTACGATCTCAGCTGCTATGTCTCAGCTAAACGTGATATGGAAAAGCAAAATCAGCACTCTGGCAAAAATCACTATCTACAGATCACCGGTGCCATCCATTCTTTTGTTGTGAGAGCTAGACGCTCAATGCAGAACTGGAGTGAAGAATCCAGGCCTTCGAATATAAGTGTTACAGACGGGTACTACGTTTTAGTTACATAGAAAATAGGACGAACATCTATGTAAGAGACCAAATAATCAACCTTGCGTGGTCGACAAGTGCCACCCTTGACAATCGTGAAAAAGGCGTAAACTTGCATGGTTCAGGTATGTGATGAGACAAGGCTCACTCTCCAAGATTATCCTACAAGGAACAGTTGAGGGTGGCAGAAGGAAAGGAGGGCAGAGAAATCCTGGTTTGACAACATCAAGAGCTGGTCAGGACAGAGTTTCTCCACATTGCTCGAAGAGTTGAAGACAGAGAGCATGTCGTACTTTTGTGCTGATGTCTCCACATTGACACCTCTACGACCCTAGCGGGTTATGGGCTTTATTATATTATTTTTATAGAAGTGAGTGCAAGCTTCTGGAATATTTAGGTCTTTGTACCACACTACCACGGCTCCAAGCTTATCAGCCACTTTGATAACAACATCATCATGAGGATGGATGTAGGTGATAGTCTAGGACTGCTGGAGTGATGTTGAAGCGGCGCAGGCGAGTAGAGCAAAGCGAGCTGACATACCATTTGGAAATGTGACGATTACGAATTTTAGTAACATTAACATGGCAGTCAAACGACAACTGATAAACTGCATATTTATTCCAACTCTCTGCTATCAGTGCCAAACATGGCCCTGACTAAGACACTAAAAGAAAGATTACAACATGTGAAATGAGATGTCTACGAAAAGCTGTCAACCTTACAAGGCGATATAGAGTGAGAAACGAGAATATCAGAAGCATCGTTGGTACTATACCATGCATGCGGTACATCGAGAAGCAAAGATTCAAGTGGTTCGGCCCTCTAATGAGAATGGAACCACATTTACTACCATCACGTGCCTGTAATAATCGACACTCAGGGCGCAGAACACGAGGCAGGCCAAGAACACGATGGATAGATAACATCTCAGAGTCCCTGCGGAAGCATGGACTGACAACGTCAAGCGCAACACACCTGGCACAAGATAGGAAACTAACTCTCCCACGACGCTTCACGGCAAATGTGGTTAAGATAAGATAAGGAGGAGGAGGTGGTGAGTGTCTGTTGAAATCGCTCCTTACCTGACACCACGCAACTTTCACTTTTCACTTGTTTCGAAATATATACGCTGACAAGCTTACGCAGCTAGAGAGCTTGCTTTGCAATAGAAAAAGACGAGGTTTGTTTGCCAGTTCAAACACTCCTCATTTTACTCAGCAAAAACTAATTATGTTTGCAGAGTTAACAAAAAGTTATCGTGATAGTGATTTGTCTAAATTAAAGTTCTCATCGTCCAATACTAAAATACTAAATCGTAATACTGCGAGGTATCTAACACATTAAGCCACTACGGTTTTACATGCTATAGTATTGTGTTGAGCGTTACAATATTGTGTTGAGAGTGGCGGATTACCGCTGCACTTCCCTGCTATGAAATTCAGGTCTAACTCTACCTGCATGTGAAGAGGTAGTATCCCTGTTGCTGTTACAGTAACATAAAGAGCTGTACATGATTTGAGTGTTAGTCCTAAACTCCCAACCTGTAGGAACAGGACGCTATATTTCGTTTGACCTCTCCGCAGTGACCATATATGGACCAGTCTGGGTGATCCTACCATAACTGTAAGTGTACACGGTTACTCCCCGAAGTGCAATGATGATGGTCCTATTAATCAATAAATCAATATAAGTTCTCGTCGTTCTAACCCACTGTATTATTCAAGCATGTAAGCATCCCTACTGTTACAAGGTTATAGCGTGATGTGGAGGATATCAAGATTTATTCTCAGTCTGTGAAGAAGTGAATTTCCGTATCCTTATTCTCTTTAGTTTAGTCCATAGGTTCCCAGAGTGGGCGGTCCCGCCCCAAGTGGGCGCTGAAGCCTTCTAGGGATTGGGGGCGATAGTGGGTTCAGAAGTATGGGGGGCCGTTCAGGCGATTAGGGTCGGTGGCTTCTTAAAGAAAGAAGAAATTAATAATATATATTTTAAATTAAATTATTTTCGTGATTTTGCGATTGAATAATAATTCAAAATTTTAATTCTGAATTTTAATTCATCTTATGCCCGTTCTACACGATCCATTTTGTCATCAATATTTGGTCATGTATATAATCATTTGAAAATTGATCATGTATGACAGAAATGTATATCGATTTTCTATGTCAAAGAGAATATAGAGCATGTATATGGGAAGGGGGAGGAACTGTTATAATGGGGAGGTGGTTTACAAAGTTTATGTCCTGCAAAGTGGGCGGTGGGCCGTAAAAGTTTGGGAATCTTTAGTCTAATCTCATTATTGTTACATTTACTGCCACATGATGATCTCCTTGCTTTATTTTCTTCCACTCTACTAAATGCTTCTTTATTTATGAATAATTGCTCATGCTACTTTCTTTTCTAAATAAAACATAAAATCCACAGTTCTTGTTTTGTGTTTTATTGTAGCAGTTAAACTTGCAGAAAAGAAACAAAATAGGAAGCGCTGACTTTAACTCATTCGCCATTAGAACACTAGACCAGGGTAATGATTACATTCGCCATTAGAACACTAGACCAGGGTAATGATTACATTCGCCATTAGAACACTAGACCAGGGTAATGATTACATTCGCCATTAGAACACTAGACCAGGGTAATGATTACATTCGCCATTAGAACACTAGACCAGGGTAATGATTACTGGAAAGGGAGATAGAGAACGACACAAAGAGATGGAGAGAGAGAATGAGATACAAGGAGAGAATGTACTGAAAAGTCTAACATCTTCTTCTTCTTTCTCGAATCCTGTTTGCCTCACAGCGTCAGGTCAGGAAGAGATTTCTAAAACGGGCTCTAGTATGCGCTTCGTATATAGTTTCTTTCTTCGCCTCTGTTATCTCTGAGGTCCATCTTTTGCGTGGCCGGCCTTTTGTTTTGTATCCATTGTATCGAAGCAGCATTTCTCTTTGAGGTGCACTGTCTGATGGTAATATGCTTACGTGGCCGAACCATTTAATTTGTTGTTTCTTGATGAAGTCTAGTACTGATGTTGTACCCACTTTTTCCTGATGTCTTCATCAGGGCATGGACAAGGATCATCAATAGGTTTAGTTGTCAACGCTGGCAAATGAGAGTTGTGGATATCCATGATCGCCAGCGCCAGCATGAGCAGCACCGGATGATGGTGATGACGCTTTTCTTGTAACAAAACAATATATGAGAACTTCTATGTGAAGTCAAGATCTAGCAATCGTCTGTAACAAGTTAAAGCGGAAATAAGGAAAGCCATTCTTCAACTACGAAATGGTAAAGCTACAGGCCCAGATGGTATTCCTGCAGAGATCATAAAGGCAAATGCTGATATCTCAACAGACATGCTACATGGCTTACTAGGAAAAATTTGGGAGAAGGAAGAAATACCAAAAGACTGGAGAGAAGGCTATATAGTCAAATTACCAAACAGGGTGATCTGCAAGATTGCTCGAACTATAGAGGAATAATGCTCCTGTCTGTACCAGGTAAAATACTAAGCCGACTCATCCTAGAGAGACTCAAGAATGCTACAGATGTAGTACTAGGAGACGAACAGGCAGGATTTAGGCAAAACAGATCCAGCACAGATCAAATATCAACACTGCGTATCATAGTGGAGCAGACTGCGCACAGATCAAATATCAACACTACGTATCATAGTGGAGCAGACTGCGCACAGATCAAATATCAACACTGCGTATCATAGTGGAGCAGACTGTGCACAGATCAAATATCAACACTGCGTATCATAGTGGAGCAGACTGTGCACAGATCAAATATCGACGCTACGTATCATAGTTGAGCATACTGCGCACGGATCAAATATCAACACTACGTACCATAGTGGAGCAGACTGCGCACGGATCAAATATCAACGCTACGTATCATAGTGGAGCAGACTGTGCACAGATCAAATATCAACACTGCGTATCATAATGGAGCAGACTGTGCACAGATCAAATATCAACGCTACGTATCATAATGGAGCAGACTGTGCACAGATCAAATATCGACGCTACGTATCATAATGGAGCAGACTGTGCACAGATCAAATATCGACGCTACGTATCATAGTGGAGCAGACTGCGCACGGATCAAATATCAACACTGCGTATCATAGTGGAGCAGACTGCGCACAGATCAAATATCAACACTGCGTATCATCGTGGAGCAGACTGCGCACGGATCAACACTACGTATCATAGTGGAGCAGACTGCGCACGGATCAACACTATGTATCATAGTGGAGCAGACTGCGCACGGATCAACACTGCGTATCATAGTGGAACAGACTGCGCACAGATCAAATATCAACACTGCGTATCATAGTGGAGCAGACTGCGCACGGATCAAATATCAACACTGCGTATCATAGTGGAGCAGACTGCGCACAGATCAAATATCAACACTGCGTATCATAGTGGAGCAGACTGCGCACGATCAAATATCACTGCGTATCATAGTGGAGCAGACTGCGCACAGATCAAATATCAACACTACGTATCATAGTGGAGCAGACTGCGCACGGATCAACACTGCGTATCATAGTGGAGCAGACTGCGCACGGATCAACACTGCTTATCATAGTGGAGCAGACTGCGCACGGATCAACACTGCGTATCATAGTGGAGCAGACTGCGCACAGATCAAATATCAACACTGCGTATCATAGTGGAGCAGACTGCGCACGGATCAACACTGCATATCATAGTGGAGCAGACTGCGCACGGATCAACACTGCGTATCATAGTGGAGCAGAGCATCAGTGGACTCATTCCTCTATATTAACTTTGTTGATTATGAAAAGACATTTGATAGCCTAGACAGGGGAACACTCTGGAAACTGCTACGGCATTAGGGTGTCCCCCAGAAGCTAACCAACCTAATAAAGAAAATGTATGACGAGATAATGGGTAGAGTACTGCATGAAGGAAAGCTGTTGTTGTTTGTTTAGTATGGGATTAAAGCCGAGGCACTCTACTTTCAACCTAAGGCGACCTTTTATTGGTTATATCAGAGCGTGTAGGCCAACAAACATGAAAAATACGAATTAACTCCTTTCGGAGAATCCGATAGTAGACGAAGGTTTGTTTGTTGTTTGTTAGGTGGTGAATTAAGCCTCTATGTGGCGGAGGCACTCTCCTTTCAACCTAAGATGTATGTCTTCTTGGTTATATCAGGGCGTATTGGCCTTTTTCTTGGTGTGGCCATGTGGCCTGGGACTTGTCCTGGTGTGGACTGTGTGTTGCATATTGTGTCTGTCTGTTCTGTCCTAATAAGGACATTTAGTCTTGATCTGTGTCTGGGTGCTGCCCTGATAAGGGCATTTTGTGTCGGTCTGGGTGCTGCCCTGATAAGGGCATTTTGTGTCGGTCTGGGTGCTGTCCTGATAAGGGCATTTTGTGTCGGTCTGGGTGCTGTCCTGATAAGGGCATTTTGTGTTGATCTGCGTGTACCTCTGGTTTATGTGCTGGTTTTATGTTTGATCTTCTCTAACTGGCATTCTCATTCTGATGTTGGATGCTGGGCTGTCTGTTGTCTGGCTGGCGGCCTTTTGAGGTCTACTGCCTAGGTGTGGCTGTTCTCTAGGTGGATTGTGGGCCACTTGTGTAGGACCTCGAAAGGACATTTTGAGTCGGTCTGGGTGCTGCCCTTATAGGGGCATTTTGTGTTGATCTGCGTTCTGGCATTCTCATTCTGATGTCGGATGCTGGGCTGTCTGTAGTCTGGCTGGCGGTCTGTGGAGGTCTATATAATAGGTGTGCTCTAGCACTGCTTACTTGATGAAGAATACCCACATGACCTCTGGGTCCGGGTATACACGGATGGGTCAGCAGAAAATGCAGTGAAGAATGGAGGAGCAGGAGTGTACATAGAATACGCAACCAACGCTAGAGATGCGATTAAAGTACCAACGGTGAAATTCTGTCACAACTATGATGCAGAAATTCAGGCAATCAAGATGGCAACTGAAAAACTATTGAATACCAGACCCGATCCTCAACCTGTTGTATTTTTGACTGATGCAAAATCAGCACTCCAAGCACTTCAGTCCAGAAAATTGCCAGGTCTACAGACCCTACTGTCTAAATTGTCCAAGCATCGCAGGGTCGTCTTGCAGTGGATACCCTCTCACTGTGGAATACCAGGAAATGAAACAGCAGACCGATTGGCCAAGGAAGGTGTTACAGGAGAGCAACCGAATGTGCCAGTTACCTACCACCAAAGAAAAGGATGATTAAATCAATGAGAAAGCCACAAATACCAACACAAGACGATTACTATAATATGAGCAGATTGGAACAAGTTGTTATTCTGCGCCTTAGAACAGGACACAATCGACTCCGCAGCCACATGTATACAAAATTCAAGATTGGCAATTCAACCATGTGTACATGTGGATAGGCAAACCAGACTGCAGAGCACATACTTCAAGACTGCTCCGAATATGATACACTGAGGCAAACTCACTGGCCTAACGAAACAACACTCGACACAAAACTACACGGACCTCTGTGTGAGCTACACAAGACAGTGAAGTTCATACAAGAGACAACATTGAATATATAGACATATTTCAAGCGAACGAAAGGAAGGAAGGAAGGAAGGTGTGCTCTAGCACTGTTAAGTGTCATTTCTCTGATAAGGGCAGAGCTACCGCTAACTGTGTTTGGAATAGACTAAGACCAGTGCTTCTATTCTAACTATTATTTTGGTTTTAACTACTTAAAAAATTATTTATATTCCTACCCTTAAACCCTCCCCATCCACCCCAATACCACTCCCCCTCCCCAACCAAACCCCCAATCCCCCTCCCCACCAACTTTAACCCATACACCCCCCTCAATCCCCTCTCTAAGTTTTTGTCTAGGTTCCTAGTTTGATATGATCTGGCGCTGGAAAGCACCCTGGCCCTGATAAGAACCGACCACCCAGTTGTTTGCCCCTTGTAATGGTGGTAATGGAGAACCTCTTGTAGTTCTTTTGTCCGTCTATTTTATATTTCGTGCATGTTTCTGTACTGTTTGACCATCTGCAGGGTTTCTCAAGGGACGTCATGTCCCAGCATATGTCCTATATGCCATTGAGTAGACGAAGGAAAACTGACAGAGGCCTTTGAAATAAAGACAGGTGTGCGGCAAGGCTGCCTTTTATCAGCCTTCCTCTTCCTGCTGGCTATTGACTGGATAATGAGATCAACAACAGCCAGTGGGAGAAATGGAATACAGTGGAACATGATGAGTCAATTGGAGGATTTAGATTTTGCAGACGATCTAGCACTCCTCTCCCACTGCCATCAACAGATGCAAGAGAAAGCAACTAAACTGGAAACAATCTCACAACAACTGGGTCCGACTATTCATGGGAAAAAACAAAGATCATGAGATGATTAAATGCTAATTCCAGAGACCCGATCATACTGAGAGGATCATCATTAAAGGAGGTGGACACATTTACATATCTGGGAAGTGTTATCAACATTCAAGGTGGCTCAGATGAAGATGCTAACATGACAATACAAAAGGCAAGATCAGTATTTACCATATAAGGGTAAGAACATATGGAGTTTAAGAATGATCCAAGAATAAAACTAAGATAATGATATCTAACTCAAATGTCAAGGCTGTCCTTCTATATGGCTCGGAGACATGGAGAACTAAGGGAACACCAAAAGTTGTGGACATTCATCAATAGATGCCTGCGCAGGATACTCCATCTGCGATGGTATGACAGGACTACAAACAGGGAACTCTGGGACAGAACAGGACAACGACAGGTGGAACAAGAGATAAGGAGCAGAAGGTGGTGATCGATAGGACACATACTGAGGAAACCCCCTAACAGCATCACAATACAGGCTCTCCAATGGAACTTCGAGGGCAATAGAGGTAGGGGAAGACCTGGGAACATCTGGAGACGGAGTTGGAGACGGAATGCAAGAAAATGGGGAGAGAGTGGAGAAATCTGGAAAAGATGGCCTTGGATAAACGGGCTTGGAAGGCCTTTGTTGCGCACCTATGCTTCCCTAGGGGCGAAGGGTGAAGAAGAAGAAGCTATGTGAAGTGCTATGTCGTCGACTCAGTAACAAATAACCAATTTCAGTTCGTTGACCCGGTAATAGTGTGACAACAAAAGAAGTTATACATATAATAAATAAGCTGTTTGTTATAGATAACACCAAAATATTGTAAGCTGCCGCCGGATAATACAGGCAGCAGCAATGAACCTAACACACTGTTTAAAAAAAAAATACTTGGCTGCCGCCGGATAGTTTGCCGAAACCCGGGATTGAACCAGGGACCTTTAGATCTTCAGTCTAACGCTCTCCCAACTGAGCTATTTCGGCCGCCGATAATTGAGTCTCATAAATAGAAGTCGAGGTTTTCATATTTAAAACAGAGATAAATAGAGGCGTTATCAATTATGCATGACGACAGTGTGTTTGTTATATACGGAATTTAAACCGACGCAAGCAATTTTTAACACATGAACTAGTCATTTTTGGTTATATCAGGTCGTGTAAGCCATCAAATATAACAAATACAATTTAACTAGTTGTGAAGAATCTGGCTGAAATGAGGAGTATGGTATATTGTTCACAATTAGTTAGTTAGTCTTTCCTCTTGGGCCTGTGGGCGGCGCATAGGCAGAGGTCATAGTTCTCCATGTCTCGCGGTTCGTTGCTATCTGTTTTAGGTCTTTAATGTTTACTAGGCCCATCGTTGAGCCTTCTCTGGTGATGGTTCTACGCAGAGTCTCTCTTGGTCTTCCTCGTTTTCTTTTTCCCTCTGGTGTCCATATGAGGGATTGGTAAGGAGTCTTCTCTCATCCATTCTAAGTGTGTGTCCGATGTAGTTCCAGCGGCGCTTTCTTATAAAATTTGATACATTTTCTTGCTTGGTCTCTTGTCTTATTTGTGTATTGGGTCTGAAATCTGACCATTTGAGGTTCAGTATTCTTCTAAGACATTTATTCTCAAAGTTATCTAATTTTCTTTCTAGAGCTTTTGTTGCTTTCCAACTCTCGCATCCATAAGTTAATACTGGAATCACACAAGAGTTAAAGATCTTTAATTTTAAGTGCTTGCTGAGTGAATTGGACTTCCATATATTTGACAATTATTTGTTATTAATATTAATGTTAGTGATATGATAATGATGTAGTGCGTAAATAAAACAAGAAGTAGAAGAGACCGTATAAAAAATGAGGAAATTAGAAGAACAGTCGGAACACCTGCTATGAGATTCATTGAAAAACAGACTCAAATGGTTTCGCCACTTGGTGAGAATGAACCCAAATAGTAATACACCAGTTGCAAGAGCGTACAACCTGAAAATGGAATCATCAAGAGGAAGGGGCAGACCAAAAAAAGATGGATTGATGTAGTTACAGACATCTTAAAACTTCACAATACCACAGCATATCAAGCGACCGAACGTGCACTATCTCTGAAACAGATCATCAGTCAAACCGTCTAAGCCTAACGGCAAAAAAGCAGAGAAGGACAAAAGAAAGAAAGACATTTCTCACCGAGAACACAGAAAGCATATAGTTCGTCTTCTCGCTAAAGGAAAGACTGTAGTAAAACTATCATTTACTATGTACCAAAGAAGAAATTCATAAATTATAAATACAAAGTAAGGTCGTTTTACAAAGTTAAAAAACCCCAAAAACAAGAGACAGCGACTTTTATATCAAAATGATTATATCAGTACGTAATTCCGTTGTCCAGGGCAAAATTCCTTAGAAAAGGTTAAAAATAAAAATTCCTACAACAATATCTTCACCATCTTCAAAATTATATCGGGGACCCTCGCCGGTGCTGCGGAGTTCGTGCACTGCAGCTGAGATCTTTCTGTGTAAGAAAGAGATTGGAGCACAAATCGTTAACTCACCGAAGTGTAATGATGATGGTCCTATCAAATCAATCAATCAGTCATACTGGCAACAAAGCACAGGGCACAGGTATAAAGACTAAACAATCAGAGCGGCCACATAGAGGCTTAATCCACCACATAACAAACAAAGAAATCTATCAAGAGATACAAGAGTATGGCAGGGCTGCATACTCTCACCTGACCTGTTCAACATATACAGTGAAAACATCATGCAACATTTAGAAGAACACCTCACTAAAGATATTTCTCCTGGCTTCTTATTAATTTTTGTATAATTTCAATGGTTTTACTTTATTGCATTCATTCCGGCACGGCACATAATACTAGTGATCGGCACGGCACATAATACTGGTGATCAATGTTTTTGAGGAACTCTTCGAGGGTAAGATAATTTAGTCGTTCATTTGCCAACATGGCGGTTTACGACTACCTAAAGCTGTAAGTGGGCGTTAAATATCTTGCTACAAACACGATACTTTACTCTTTATTTCGTGATCTACACATTTTCTAGCGTAGAGTAAATCAGTCTTGTATCTGAGCTGCTGTAAAATGTATTTGACTATGTTTTTTTGTTTGATTTCACGAACTGTACGGACCACTCTCGGGGCTCCCGTTGTCGTAGTTGTCAGTGTTGTCTGACTCAACTGACTGTTGTCATTTTGATTGTCACTCTGACTCTGTCAACTCTGTGTTACTAATAATACTAGTGGTAGTTTTGTTAATGTAACTATGTAGTTTGTTTTCTTCGTGGTTCGGAAGCTTTCTTTACTAACTCAGTTAACTAGATGAGCTAACTCAACTGATAAAGTTGGGTTTGTAAGTAACTTAGTAAGTTTAGTAAGTAAGTAATGTATGTATATAACACACAACCGATTCGGATTAGGATAATATAATTTTCTTTAGCTGCTCACTCACAGACACTGGTAGTGACTGTATTAACTTTAATATTTCATCATAATCATATATTATAAGGTAAATCATTAAATATTTATAACGTATAACCATCATTGTCATCAATGACTACTTCACAGACTTCACTGTTGTATAGTTTGATGTAGTCAGTTTCAGTACAGTTTATTCAGAAGAGCTATGCACTTTAGACTTTAGTATATACAATAATACATTAACACTTATAATTATGACAATTGCTATAAAAAATGTTACAACTTATTGTTATAATTGTGGAGTATGATTTAAATATAAATATTGATAAATTATGTTATTTGCTGATTTAATTATTAAAATATATCAACTTTAAATCACATCAATCAAATAAATGTATATGGTTGTTGTGAAGAGAAGTAAGCATACTCAGCACAGTACTACCTAGCATTGCAGCTATTTGTTTGTTAATTATGTTTCTTGGACACTCAATAATACATTCTTTATGTCCAATTTATCACATCATCAAGAATTTCTGTTTGTTTTTTAAAACAATAGTGCAAGAGAAGCCAAGCGTTCTGCCTATTTCTGCATGTAAAATATCATCTTCAAGCATAATCAACTTTAGCTTAGTCTCGTATAATATCCGTACAAGTTAATTCTTCTATTTATCTGCTTTTGTGTTAAATTATTTAAAAAAATGTATTTTAATCAATACAAGTTACAAAAAATGAAAATTATACAATACAAACCTTGATTTTTAAACAAACTGATGAATTACAATTGAGAAAATTAATAGTTTGTTCTATGTCAGTCAAATGAATACTAGATTGCATGTAACTTCAAGATTAGAAGATGTAACTTAGATAACTGGTTTAATTAATAAATAGATGTACATGAGAACAGACATTAAGTTTGAGAGATTTTCAAACAAGCGGTTATTTATCTTGCAACAAAGTCTTTATTAGGGAAAAAAATGTAATATTTGTTTCATTATTAAGCTGTAGTTTATTGTTTTACTCCCACTTTCTGCCAAACCATATTCAAAACTGTTTAATTTACTCTCAAATCTAAGCCCTCTGCCTTGTGAGTCGAAGGTCGTGGGTTTGAGTCCGGATCGCGCCATTCTGTTCACGAGTGCAGTTTTTCCAGAGACCCTAGGATTGTTGCTGGAGCTACGGAGTTCGTGTTTTATGCAATACTCTCGGCAGGTGGTGTGCCATTTCTGCCGAGAGGGACTGAGCCATATGGGGTAAAACCCGGTGCAATGAAATCAATCCTTCGCTTTTAAACCCTTTTTAATTTACTCTTGTTATCAGTCATCACTAATTCAAGCATTATAAGGTTTAAATGCTGTTTCCATTCACGACACATCCTTCTGTACAGTTTAATGGATAGATAATATGCAGTTTTGCCTAATCCATAAACAAAGTGTAGTCGTTAGAGTACTTGCTTCTTTGGTGTATGGTCCAAGTTCATTTCCACAATAGGATTAGTATTTTTTTTCCAGCATTTAACTCTCTACGGTCGACACAGCCTCTTCTGGGTACTAGAAAAGCACTGGATAGTAAATGTGGCCACATGAAACATTTTGCTGATTGGATTAGAGTGTGGCTCCATTCGGGAGACACCAGGTTCAATCTCTGGTAAGGCCAATGAGTTTTTTTCTGTCGGGGGCATAAAGAAATCATCCTAACCTGAACAGTTTTGTTGCGACTGCATACGATTTAGCAAATAAGGGAATATAGTACTAACAATTATTTTTTGCTCAGCCATAATTGTGTCATTGACATCTACTTGCTTTATTCAACATGTCATTGACATCTACTTGCTGTATTTGACAGTCATATAACATCAGAAAAGTTCATAATTGAACCTATTCTGGGAGCTAGTAAGAAAGAAGATCTGCTAGTTATCGATCGAGTGACTCAAGATATCAGTTTGCAAAGTAAGAAAAAATCTCATAAAGGTAAATAGTAATAAATGTTTTGTATACTATTCAAGATCTTCAATGTCTGCATTTTTTCTCTGTACAAGACAATCTTCAGTTAGTTTGTTTGCGTTCGTACTTATCAACCAAGTTAACAACTCGTTGTGATCTGTGTGGTTTGTGCAGAGAACGTGAGTATGTTGTGCCCATGTTAGGCCCTCATAACATGTAGGACTGTACATTAGAATTTCTGCCAAAATGTATTTATATTATCGAACAGGACACAATTTTGTACAGACACGTAACTGTAAGATGCTACAAACAGAAAACCCCCACTTTAAAGTACCACATCTGGAGTTATACTGTAGCATATTCTGAACACATTAAGAGAGTCTTTCTGAACAGAGGAGTTTCAGGGTTGTGAATCCCAGTCGCTGACCAGATTGAGAGATATGGGTGTCGATATTGATACAGCCCAAAAAGAACGGCATACCAAATACGCAAAAAGCTTAATTAATTAACATCGAACCAAAGCATATCTTGCAAGACTGCTCCAGACTGCTCTCATATTGTGTAGTTGGTGAAAAGGTGATTGAAAAATATCAACAAAATACATAGCTTTGCAGTTTTGTGCAGTGATTAATGATAAACATTTAAAGTGTGTATAGTTTCATAACACTTGTGTGTTACCTGGGCCCATAAGGTAAGCAAAGAATAGTAACACTGCAACCTACAAGGCATGTCGTAAGCAGTAACTAAGGTGGGGGGTTGGCTTGGGGCTGGTTAACTTATTCAGTAGGAAACTTTAGCTACAAAATTCAACCAATCATCTTCTTCTTACGTTTGCCTGGTATAGTGCTTCTGACTGATTTTTGCATGAAGCACTGCTTTCCTTATTATCAATGTACCCGCCATACAGGCTTCTCTGACTTCAGAGGTAAACCAACCATGAACTGGCATAACTTGGTTGAGGGTCTATGCTCCAACTGGGGTTAAAAGAGAGAATATAGTTTCATATATGTACAGCAACAGATAAAGTCAATATTTACAACAGTAGATTTTCATCAATGATCAGATAAATAAAAACAACTCAAAGATTACCAGCAGCTAACTGATATAAATATTAATAAGATTAATAAACTAATAAATGAAAATCAATGTCGCCAAGCATTAATAAACTAATAAATGAAAATCAATGTCGCCAAGCATTAATAAACTAATAAATGAAAATCAATGTCGCAAGCATTAATAAACAATAACTGTTCACATACAACTAAGAGAATATTTTCAGATATATGATTATTGTTTTGTTTTGAGATGTTGATTCATAATTAATAATTTCTTTGTTCATTTTTATAATCATGTGTTATGTTATTCTGTTCTTAAATATAATTTTAAAAATTATCCATGCTTTTTATGTATTTGCTAATAGGATGATTGGTTTATTGATATATTACAGTACTAATATTAGACACTATTTGTTGATGACTGTGTACTCAAAGCTAGTATAGATGCTGATTTGCAGATAAGCATAGATGGATTTTCTGTAGCCTGTTTTAATTTTGGACTTAAACCATCAATACAGAAAATCTTAAAAAATATATCAACCAACACCTTGCAAAATCTATACAAGGTCAAACATAATAATAAATGGTCAGAAGATATGGAAAGCTTTACTTTTCTTGGCAGCACACTTTCCCAAACTGTCACAATTTGATGATGAAGTAAACGCAATAATCTCCAAAGTCAGCAATACAGTTGGCAGACTGTAAACCAACATCTCGCACAGAAGTGTATTAGCTTATAGACAAAGTTTATAGACATTGGGGGTCTCAATGTCGATGGGGTTCAAACGTTTGCTGGTCGTTCTGAAGGTTGTAGGTTTGAATCCTAATCGAGTCATATATGCATTTTTTATAAGATCTTTAGGATTGTTGCCGTAACTACATGCTTTGTGCAACAATCTCGGCAGATGGTACGCCATCTCTGCCAACAAGAGACTGATTCATATTGGGAAACCTCTTGCAATGAAATCACTCCTTCACCTTTAGACTTGAAGATGTACATAGCTGTTGTGGTTCTAGCACTGTTATATTCATGTGTGAAATGCAGACAGTTCCAGCAGTATGCCAAGAAACTTAATCCCTTTCATACAGTTTGTCTACGAAAGAAGATGAACATCAGTTGGCAAAGTTAAAATCCTAGATCACAAACTTGAGGTGAATCAATTAAGTATTGAACATCATAAGTTGTTTGTTTACAATTGTAGTTGATAAAATTGTTCGAAAGTTGGAAATTCTTTCTTGTAAGTTGTTACATTCAAAGGTGAAGTAGCTGAAAGAAATATATCTTATTTTATCCATGTAAGATGTATGATTACTTGATTATGTTGGAATCTTCATTTTCTCTTTTAGCTAATGATGATCAGATTCCAGCCTCTGCAATCACAAAAACAATTTATGGCATTGTGGGCATTGTTAAACTTGTTGCTGGCAAGTATAAGCATTGTTTCTTATGTACCTGGAATGACTTTTTAATAATTAATTTCTAGTTACACTCCCCATGTGAGAGTTGCAGTCGCGTAATTGTTAGTGAACTTACTTCTTAGGCTAGTGGTCCGGAATTAATTCCACAGTAGGCATGGAATATTTTTCAGACCGTAACAGCTCTCAGGTCGACCCAGCCTCAATTGAGTACCAGGAGAAGCATTGGAAAGTAAAGGCGGCCGACGTTATGTTGACCACATCACACATCGTGTACCAGCAGTCAATGAAAATACGGGCCTAATGCATTATTACTCCATATTCCCTGAGGTATAAAAATGGTTACTTTACTTTTACTTACACTTCCCATGTTTTTAAGAAAATTAAACTCTGGTTTAATTTTTTAACATTTCAACACATCCATATGAGGTCAGGATAAATATCTAATTCATCCACATTTAGTATACCATGTATCATCTGAAAAAGTGAAGTCTCAGTACAAATCCTAGAATATTTAACAGAAATTGTACGTACCAGATAGGCACCTACAGTTTCATAGACCAGCACATCTGGTTTCTGTTTCGTCGTTTTAAAAATAGGGTTAGCAGCCTTGTCTGTAGTGCTGTGACGTCAGTTCAGTAACCAATCACCAATATAATAATTGTATGTTTCAATACTTTAAGAGATCATATCATTTTTATTGCTGTAACTTTAAAGCTATATTTCAAATTTAGACAACTTATTTGTTTTGTTTATCAATCTTAATTATAGTTTTTTATTTTTATACAATTTATAGTTGGTTGATTTTTTATTTCTGTGTTTCCAGATTAGGATTTATTTATGTTGTAGTATAAGAAATAAAACCCCTAGGATTGCTGCAGGAGCTACAGAGTTTGTGCTTTGTGTAATACTTTCGACAGGGTGCATGCCATTTCTGTGGAGACAGACCGAACCATATGGGATAAAATCTGGTGCAATGATGTTAATCCTTTAGTTTTAGACCCTTTAAGAAACAAAAAAATTTATTTGGCCATTGCCTATACCATTCCGGGACATGCATTTTGAAAATGCCAACAATCTCAAGCTGACTTATTTTTCTTTCATTATATTCAAGTTGATTTCTGATAATTTATGCAGAAGTTGGAAATATTATATTGTAATTAATTTCTTTCCTGATTTCTTTACTAGGACCTTATTTGGTTGTAATTACCCAACGAAAGAAAGTGGGAGAAATCTCTGGCCATACTATATGGAATGTTGCAAAAACAGAACTTCTTAGTTACAAGCGGTCACTCACGCACCTGACAGAGAGACAGGTAAGACTGATCATGTTGTACTTTATTGGTTGATATGGCCATCATCATTACACTTCGATGAGTAACCATGTGTGCGACAACCTCTTTCTTATACAGGAAGATTTCAGCTTCAGTACACAAACTATGTAAAAGCGGCATGGGTCCCCGATGTAATTTTGAGTATTGTAAAATTATGTACAAATTTTATTTTAATTTTGAAATTAATTTTGCTGGACAGCTGCTTTCCATCCTACTCTTATCTATTTTCATCTGCTAAGAGTTCTTTTACATGCTCAACTTAAACACATGATCTACAGTGTATCGTCTATCTCCGATATGACAAGAAATTCAGTATTACATCTTCGATGGAAGACTAAATAAAAAGATAAAACAAGATGAGTGCGATGGATTGGACATGTTCTCAGGATGTGAGAAGAAAGATGGCCAAGACATGCAGTATAGTGTCCACATGGACAGTGGAAGAAAAGGGAGGCCTAGGGGCACATGGAGGGGAATTTTCAAAGTAGATCTCAAAGACATACATAGGACTAGGTTTGAGGTAGCAAAGTAGATCTCAAAGACATACATAGGACTAGGTTTGAGGTAGCAAAGTAGATCTCAAAGACATACATAGGACTAGGTTTGAGGTAGCAAAGTAGATCTCAAAGACATACATAGGACTAGGTTTGAGGTAGCAAAGTAGATCTCAAAGACACACATAGGACTAGGTTTGAGGTAGCAAAGTAGATCTCAAAGACATACATAGGACTAGGTTTGAGGTAGCAAACTAGATCTCAAAGACATACATAAGACTAGGTTTGAGGTAGCAAAGTAGATCTCAAAGACATACATAGGACTAGGTTTGAGGTAGCAAAGTAGATCTCAAAGACATACATAGGACTAGGTTTGAGGTAGCAAAGTAGATCTCAAAGACATACATAGGACTAGGTTTGAGGTAGCAAACTAGATCTCAAAGACATACATAGGATTAGGTTTGAGGTAGCAAAGTAGATCTCAAAGACATACATAGGACTAGGTTTGAGGTAGAAGAAAAGGCGTAAGATCCAACTGAGTGAACATTTTTTGTCTCAGTCTTATGTGCCCTTAAACGCTGCGAGGACTGATGAGGATGAAACCATGAACAAGATGGTCGCCCCCTTGTAAACATGCACTAGATAGGAGCAACCAGCATGTGCAACCAGCATTTGTTTCTGGTGCTACGGAGTTCGTGCACTGCCGCTGAGATCTTCCTGTGTAAGAAAGAGGTCGGAGTACACATGGTTACTCACTGAAGTGCAGTGATGATGGTCCTATCAATCAAACCAGCATTTATCCAGGGTTTTTTTAGGATGAGAAACTGGCAGAAGTTAATCGATGGATGAAAATGCAGTATCTGGAACGTTTGTGTCTTTTTGACTTTCTCTTGAATAACATAAAGTTAATATATAACCTTGGTCTTGTTACAGAATGCGATCAACAAGAGTTACCTTGCACTGGTGGACATGATGCTGACCACAGAATACTTCTACTACTCTGCGACCTATGACCTCACCCATACTCTTCAACGACTGTTTAACACCAGCCCAGAATTTCATTCCATTTCA
The DNA here is from genome assembly GCA_020796225.1 of Arion vulgaris. Classification (NCBI taxonomy): domain Eukaryota; kingdom Metazoa; phylum Mollusca; class Gastropoda; order Stylommatophora; family Arionidae; genus Arion; species Arion vulgaris. The sequence continues at coordinate 65,241,053 of CM036760.1, forward strand.
CTACACGAAAGGGTTAGTCATTGCATAGTTTGTGAGATAAATATTTGTTGTTAAAGTTTTTGCTAAGTAAATGTTGGGAAATGATTTTGAATACATTTATATTTCTTCATTACTACAGATATAGAAAGCAAGTTGACTGCATTTGAAAATAGATATCTGTGGAAAATAATGAATATAAATTGGGATAAATTCAGAAGTGATGAAATCAGAGAAACGTCTGGTCAACTACATATCAACTTTTATAAGAATGAGAATATGGAGATATGTTGGGCATATTTGAGAAGAAATGATGAAAGAATAGCAAAGCAGGCATTGAAGTGGGAAGCAAAGGGTTCAAGAAAGAGAGGACACCCTAGGGAAATCCTGAGACGAACTTTGCTGAGAGAGGCAGGAAATATTGAACTGAATTCCATGGAAAAGATTAAGCGAGTTCCTACAATTACCAACATAAGGCGATTACTATAATATGAGCAGATTGGAACAAGTTGTCATTCTGCACCTAAGAACAGGATACAATTGACTCCGCAGCCACATGTATACTAAATTCAAGCTTGCCAATTCAGCCATGTGTGCATGTGGACAGGCACACCAGACTGCAGAGCACATACTTCAAGACTGCCCCGAATATGATACACTGAGGCAAAATCACTGACCTAACGAAACAACACTCGGCAGAAAACTACACGGACCTCTGTGTGAGCTACAAAAAACAGTGAAGTTCATACAAGAGACAACATTGAATATGTACACAATATTTCACGCGAACGAAAGGAAGGAAGGAGCGAGTCGCCCAGGACAGAGCGGTATGGAGAAATTACTTGCAGGCCCTATGATATATATATATATAGACATACATACATATATATACAACATTAACCCTTTTAGCTTGTAGAATAGTAGACCGTTGTATTCTTATTTTCCCGTATGATGTCAAACTGCTTAAAGGTGAATTGGGGTTCATTTGTTTTGTGGAATGGAAAAAAGTCTGTAAATTTAAGCCAGTCATAAAGGTGGCCTTGATCTTTAGATGTGTAGTAGTCATCATCAAGTAGCGTGTTCCTTGCACATGTCACTTTCACCACAGTCTGCCTGAAAAACTCTGTCTCTAGCAAGTTCTCCCGCCTATTCTAACGTCATCTTCAAGGTTCCTTTGATGTCCTGCTGCCACTGTTGTCTTGGTCTTCCCCTGCCTCTACCCATAGAAACCATGCCTTCCATTACTATTTTCTCCAAACCACAGTGCCGTTTAACGTGACCGAAATACTTCATTTTCCGAGACATGATGTTGTTAATGGGCCAATGTTCCACCATGTTTAGTAGTAGCTGATGGTAATCTGAATATATCACAAGCTAGGATAAAATGATGTGATAATCTGAAGATATATATGACTTGGATAGAATAGCCTACAAGGTGTGCTTTATGCTTGGCTCTGCATCCAGCATAGTTGGGGTCTGCTAGTCTTTCTTAAGGCTGGGGAAAAGTGAAAATTAGTAGCCTGCTGCCAACACGTAGAAAACACACAAAAAAGCCCCACCTCCCAGTGGTGTAGACCGAGAAACTGACGAGGTCAAAGGCTAATGGGAATCTGGTCTGCCTAGGAGGATGAACTCCTCTAGGTGAGGTTTTCTTTTTTTTTTGGGGACCTAGATAAACAGGGAGATAAACCGGAATAAAAAAGCTTGCAGAACATGGATATGCTAGCCTGCGGATCTGTAGGAGTCTAACTGGCACAACAAACTCATAGTCTCAGGCGCAAATCACATACAGACCACAGAGAGTGGTTTAACAAGTGTGAATGAAGATGAAGAAGCTAGGATAGAATGTTATGATAATCTGAAGATATATGTAGCTAGGATAGAATGTTATGATAATCTGAAGATATCTGTAGCTAGGATAGAATGTTATGATAATCTGAAGATATCTGTAGCCAGGATAGAATGTTATGATAATCTGAAGATATCTGTAGCCAGGATAGAATATTATGATAATCTGAAGATATATGTAGTCAGGATAGAATGTTATGATAATCTGAAGATATCTGTAGCCAGGATAGAATGTTATGATAATCTGAAGATATATGTAGCCAGGATAGAATGTTATGATAATCTGAAGACATATGTAGCCAGGATAGAATGATATGATAATCTGAATATATCTGTAGCTAGGATAGAATGTTATGATAATCTGAAGATATATGTAGCCAGGATAGAATGATATGATAATCTAAAGAAATCTGTAGCCAGGATAGAATGTTATGATAATATGAAGATATATGTTGCCATAAAAGTGATATAAAGTGTTACCTCTGCATGTCTTTCAGGCTGACCAAAGATTTGTATGGAACTCTCATGTACTAAGGGAGTTGTCGCAGCAACCAGAACTTGCAAAGTTCTGCTTACCTATTATGCTGGGATGTATCCTTTACAAGAAAACTTGATGTGTTTGCTCTCTTATATCTTGACTTTTGTGCTTCTTTATCCTTCTCTTGTGCCCCATTAAACCTTTTTTAACTTGGGATATGTCCAATTACGTCAAGCTTCATTGCCAAAAATAGTTGTCAGTTCCATTCCAATGTTCCATTAGTGAGAAAAGGAATTATCCCTCCTACCTACTGGATAAGTAAGTAAGTAAAGGAACCCTTTCATACCTTGTGGTATATAGGTCAATACCGTGTTAGGCCTGTATTTTTCATTGACCGTCGGCACACAATGGGTGATGTGGTCAGCATCACGCCGCCGCCTTACTTCCCAGAGCATGTCTGGTACCCATTTGAGGCTGAGTCGACCTGAGAGCCGTCGTGGTCGGGAAAAATTCCACGCACATTGGGGGAGCTGAACCCAGACCACCAGCCTTGCCAAGCGAGTTCACTAACAACTGCGCTACAGCGGCTCTCACCTACTGGATACTCTGGACAAAAACTATTGAAATGATAGGCATTTCATACTCTCGACCTGCAAAGATTATGGTATATTTTCATTCCTTTCAATTCTTCCATTATGGCATATTACCATCGTATTGAGGTATGTTCCATTGCATCTGGCTTCATTACATCATGTGCCTCAAATAGCATCCCATTAGCATCCTGTGGTCCATTACCTACTTATTGGAACATGCCTGAATACATCCTTTTTCATTAGATCCTGTGACCCATCACCTTAATTTAATTATTCTTTCTTGTATTCCTCTTGTACCGTTGTACTTTACAAAAAGTCTGCAAGCAATTTATTCATACCACTCCATCCTTGACAGATCATTCTGTTTTTTCTATGGAATTGAGTCCAATTTTTCTTAACCATCTCAGTAGTAAAATTCATTAATGAGGGTTTCCTAGGGTGTCCTTTATTTCTTAAACTATTTGTCTCCCACTTCAATGTCTGCTATGTGTTTCTTTGATCATTTCTTCTCAGAGTATGCCCAACATATCTCCATCTTATCTTTCTTCTTCTTCCACGAACGCTCCATCACGACCACTTGTTAAACTACTCTTTGTAATATATTTGTGATCTGAACCTAAGAGCGATTGTACGTTTTGTCAGTTATGTGCCTACAAGTAGGCCAGCACATCCGATTTATGCTACACTTTTTATTTACTAGGGTAGCTTCCCTATGACCTTTCCTCACAGTCTCCTCTTATGGCATGCTTTTAGGTTCACAATGTTACTATTCTTTGCTCCCTTGGGCCTGGCAACCACAGGCGGTGTATGCGAACAAACTTGAAAAATAAGAATGAACTCCTTACAGAGAATCCAATGTTATGTTATTCTGTTAATTTACTTAGTTGTTATCAGGTTATATTTGATGTTATTTTTGTTGACCTTGGTATCAGTTATTAGCATAAGCACAGTGATGGTCAACAGTCACACCATAGACTATATCCTTGTCTCACGTCGATGTATTTTCCGTGCTGGAACCAGGTTTAATGTGCGCGGTGTGGACCTTCAAGGTCAAGTGGCCAACTTTGTAGAGACTGAGCAGATAGTGCAGTATGGGGAAAAGTTAAGTTCCTTTGTTCAGGTTGGTAGCTTGTTATCTCCCCTAGAGAGATTGTTTTTTTTTTGGTGAGATTTCATTCTTGTGAGATTTCATTCTTGTGAGATTTCATTCTTGTGAGATTTCATTCTTGTGAGATTTCATTCTTGTGAGATTTCATTCTTGTGAGATTTCATTCTTGTGAGATTTCATTCTTGTGAGATTTCATTCTTGTGAGATTTCATTCATGTGAGATTTCATTCATGTGAGATTTCATTCTTGTGAGATTTCATTCTTGTGAGATTTCACTCTTGTGAGATTTCATTCTTGTGAGATTTCATTCATGTGAGATTTCATTCTTGTGAGATTTCATTCTTGTGAGATTTCATTCTTGTGAGATTTCACTCTTGTGAGATTTCATTCTTGTGAGATTTCATTCTTGTGAGATTTCATTCTTGTGAGATTTCATTCTTGTGAGATTTCATTCTTGTGAGATTTCATTCTTGTGAGATTTCACTCTTGTGAGATTTAATTCTTGTGAGATTTCATTCTTGTGAGATTTCATTCTTGTGAGATTTCATTCTTGTGAGATTTCACTCTTGTGAGATTTCATTCTTGTGAGATTTCACTCTTGTGAGATTTCACTCTTGTGAGATCTTGTGAAACCTCTTGTGAAACCGCTGTTGTCTTGCTGAGGTGCCAGGAAAACCAAGACTTGTGTAGCAGGTCTATATAAATCATGATCAAGTCAGATGCATTATTCAGCAGGTGTGCAGATAAGCGATGCAAGTCTTATATAAGAACTGAATGCTTAAGTGCCTGCATATTGCCCACATGGGGAACAAAGAATAGTAACACTGCGACCTACAAAACGCAAGAGCGACTGAGGTAGGGGCATAGGAAGCTATCCTAGGTAAATAAAAAGCATTGCAGAAATCGGATGTGCTGGCCTACTTTTAGGTGCATAACTCACACAACATACAATCACTCTTAGGCTCAGATCACATACAAATCACAAATAGTGGTTAACAAGTGGTCGATGCGAAGCGTTCAAAGAAGAAGAATACTTAAGAATTTTCTACATATTTATTTGTTAGTTGTTTTCACAGTTCCAATTCTACTCAATAGATTTATCATTATTGTCTCGTCATCATGCACAGTGCAGTGATTGTTATTGTATCTGTGTCATCATGCTGAATATATTCATTAATGTCTCGTCACAGTTGTACTCAATATATTTATTATTATTGTCTCAACATTTCATGCATACTTCCTATATTCACTATTTATTTTCAGACACGAGGATCTATACCAATATTCTGGTCACAAAAAGCTAACCTGAAACGTCTCCCTAACCCAGTTGTCATGGAAATTGATCATGTAAGACCAACAGACTCGCTCATATAGTCAAGCTATATAAGTTATGTACCCATGATATATTTTTTTCTTCCTAGTCCTTTTTCATACCTCAGGTTATATCGGGTATACACAGTGTTAGGTCTATATTTTTAATTGAAGGTCGACACACAATCTGTGATGTGGTCAACATCACGCAGGTCACCCTTTACTTCCTAGTGCTATTCCTGGTACCCAATTGAGGCTGGATCGACCTGAGAGTCTGAAAAATATTCCATGTCCACTGGAATTGAATCCGGACCACTAGCCTAAGAAACGAGTTCACTAACAACTGCGCTACTACAGCTCTCTACTCATGATATGAATGTTTGAAATATGTCTGTGTTCATTGTGTGTTGTGTGTATGTGTTCATGATGTATGTATGTAGTATTTGATGTGGTAGACAAAGTTCAATTCTCACTGGATGTTGCATGGCAGTGTGTGACAGAATAATCACAGGCGCTCATTGTAATAACTACAACTGAAGCATATGGTTTTTGAAAGAAAGAGATTTGTGACATAGAGCAAAACTAAGATAGAGATAGGCAGTTGGGGAAAGAACGATAGATGGAGTGGTTGATAGAGTTGATATGTCCCCAACCAATACCAAATAAGGAGAGAAGTATTTCGTATCGTATAATTTTAATTGATGTAAAAACGAAGAAAAAACAAAGCTGTTAACTATAGTTTATTCCTTTCGAGCCAAAGGCGGCACATAGGGCAGAGGTTTTAGATCTCCATGTGATACGGTTCTTTGCTAGCAGCTGGAGATCTTGTATGGTTTTACATCCCAATAGTTTACTTTCTTGTTGGATGGTTCTTGAAGAGTGGTCTTTGGTCTTCCACGTTTTCTTTTCCCAACTGGTGACCACATAAGGACTTGTCGATTTAGTCTCTTTTCGTCTGATCTAAGAACATGACCTAAATATTTCCACCTTCGTTTCCTTATAATATTTGATACGGGTTGTTGGTGTGTTCTATCTCTCACTGTGTTGTTAGAAACGAAATCACTCCATTTTACTTTTAATAATTTTCGTAGACATTTATTCTCAAAGCTGTCCAGTTTCTTATCAATTTTCTTTGTTGATTTCCAACTTTCACAACCGTAGGTCAGTACAGGAATCACACATGACCTAAATAATTTAACTTTTGTGCATATACTAAGGTCTTGAGATTGCCAGATATTCGTTAATTTAGTGAAGGCACTAGCTGCTATAGCAATATGAGAGTTTATTTCTTTCATCGTGTCTCCGTTGTTTGACACTTTATTACCCAAATATGTAAAATGTTCAACTTTCTCCAGTGTTTGGCCATTTATTACGATGTTGTCTGTCGAGTTCATGAGGTCCATAATTTTGGTCTTGGCAGAATTAATCTGGAGACCAACCTGTTCTGCAAGTGTGCAAAGATTGCTCGTTGGTTTGTGGGTTGCTTGTGTGGTTGAATTCAATATGGCCACGTCATCGGCAAAGTCAAGATCAAATAGTCTGCTGTTATTAAGCCATTTGATGCCTAGTTGATCATCTTGGGTGCATTGCGCATGATCCAGTCTATAGCTATCCCAAAAGCATAGGTGACATCACGCAGCCCTGCTTCGCACCCTAATTGACTGTGAATCAGTCTGAGTTTCCTGCATCTGTTCTTACACAGCAGGATGCTTCAGAATAGAAGGCTTTATAATATTGATGTACTTTTCCTGGAAGCCGTAGGTCTTAAGAATCTCCCAGAGAGTAGAACGATGAAGACTATCAAATGCTTTCTGAAAGTCTATAAAATTTATCACTAGTGGTGACTGGAATTCAATTGATTCTTCTATAATGGATCTCAGCGTGAAGATATGATCGGTACAAGAATGATGTGGACGAAAGCCAGCTTGTTCTTCTCTTAGCCTTGCGTCGAGGGCTTTTTTCAGCCTCTCCATCAAAATACTGCAGAATAGCTTGCCAGGTGTTGATAGCAGAGTTATTCCGCGCCAGTTGTTGCAATTTGACAAATCGCCTTTTTGGGAGCTTGAATATCACTCCGTCTTTCCAATCTTTGGAGGGTCTCATTCTGCCAAACATCGTTCATTAAGGTACGTAGGAATCCCATTGATTCCTCGTCAGTTGCTATAGTATGTTAACTATAGATGACCTTTATTGTAAATGATAGATGGAAGGTGTAAAAGAATGATTTCTTTATCGAGATTTACTATTAACACATTGACTAACAAGAGAGAGAAAGAACTAAGAGGAACATATGTTGATATTTTAATTTTATTTACTGACTGCTTTATCTAATTTGTTTGATATTGTTTCTAGTTGCTAGTTGGATATAGACTGTTTGAAGTAAATATTTATATCCATTCATTAATACTTTCTAGTTGCTAGTTGGATATAGACTGTTTGAGGTAAATATTCTTCTTCTTCTGCGTTCTCACTAGCTTGGGATTTCAGATTCTCTAATAAAGGCAGCCGTCTGCCTCAGATTATCAACCACGCCATACGGTTTGTCTTGGACGTTGGTGTAAGTGGGCCACCTCTTTATTCTCAAGTCTGCGTACTGGGGGCAGTTCTGCAGGATATAATTCCTATGATTTCTGCTTCCCTGTTTTGGCCACCCTCGTGATGGTAGGTCTAACATTCTTACTGTGTGGCAACGTCTCCGAGGCAGATTGGCGACCGTAGAATCCGTTATCCCATTCCTCATTGTGAGGGGTGTTGCACCATGTTATGCGCCTTACGGCCTGGTGCATCCGTTTTCTGCAAGCATTTGTTTTGGGTTGGCATTCCTAGCGACACGTGCATCCGATTTCAGCTAAACCTCCTTAGCCGCCTCTTACGACATGCGTGGCAGGTAACAGTGGTTCTATTCTTTACACCCCAAATTTGGGCCCGGTAACCACTGGTGAAGTAAATATTCATATCCATTCATTAAAACTTTCTAGTTTCTAGTTGGATATAGACTGTTTGAAGTAAATATTCATGTCCATTCATTAAAACTTTCTAGTTCTTAGTTGGATATAGACTGTTTGAAGTAAATATTCATGTCTATTCATTAAAACTTTCTAGTTCTTAGTTGGATATAGACTGTTTGAAGTAAATATTCATGTCTATTCATTAAAACTTTCTAGTTTCTAGTTGGATATAGACTGTTTGAAGTAAATATTCATATCCATTCATTAAAACTTTCTAGTTTCTAGTTGGATATAGACTGTTTGAGGTAAATATTCATATCCATTCATTAAAACTTTCTAGTTCCTAGTTGGATATAGACTGTTTGAGGTAAATATTCATGTCCATTCATTAAAACTTTCTAGTTCCTAGTTGGATATAGACTGTTTGAAGTAAATATTCATGTCAACTCATTAAAACTTTCTAGTTGCTAGTTGGATATAGACTGTTTGAAGTAAATATTCATGTCCATTCATTAAAACTTTCTAGTTCCTAGTTGGATATAGACTGTTTGAAGTAAATATTCATGTCCATTCATTAAAACTTTCTAGTTCCTAGTTGGATATAGACTGTTTGAAGTAAATATTCATATCCATTCATTAAAACTTTCTAGTTCCTAGTTGGATATAGACTGTTTAAAGTAAATATTCATGTCAACTCATTAAAACTTTCTAGTTCCTAGTTGGATATAGACTGTTTGAAGTAAATATTCATGTCAACTCATTAAAACTTTCTAGTTGCTAGTTGGATATAGACTGTTTGAAGTAAATATTCATGTCAACTCATTAAAACTTTCTAGTTCCTAGTTGGATATAGACTGTTTGAAGTAAATATTCATGTCCATTCATTAAAACTTTCTAGTTCCTAGTTGGATATAGACTGTTTAAAGTAAATATTCATGTCATTAAAACTTTCTAGTTGCTAGTTGGATATAGACTGTTTGAAGTAAATATTCATGTCCATTCATTAAAACTTTCTAGTTCCTAGTTGGATATAGACTGTTTGAAGTAAATATTCATGTCAACTCATTAAAACTTTCTAGTTCCTAGTTGGATATAGACTGTTTGAAGTAAATATTCATGTCAACTCATTAAAACTTTCTAGTTTCTAGTTGGATATAGACTGTTTGAAGTAAATATTCATATCCATTCATTAAAACTTTCTAGTTCCTAGTTGGATATAGACTGTTTGAGGTAAATATTCTTGTCAACTCATTAAAACTTTTAGCTCTAGTTGGAGATAGACATTTAGACTTTTGAAGTAAATGTTCACGTAGACTAATCAACTTTTGAGTTATGACAAATTGAACAAAATGTTATTTTTTCCTTCATTTCATGTTTGTTCAAATATATTGTGAGTCACAGAGCAGACTGACATATTGATCGGAGTGATATCAAAGAGAAGACCACTGTCGTATGATCTTCTCCATACACTGTTGTAACTGAGGGTGCTGTGAAAGAGTCTCACTGCTACAAGTGAAGAGCTTCAGAAAGTGTGGACATTCTCACTTAAGATTATTTAGCTTATTGCCACATGCATGTTTTGCTCAGTGACTCGATGAGTATGCTTAGGAAGATTGAAACAGGCCAGACTCTAAGACAATGGGTGGAGTCGCTGAAGAGGTCTAGGCTGACAAAAATCTGTTTTATTTCTGTTCCAGGCAGACATAAGGGGAAATGAACTCGCCGATAGGCTTGTAGGTATGGCAGCTCTAAAAAGTGGGCAAGCAATGGAACAGGCTGATATTTTGTATTTCCTAAAGGAGAGAGGTCATGTAAATGATTAAACTAATAGTGATGAATCTACAACACTAACCAGACTACCAAATAAAATGTAGTGTAGCTAGACAAGCGTAATATACTGGTAACCAAAGAAGAACAGTAAACCAACAAAGAACCAGTGTCATTAGTTGCCACATGCTGAGAGACATACTGAGGAGGAGATCAGAGCACTTATGGGCTAATTGGTTCGATGTGCAGTGATGATGATCTGATGACTAAGCTAAACCTAGGAAGATTATGCTGCTATTAATAAAGGGAGATTATGTGAAATAACAATAAAAAACTGGTGCAACCAGAAGGAAATGAACACCGTAATAAAAAACGAGCTGGAGTTGGACAGGACACACACTCAGAAGTGATCCAGAGAGTATCACAAGAACTTGGTGTGCAGATAGCAAAGTTGATAACACAAACAAAAAATCACTGACTGGGCATGAATCTATAGAGGGTGAATGCTGGGAGTATCAAGAAGAGATCAGTTTAGAAATGAAGACATCAGGAAAAAATTGGGTACAACATTAGTACTAAACTTCATTAGTACAGCAAAGCAAATCCTAATGATAACAAATAAATAAATTTGGCTGAACAGATGGGCCATAGAAGACACGGGAAGAGAGGTGTACAGTCATATGGCCAACCCTAACCTTAATGACAACATCAACCACCTTACAAGAAGAGGTCAGAGCACCATTTTTAGACTTTGAACCCGACATATAACACTTAATAATCACATGAACAGAATTCAACCACAACACACTCCAGAGTGCCAACTGTGTGCACATCATCATGAAACTGTTCACCACCACCTCTTCATGTGCCAAGCACTAGATGACATCAGGAAGATCCTCCAAGGCCAGATAAATGGAACACATCCGATACAAAAGAACAACTTACAAACACATGCAGATACCACTATATAGTATTGGGCCAAAGGCAAGAGCTCAAGTGCTCTCTCTCTCTTGCCTTTTACCGGGTTGGGGCATAGGCCTCAACCAACTCATGCCAAGTCTTCCTATCTCTAGCTATCTCCTGCAGCTCCCTCCAGCTCTTCTTTATATTGTTGATCTCTGCCTCCAAATCTCGTCTCCATGTATTTCTGGCCTCCTTCTTTCGCTGTCCCTGCGGGTTCCAGGCAAGGACCCTTCTTGTTATATTCCCTCCGGTTTTCGCAAAGTGTGTCCTATCCAGCGCCAGCGTCTTTTTTAACCTGTTCGTTCACTGGAATCTGTCTTGTTCTCTCCATAAGTTCCTCATTTGTGACCCTATCATACCATCTTATTCCTCTATTCTGCGCAGACACCAGTTGATGAATGTTTGCAATTTATGCGCTATTGTTTTAGTTGTTCTCCATGTTTCTGACCCATACAGTAGAACTGCTTTAACATTAGAGTTAAATATCCGAATTTTTGTTCTAGATTTGATTTCTTTGGACTTCCAAATGTTTCCCAGTGCAATGAAAGCTCCCTTGCCTTCTGTATTCTTATTTTAACATCTCTATCTGTTCCAACCTCTTTGTCTACGTTGCTGCCCAAATATGTGTATGATTCTACCTCTTGAAGTGGGATTTCCCCAGGGAGATCGAGTTGTCGTTGCTTGGTTAATTCTCAATATCTTTGTCTTTCCCTTATGAATGTTCAGCCCTAGTTGCTGGGACCTTTGATTCAATGTGTTAGCTTATCCTGCATCTGATTTTGTGTATGTGACAGAAGGGCTATATCATCAGCGAAGTCCAGATCATCTAGTTGCTCTGTCAGAGTCCATTGGATTCCATTTCTGGTGTTAGTTACTGTGGTCTTCATAATCCAGTCTATTGTCAGTAAGAACAACAAAGGTGATAGAAGACATCCCTGACGCACTCCTGTTTCTATTCCGAAGTATCTGTTAGTTTACCTTCATGAAGAACTCTACATTTCATATCTGTATATGTTGCTTTTATTAGGTTAATAATTTTCTGTGGGATTCCATAATGCCTCATTAATTTCCAAAGGGTTTCCCTATCAATACTGTCAAAAGCCTTCTCATAATCAACAAATCCGATATAAAGTTGGGATTTCCATTCAATACTTTGCTCTATTATTATACGTAATGTGGCTATCTGGTCAGCACAGGATCTATTTGGTCGGAAGCCTGCCTGTTCATCTCTTAGCTTTATATCGATGATATCTCAGTCTCTCCAGGATGACTCTGCTTAGTATTTTCCCAGGTACTGACAACAGCATTATTCCCCTATAGTTTTCACACTCTGAAGGTCCCCTTTCTTTGGTAGCTTCACCAGGTATCCTTCTCTCCAGTTTGCTGGTATTTCTTCGGTCTCCCAGATTCTGCTAAATAATTTATACAGTATTTCTGTGGATGTGTTTATGTTGGCTTTAACCGCCTCTGCTGGAATACCATCTGGACCGGCCGCTTTTCCATCTTTTAAAAGTTTAATGGCTTTACTAATCTCCTCCTTGGATGGTTTCTCACAGTTGATGTCCAAGTCAATTTCTGCCGGTTGGATATCTGGGGGTTTGTAGGTGCTGGTCTGTTCAGGAGTTCCTTGAAGTATTCCATCCATCTTTCCATTTGGTCTCTAACATTAGTGATAGTTTTCCCACTACTATTTTTGATCAACCCATTTGATGGTCTGTATTTTCCTGCTAGCTTTCTAGTGATATTGTAAAGATCCCTAAGGTTTCCTTTTCCTGCAGCTACCTCTGCTTCTCTTGCTAGATCTTCTACGTATTGTCTTTTATCTAACTTTATTTGTTTCTTCACTTTCTTGCTAGCTTCTGTGTATTTTTCCTGGGCCATGGCTTTGGCAGTTCTAGTTTTGCTATTATTTAAATCTGCTTTCCTCTTTTTCCTTTCTTCTATTTCCTTGAGAGTTTCTGGAGTTATCCATGCCTTATGATTCCGCTCCTTCTTTCCTAATACCTCTGTGCATGTTTCATTCCAAATATTTTTGGCTTGCTGCCAGCATTCTTCCGCACTCACCTCATCTTCTAATTGCCGCAACACCTCATACTTATTAGAGACTGTGACCGTGAACTGTTCCTTTGTTTCTTGACTTCTGAGGTATCCTACATTATATTGGTGTCTATGTTCATGGGATGTTATGTATCGCTTAAGCTTCAGTTTAATTTTACTTATCAGCAAATGGTGATCCGAATCTACATCTGCACCCCTTAGGACCCTTACATCTTGTAGAGATGACCTGAATTTCTTGTTTATGCATATGTGGTCAATTTGATTTTCTGTTCTGTGATCTGGTGATACCCAGGTTGCTTTATGTATTCTTTTATGTGGAAAGACACTTCCACCTATGACGTATTGATTCGCTGCACAGAAATTAGTGAATAGTTCTCCATTTCCGTTCATTATTCCTAGTCCGTGTTTCCCCATGATCTCCTCGTAGCCTATGTTGTCCGAACCTATTTTGGCATTGAGGTCACCCATCAGAATTTTGATGTTCCCATTTCTCTGATTACCTATAGTATTTTGAAGTTTTATGTAAAATTCCTCTTTACTTTTTCCTCTTTATCATTGGTAGGTGCATAACACTGGGTCACATTCAAGAATACTTTCTTTTGGTGGTTCTGAATGTTGCTGTGATTATCCTAGGACTCACTGCTTCCCACTTTATTAGTGCAGTCTCCGCTTCTTTAGATAGCATTAAAGCCACTCCTTCACTATGGGGGCATTTTCTTCCATATGGCCTGAGAACAGCATTGTTTCTCCTGTGTTTAGACGTTGTTTGCCTGCACCATTCCACCTAGTTTCGCATAATCCCAAGATGCCAATCCCGTGAAATTTCATCTCATTTACAACCTGTGCTGTCTTTCCCATTTGATACATACTTCTAACATTCCAGGTGCCAATTCTGGAGCTTTTCCTAGGTGAAAGGAAGATAATCTGCAGTGTAGACTCCTTGCGCTTTTCTGCATCGCTTCATACCTCTTCTAGAAGAGCTTCCTTTCCTCTTGGCTGGCACAGTTTTTATTTTATTTTTATGTGACTTGTTCATGGTTGGTTGGATTTTGTGCTAAAATTTTCTACTGGATAGGGTAGCCAGCCCTACGCCAAACCCCACCTTAGTCGCCTCTACGACATGCCTTGTAGGTCGAGTGCTGCTACTCTTTGCTCCTTGCGGCCCCGGCAGCACACGGGCGAGCTCAAGTGCTGCTGGGTCATTAAAGAAGAAGAACTTCATTAAAAAAAAAAAATTATATGGTTCGCCACATAAGTAGATTACCAACAGACAGTGCACCTCAAAGATCAATGCTACCCCGATACAGTGGATACAAAGCAAAAGATGGACTTTGGAGATAACAGACACAGTGAAAAACACTATTATGAGACGCACAGAAAAGCATGTTCTAGAAATATCTTCTTAACCTGACGCTGTGAGACCAAACATGATTAGAGACAAGACAGACAAACTGTCACAAATTAGTTCAGAAAATCTTCCCAAACATTTGATAGTTGTTCTCTTTCTAATCCTTAGCTATCAGCATTCCAGAAACATCTAGATCACCAGATATTCACCTACGGAGATCAAGTTATTGTGAATTTGGTAAATATTATCTACTTTCTGAGTTCACATTTTACAGTTTCAGTCACATATTTTTTTGGTTCTAGATAAAGTTATGTAGTTTGTTGTTTGGTGACATCTGTGGCTTAGGGTTAGTGACTTGGTCTATTAACCCGACGTCTCTGAGTTCGAATCACGCTGCGGGCAGTTTGGTTGCAAATTGTTTCTGTGAATTTTTACAAAGGACGATGGCCCCACCGCTCAGAAAGCAATGGCAAACTACTGAACGTAATAATGCCTAGAAAAATCAGAAACAGCGTTAAAAAAGCTGGGGTTGATTCGCAAAGTCCTGTAAAGGATATGCAATTAACTTTTTAGTCAGTTGTTTACTAGAGTTATACAGTGACTTTTGTTATTTTGTTGAGTTATGGAGTACAGTGACTTCTTAGTGTACAGTTATGGAGTGGCTTTTTTTACTGTGAAAAGTTATAAAGTGGCTTTTGTTACTCGCTAGAGCTATAGTAGATGACTTGAACATGGCAGCGACAGAGATAGAACATATGATCTTCAATAGAGAGAATTGAGGATTGTTATTGTGACAAAGTTGTGACAAGCTACGGATGATGCTGATGATCATTATAGTGAACCAGTAATGGTGAATATAGAAATTGTTATCATTACCATATAGTTTAATTGTGTTTGTATGTATCACTTAACATAACAGTTTGCTCTCTCTCTAACATATGTGACTTGGACAACTTTTATATACTATCTTCTCTAACATATGTGACTTGGACAACATACTATCTTCTCTAACATATGTGACTTAGACAACTTTTATATACTATCTTCTCTAACATATGTGACTTGAACAACTTTTATATACTATCTTCTCTAACAGGTTAACCAACATGGTCCTGAACATGTTCTGGAGAAAAAATTAGCCCAAGTTGTTACAAATGCTCAGAACAGCCGTGTCAGGTATGTCTACCACTGTCCAGTACTTACACCGGAATATGTTGAATGAGAACTATACCAGTTAAGCCTTCAATTCGTTACAAGTTATAAGTAAACTTGATGTGTGTGACTCAATTAATTGATAGTACCGGATATTTGTTAACTTTTTGATAGATGTCCTGTGGATAATTCTCAAATTGAGAACTCTTAGAAGCCCAAATGCCATGCAAAGGGGGTTAGCGCTGGACACCAATTTACAAATGCCACTCTAAAGAACGTTTTTTTAATCTAAGAGTTAAACAGTTGTAGTAGCATTATATTCCAGTCCACCTTTATTAATTTAACCTACGCTCATTCTTCATTTCCAGCTTCACATGTGGACATAGCTGCTTTTTAGTTTAGTAAACTGTGATAAAATCAGCAAAAATGTCAACAACTGATTTTTACTACCTTTTTTGACTTGAAATGAAGGCTTCATATGCTGACTGAACAAATGTTTTAAAATGTTATTTATTCATAAAAACTGACTAAGCTTTCCTGGATTGAATAATTATGAATGTAGTTTGAATAGAAACAGGCATTATGGTCACACCTGAAATATGGGTCAGCTGCATGGTACCCAGCATTAAATACGTTTAGTGAACTTGATAAGATGCAAAACCAGGCGCTCAAGGTCCAGTCACAGGAGTATATCAATCAACAACTATAGTATATATTAAACAGATGAGAGATACAAACACTGAGAGAATGAACAGACACAAAAGTACTGACACAGGCAGAAAAGTTCCTGTGTATGCCAAGTCATCCAATAGAAGATGGATTCCAAAACCTAGCATTGGACAACTGAAAATAAACAGTTTTGTTCATGAGACCAAATAACTCTGTAAAGAAACATCAGACCTACCAAAAGTTGACATCTCTCTAAAGCAGTGACTTCTCCAATATTTTTAAATATTTGCAGTGCAGGATCTGACCAATGACTACAGAAAGCGCTTGAGTCCAACTGTTCAGTGAAATCTTATTTTTTTTTTTAATAATAACAGATGAAAACTTAGATCCTGACTAATCGTTTAATTTTTTTACAACATATTTCTTATGAAAACCATTCTGTTATTAGAAATCCTTTTCTTGAGAATTCTGATCTTGATTAAAGTTGCAATAAAATAGAGCAACAGGATGTATCCAAGGATGCATGCTCCCATGGACACCCTGTGGACATGCTGTCATTAAGTATAAGTCTGTTCCAGAACAAACCCCTTGGGGAGAATAGAACACAAGTATAGGGTGCACGAACGTCTGGCACCATACATGTATTCAAGATTGGTAATTCAACCATGGGGACAGGCACATACTTTAAGAGTGCCTTGAATATTATATACTGAGACATACTCACTGGCCTAGTGAAACAACACAGGAAAAGAAAACAACACGGACCTTTGTGTGAGCTACAAAAGGTAGTTAAGTTCATATTTCTTCTTCGACCACTCATATCGACCACTCTGTGTGATTTGTATGTGATCTGAGCCTAAGAGCGATTGAATGTGGTGCCAGTTATGCGCCTACAAGTAGGCCAGCGCATTCGATTTCTGCTATGCTTTTTATTTACTAGGGCGAAGAGAAAGGGCGGGCCCAGTCGATGGACGAGGGCACAAGCAGAAATGGGTGAAGGGCACCCAAAGAAATGCAAGGTGGACAAAACGGTGAGCCTCAAAGATGGGGTCTCCATCCAGAGAACCATAATCGTGTTCCCCTGGCAGAGAACAACTACTGTCTTGTAGTTCGATTGAGAAAAATCAAGGCTAGCGGAGCAAACCGTACACAAAACCGGACGGCAGGCAAACCAAGTAGTCAAAATAAAGACTGGTAATCATGTAAGGAAAGTATAGCATCAAAATTGGACTGGTAAGAAAACAAATATAATGAAGACACCTATGACAAGTAATGCAGATATACACTGAATCTAAAATGATAAATACAGAGCAGTTCACCTATTTAGGTAGCAATTTTGATGTAAGGAAATTTAAAAGAAATCTGATCCACATTGGCAAAGCAACATCAGCTTAAAGTCTAAATAAAATGGAACTCAAGTTATATAGTATTAAAACTAAATTCTGATTTTCAATTAAATGTTGTATCAACTATACATGATGCCAGCGAGATTGGAAATGACTAAAGATATGAAGCAAGTTGATGCATTTGAAAATAGATGTCCGCAAAATATGAATATAATGCAATTCGAAGTGATGAAATCAGAGACATGTCTGGTAACAAGTGACACTTTATAGAAAGAAGATGGAATATGTTGGCCACCTTGAGAAATGATCTGCACATATCAAGCAGGCATTGAATGGATCAAGGTTCGAGAGAGGTTTATAAAGGAGACCGAGCAACTTTGCTGAGAGGCAGAAACGTCTCAGTTCCAGTTGAGTGGCCGTTGCCAGGATAGGCGGTTGGAGAAATTCCTTGAGGAACTATGCTGTATCGTCGAGGAATTTTGTCTGATTATTTAACCTGGCAGATGGCTCAACACCTGGGTGGGTAGGTTGTCTAAGGGTAGCTACCCTAAAAGAAAATAGCAACCAGAGTGAACCCAGTAAACGCTGGCTAAAACTCGGACACATCCCAAAGGATAAGCAACAGAGTTCCAAATGGCACTAAAGATGTGACAAAACACACCCATGCTAAGGCTGCATGAATCACAATTCCACATGAATAAGACAAAAAGAATTTATGGGAAAATCTGGTACACCAGTCAAAGCAGGATGCGAAGAAACTTACTAGGGCAGCTTCCCTAGGTCCTACATCAGTTGCCTCTTACGACTTGCCTTGTAGGTCGCATTGGTACTATTCTTTGCTTCCCTTGCGGCCCTGACACCACACAGATGGTTAAGTTTATTCAAGAGACAACATTGAATTATATTAGAGCACAATATTTCAAGTTACCTGTTGTCAAGCCTCTGGTGCTAATTTTGTCAAATAAATTATGCTGATTTTTGCCTGTTTATTGTTCAATTTTCTGACTAATTGTTAAGTTTGGTTGTTCTTCAGAAATTAAGTCATGCATGTTCTCTGTCATATCAAATATGTAGGACTGTCTTCTGTGCTTACAGATATGAACCATTTGACTTCCACAAGGAATGCAGTAGAATGCGGTGGGATAGGTTGAGCATTCTAATCGACAGGCTTGAACCAGATAGAAAACGTTTTGGGTGAGTGACATATAGCATGTCCTATTTTAAATATTAATGCAACGATTCTTATTCTTTGGAAACTCCATATCGACCACTTGTTAACCACTCTGTGTGGTTTGTATGTGATCTGAGCCTAAGGGCGATTGTATGCTGTGCCAGTTATGCGCCTACAAGTAGGTCAGCACATCCGATTTCTCTATGCTTTTATTTACTTCCTAGGTCCTACATCATCAGTCACCTTATAACATGCTTTGTAGGTCAGCAGTGGTACTATTCTTTGATTCCCTTTCAGCCTCGCACCACACGGCGGTGAAATGTTCTAATATTTGTATCTGTATTCCTGTTGGGAATATCTGTACTGGAAATATTGATTCCATAAGCAGATTAGCAACAGACCATTAGCCCAATAACAGTGATGCTACTCAGAGACCATTAGCCCAATAACAGTGATGTTACTCAGAGACCATTAGCCCAATAACAGTGATGCTACTCAGAACCATTTGTTCAATGCAAAGTGGGTGTTACTCAGAAAAAATTGGAACAGCAAAATGTTGTCCATGCAAAAGGTGGACCTCAGAGATAACAGGCAGTGAAACAAACCATTTATGAAGCACACACAAATGCCTGTGTTAGAAATCTCTTCTTATCCTGACACTGTCAGACAAAATAGAATTAGTGGAAAACAAAGATTCTCAAAGACTGATGTATTTTATACCTGCATTCTCAAAGACAGGTGAATTTTGTACCTGTATTCTCAAGGACAGGTGAATTTTTACCTGTATTCTCAAGGACAGGTGAATTTTGTACCTGTATTCTCAAAGACAGGTGAATTTTGTACTTGCATTCTCAAAGACAGGTGAATTTTGTACATGTATTCTCAAGGACAGGTGAATTTTTACCTGTATTCTCAAGGACAGGTGAATTTTGTAACTGCATTCTCAAGTGCAGGTGTATTTTGTACCTGTATTCTCAAGGACGTGTGAATTTTGTACCTGTATTCTCATGGACATGTGAATTTTGTACCTGTATTCCGCCCGTGGGGTTACCGGGCCCAATTTTGGGATGTAAAGAATAGAACCACTGTTAAATGCCATGCACGTCATAAGAGGCGACTGAGGTTTGACTGAAATTTGATGCACGTATCCTAAATGTGTAGAAGTCAACCTGATACCTTGCAGGTTGGCCGAGGACAACCAAAGGCTAACGGAGAGCAAACCCAGTAAATGCTGGCTGAATCCGGACACATCACCAAAGGATAAGCACCAGAGCTCCAAATGGCGCTGAAGATGTGATGAAACCCACCCATGCTATGGCTGCATGAATCAGATTTCCACATGAATGAATTTATGGAGAGATCTGGTACATCAGTCTTTTAGGTGATCGCAGAGAGAGTACCTATGTATTTGTATATTCTCAAGGACATGTGCATTGTGTACCTACATTCAAAAGGACATGTCAATTTTGTACATGCATTCTCAAAGAGATATGTATTTTGTATCTGCATTCTCAAGGAAAGGTGAATATTGTACCTGTATTCTCAAGGACATGTGAATATTGTACCTGCATTCTCAAGGACATGTGAATTTTTACCTGCATTCTCAAGGACATGTGAGTTTTGTAAATCCATTCTCAAGGACAGGTGTATTTTGTACCTGCATTCTCCAGACATGTTTATTTATACTAACAGGTATTTTGTACAGCATGGAGCAGGACAGGTGATAATGACTCAGGCTGGTGTGTTCCGGACAAATTGTATTGATTGCCTGGATAGAACAAATGTCGTTCAGAGTTTGATAGCCCGAGAGGTTGTTCATGATCAGTTTGTAGTGAGTTATCACCCCTTGCTTTTCTTGTCTGTCTCTATCTCAATTTGTCTGTCTGTGTCATCATTTCTCTGTCTCAATCTGTCTGTCTGTGTCATCATTTCTCTGTCTCAATCTGTCTGTCTGTGTCATCATTTCTCTGTCTCAATCTGTCTGTCTGTGTCATCATTTCTCTGTCTCAATCTGTTTTTCTGTTTGTTTCTGTAGATATCTTTATTTTAACTGTCCGTCACTATTTTTTCTCTGTCACAATGTCTGTCTGGCTGTCTGTCTATATTTTCTTCCTGTCACAATGTCTGTCTGGCTGTCTGTCTATATTTTCTTCCTGTCACAATGTCTGTCTGTGTCACTATCTGTCTATTTCTGTTGATATCTGTTTTCTCTGTCACTAAATCTCTATTTGTCTTTTGTCACTATATATATACTCTGGTATTGCACTGGGCATACCTCATATGTACACTGGACTACGCAATATATATATATATATATATATATATATATATATAAATAATATATATATATATATATATATATATATAATTATAAATAAATAAATATATATTCATACTCATATGTACACTGGGAATACTTCATATGTACACTGGGAATACTACATATGTACACTGGGAATACAACATATCTACACTAGGAATACTACATATGTACACTGGGAATACAACATATGTACACTGGGAATACTACATATGTACACTGGGAATACTTCATATGTACACTGGGAATACAACATATGTACACTAGGAATACTACATATGTACACTGGGAATACAACATATGTATACTGGGAATACTACATATGTACACTGGGAATACTTCATATGTACACTGGGAATACTTCATATGTACACTGGGAATACTTCATATGTACACTGGGAATACTACATATGTACACTGGGAATACAACATATGTACAATGGGAATACAACATATGTAAACTGGGAATACTTCATATGTACACTGGGAATACTACATATGTACACTGGGAATACAACATATGTACACTAGGAATACTACATATGTACACTGGAATACTACATATGTACAATGAAATACTCATATGTTGACATTTCATTGTAATTTATAGTTCAAGTGTTAGTCTAAGAACATGTTTACAGTTGCTCCAGGAGTTTTTATTTGCACTCAGCACTATGAATTTAGACATGGTCAGGGCACCAAATATGTCACCTCTGAATGATTTTTGCATGATGGGTTGCTTTCCTTATTACCAATGTTCCTCACCATTCAGGTGAGCCTCACCATTCAGAAGTTCTTATAATTTAGATCCCGTGTAAAGAATTAGGGATTTCTGTAGTCTAACACGTATAGCATGCGAAAATGTTTTACAGAAGCTGACCTTGAGCCCCGGAATCTCCATAGCACACTGTCATTTTGCAGAGTTCTCAATTTTGCTGTCTGTGACCCTGCTTCAGTAGTAAATTCCATAATTTTTGGTAATTCTCAGTTTAGTGCCCATTCCCAGCTATGTTAACTGAGGAGTCGCTTGTTATCAAGTATATGAGGACTATCATCATAACACTCTGGACATGTCTATAGGTGCTCCGATCTCCGCCTCAACAAATCCAGCAGCCGAACCTGCCAGTTCGATGTTGATTAATAAATGTTTTTGCATATACTTGTACTAAGATTTAAAGCTCTCTGTATAAGAGTTTAAAGCCGAAGGATTGACTTCATTGCCGGAATTGATCCCATATGGCTGGCCCCTCTCGCAGAAATGGCGTCACCTGCTGAGTGTATTGCCAAAGCACGAACCTATAGCTCAACAACAATCCTAGGGGTCTCTGGAAAAAACTGCACTGGTGAACAGAATGGCGCAGTCCGGACTCGAACCCATGACCTTTGACTGACAAGGCAAAGGGCTTAACCACTTACCACAGAGACCCTCTGTATTTGATGTTTAAATTGAGTGCTCTAATGACATAGTTAAATTTATCCTGAATAATTTCATGTAGCGGAGTGTAGTAATACTATCAACATGATCATTTGTTTCCTCCGTTATTTCAGTCACCGAGTTTGATGATATTTCTTCAAACTAACTTCATTGACTATTGAATTTTCTTTCCAGAGATTTGGCATTCTGAAATCAGAACACAGACTGAAAAATGAAACAAATTTTGAATTTGTGTTTAAGAATGGTATGTTCATTTTCTTATTATTGTAACAAGTTGGGTTTGAGTTGAGTCTGTTGTCATCATCTGTAAGTGCTGTCATCATCTTTGGGTACTGTCATCATCTGTAGGTACTGTCACCATCTGTAGGTACTGTCACCATCTGTAAGTGCTGTCATCATCTGTAAGTGCTGTCACCATCTGTAAGTGTTGTCATCATCTTTGGGTACTGTCATCATCTGTAGGTACTGTCACCATCTGTAAGTGCTGTCACCATCTGTAAGTGTTGTCACCATCTGTAAGTGCTGTCATCATCTGCAAGTGCTGTCACCATCTGTAAGTGTTGTCACCATCTGTAGGTACTGTCACCATCTGTAAGTCCTGTCACCATCTGTAAGTCCTGTCACCATCTGTAAGTGTTGTCACCATCTCTAGGTACAGTCACCATCTGTAAGTGCTGTCACCATCTGTAAGTGTTGTCACCATCTGTAAGTGCTGTCACCATCTGTAGGTACTGTCACCATCTGTAAGTCCTGTCACCATCTGTAAGTCCTGTCACCATCTGTAAGTGTTGTCACCATCTCTAGGTACAGTCACCATCTGTAAGTGCTGTCACCATCTGTAAGTGTTGTCACCATCTGTAAGTGCTGTCACCATCTGTAGGTACTGTCACCATCTGTAAGTCCTGTCACCATCTGTAAGTCCTGTCACCATCAGTAGGTACTGTCACCATCTGTAGGTACTGTCACCATCTGTGGGTGCTGTCACCATCTGTAGGTCTGTCACCATCTGTAGGTGCTGTCACCATCTGTAGGTGCTGTCACCATCTGTAGGTACTGTCACCATCTGTAAGTACTGTCACCATCTGTAGATACTGTCATCATCTCCACATACCTTCTGACATTGTCCTGGAATCTTCAAACTTAACCTTATGCCTTAAACATCCTTGTTTGTCCTGATACCTTCAGACTACCTTGTATATCCTAAGATTTAAATTTCCTCCTCTATCCTTATTCTGGACAGACAATGCAGATTATTGCCTCCTTTCTTTCCTCAGTCTGGGCAGACAATGCAGACATTATTTCCAAGGAGTATGCTGGCACAGGAGCCATGAAGACAGACTTTACCAGGTCAGCACATACAGACTGATGTAGTTTATTATAGTTAGACTGATCTGCTATATATTGTTCATTTGAGAATCATCTTCATCGGAAATGTCCATAATTTGTTCAATCTCCTCCTAAAGGTTGATTTCAGTGTGTTTAGACTAACAACTCCCGTTCTGTGTTGGTTGATGTATCTATTTAGCTTTCTGTCATGGTTTTCCCATTTTGCTCACTTATCGGTATGCATAACTTAGCTGAAGACGCGTGTAGCGTAGTTGTTAGTGAACTCTGCTCAAGGCTGGTGGTCGGGTTCAACTCCCGCAGGTGTGCGTGGAATTTTCCCGACCGACAGCTCTCAGTCGACCCAGCCTCAACTGGGTACCAGACATGCTCTGGGAAAGTAAAGGCAGCCGGTGTGATGCTGACCACATCACCCATTGTGTGCCGATGGTCAATGAAAAATACATGCCTAACACTGTATTGCCCTATATACCACAAGGTATGAAAGGGTTCCTTTACTTTTTTATAACTTCTGAACCGAGATAGAGAACACCCTTTATCTTCAGAGTGTATGTTTTCTCTTAGAGTGTTGATGATGTCGCTTTTGTTTATAGAAAGCCCATTCTCAATCGCAGCTTTGCTCGCCAGTGCATCTGCTTTCTCATAGCTCTTCACCCTAGAATGACCTGGGACAAAGATGAAGGTGAATGTCTGAATTGTCGCGTCTTGTATTAATTGCAACCACTGCCTCCGTACATAACCAGTCTTGAACTTCTGCATCATTAATTGCAACCACTGCCTCCGTACATAACCAGTCTTGAACTTCTGCATCATGCTCGTAGAGTCACTGAATATTTATTTTATACATGACGTTGTTGACTGGTGATGGTTACCTAACTCTATCATTGATGATCTCCAGGACAGGAAGACGAACTATGTCTGGTGCCCTTAATGATGGTGTCAACTCTGTGTTGCGATATGTCAAGAATAACTTTAAGGATGGAAACAGACAGGTGATTCATTTTATGTGATCCGAGAACGTTGTGGTTGACATATTTCTGTTAAATAGAACGCTACTTATTATTGTCAATAATGAAGACATTGACAAGAAATGTTTAACCTGTTCGCCTTCTGAGTTGATTTACAGGCTCATAGTATTTGTTAAGATGACACAAAACCAATATACTAGCTAATTTAGTATAGATTACAAAGTCAGTGTGTCCGGAGGTAAAGTAAATTCAGAGTGAAAGGTTTAAAATTGTGAATATATTTTCTCTGTATAATGGAAATTGTATTGACAAAATTTGAAGGAGACTGAAAATCATGGCATATCCTTTACAGGACTTAGCCATCAACCACAATAAATTAGATGTTGATTTTCTATGCACCACTTATACGTTCAGTAGTTTACAAATTCCTTCTGAACAGTGAGGTCATTTTTTACCATTAGTAAAAATCCACAGGAACGAATTTGCTTCCAAACTGCCCGCCGCAGAGTG
This sequence comes from Arion vulgaris, assembly GCA_020796225.1. NCBI lineage: Eukaryota > Metazoa > Mollusca > Gastropoda > Stylommatophora > Arionidae > Arion > Arion vulgaris. The sequence goes on from CM036760.1 coordinate 65,266,366, forward strand.
TGAACCAGGTATACTGGGTTGTGATCAGCTCACTACCACTTAAACTACAGATGCCCACTGAAGGAGACTAGCCATGGTAATTCAGAGGTTAAATATTTTGAGGGGCTTATGGTAGTACAGTCAGAATATTCTGGTCAAGTACAATAGTATAATGACCAAAGAAGATCTATTAAAACAAACAGACTGTGTGTCACTGAAGACTATCATTAACCTTAGTGACCAGGCAAAGCCATGTTTTACAAGCCATTTGTTTTAGAATAAAAGCACTTAGTGGCTCCTTGTAAGGCATCAACCCAAGCCACATGGTGTTGCATTTGGTCACAATGAGTTAAAAGACGAAGATGGAAGTGGATTGGCATAATATCATATGCTAGTAGGGACATTGGCTAGAACAGCAGATGGGAAAAGAAGTTGTAGACTTCCAAAGGAAACATAAAGAAGAACTATGGAAAGAGAGTGTTGACTTTAATATTCTTAAATTAGTCTCAGAGTTTACCGTTCCTATACCAGTGAGTGTTTATTTATATCTGCAGTCAATTCTGATGTGTAATAATGATGTTGTTCTTGTATGTGTCATATAACAAACAATGCAACTGCTATCTTTTTTAGGATGCAATGGACTTGTTCCTTGGCAACTACATTGTGGAGGAGAACGAAGGTCTTACCATAAAGTCACCACTTGAGTCAGAGAGAGATTGGAAATATTATGCTGTAAGTCTGCTCTTTTGATGGCTTGTGTTTATTGAGTCACATTTATTTGGTTCATGTTTATTTTTCATTATAGATTCAAGTGTCTGTCCTGTAACACCAAGATCTTTATTGGGTACTGAATTGATGTCACAGCACTCCGGTCAGACCCATAGGTGCGGTGGCTTGCTGGTTAAACACACTTCTCTCTCTGTCCATCAAGCATTCAGCTCTACTTGTAAAATGTATAATTTCAAACTCCTTAAATCACTGGATTGATTCAATGTCAATTTTAGTGTCCATATCCAAAAGTAGGGCGCCAAGAGACCGAAGAACATCCACCTTGTCCATCCTAAACTCAACAATCTATGCTTTTGATGTATACATGTCTGCTCTCTCGTTTTTTCGAACACCTGCATACCTGGACCATAGATTCATGTGAGGTTGGAAAAGGGGGATGGCCGTCAGAAACCTCCATAGACAGTATCCACTCATACCGCAACCTGCCATTCTGGATCTTCTGAAGCATAGACTAAGAGTCAGAAGTAACAATGGCCCCATTAAGTGAAGTTCCAGAGAGCCAATGGAGGGCAGCAGTAATGGTCTCAACCTCCATCCACATAGTGAAAGTAATTGTCATTTATGCTCCATTCCACTCTGCAACAACCCTACCATGCATGCTAGCCAAGAAACCCCAACCTGACTTCTCACCCTCACCACAATGCACAGACCAATATAAACAAAAACATCATCAACATTATAATCAGCATATACAAAACTGTGATAAAATTAATTTTTCTATATTGATTCGAAACCTTGTGCACAACAAAACAAGATAAAACTTTTTTTTACAAACCTTTGAAAATATTCTTATTTTGTTCAGATCAGGTATACAAATAGTGGAGAATGAGAAAATATAGGAATATTTATATTTTGTTTCGTTCGTGTGGTGCTGGGACCTGTAAGGGAAGCACAGAATAGTACTGCTGCGACTTACAGGGCATGTCATACGAGGCGACTGAGGTAGGAGCCTAGGAAGCTACCCTAGTAAATAAAAAGCATCTCAGAAACAGGATGTCAGTTAGGTGCCTCCTTGTAGACGCACAACTGGCACAACGTACAATTGCTCTGAGGCTCAGATCACACAAAGTGGTTAACAAGTGGTCAATATGGAGCATTCAAAGAAGAAGAAGAAGAAGATATTTTGGTTAAATGACAATTAATTACCACCATCATGAAAGTTAGTAGCATACAATGGCTATGGCATATTGAAAGAATGGCAATGAAACAGAGAGACTAAAATTGCATGTACAGAGAGGAAGTGGAAGAAACCACAAGACAGACCAAGAAAACGATGGAGAGATAACATTGAAGTAGACCAAGAAATACTATGGGTCAACAAATGGGAATAGAAGGTTAAGAACAGAGAAGAATGTAGATGGGTGATATCGGCAATAATCCTCCTTAAAGACTTGGAAAGCTGAAGAAGAATATTTATTTATTCTGCTGACTCAAGTCATTCTGAAAAGCTTTGTAAGTACGTTGGTTGCTGTCTATATAACAGCACTTGTGTTTTCTTATCCATCAAAACTGTCTTTAGCATTGTCATAGGAACTAAACTATTATCTTTTTCTAAGACGAGGATCACCACCAGTTTTGTGTCATACAAGTTCATCTTCTTCACCTTTCAACTCCAAACAGAGCAAGGTATTAAAAAACTTCTTCCTCTCTCCTGCTATCCTTCCAATTCTTTCCATGATTTACCTATTTTTTTCAGTCTCAACTATCTTCTCCAAGTATGTCTAGGCCTTCCCCTACTCCTCTTACCCTGTGGGTTCCAAAACAGTGCCTGTCTTGCAATGCTTCGTCGGTCTTCTGCTTTCTTTTGTCTGAAGACAACAGCATTTCACCTGTGTACAGTTTAATTTTGTCTATCCCTTTTGTCTATCTTGTTTCGGAGATTTCCAGAATGTCTATCCCGTTAGTTCGTCATCTCTATTGCGAGCTGTGCTGTTCTCAAACAACGTTCTCACGTTCCAGCAATCAACTCTGACAGTTTTCCGACAGGAAAGAAGGTTAATCTGCCGGATCCTTTTGGATTTCTCTGCGATACATCATTTGTCAGCCCTGTTGGAGACCTTCCCTGGTTCGGATCGTTGAGTTAGGTTATTTCTTATTGTTGTTCCTTTCATGTTTGTTGAAGATTTGTTGGCTTATTTTTTTCTATGGGGTGAGGTAGCTAGCCTCTACAACCCTCCTTAGTCACCTCTTACAACAAACCTGGCAGGTACACTTGCTGCATATTCTTTGCTCCCCTTTGGGCCCGGCAGCACACAGCGGTGATACAAGTTGCATATGTCTATCCGGTTTGTTTATGGATACTTCCTACTATATGCTTATAATACTTCTATCTCAGAAAAACAACATACCAAATATGGGAAAAGATTGATTAATCAACATTGAATGGGTGTGTTGGGTCAATGGATGCTCCTTGATATGTTGAGACAGGGATCAGAGTACCTAGGAACATGTCTGGAGTTCTATGTTGATAGCTCTCATGTAACTGATCTCAGAAATGTATGTCTTCTTTTGTCGTCACACTGCTACCGGGTTGTTGCCCAGTGTCGTGGTTTTCTGTTTTTGTCTTGCGCTGTTCTGGTGGCTTGTATGATTGTATGTCATTGTATATATATATATATATATATATATATATATATATATATATATATATATATACGACACTTCATCTTTCTTTTCTCGAGCACAACATATATATATATATATATATATATATATATATATATATATATATATATAGTATAATGGTGTTTCATAGAAACCACCAATAGAAATACCATCATTTGATCCATACTGCTTAGTAGTCCAGTATCTTCTTGAGCGATCCATATCGACCACTTGTTAATCACTATTTGTGATTTTTATATGATCAAACCTAAGAGCAATTGTACGTTGTGCCAGTTATGCACCTACAAGTAGGCCAGCACTACCGATTTCCGCAATGCTTTTTATTTACTTGGGTAGCTTTGCTAGGACCCTACCTCAGTCGCCTCTAGCCACAGTCATCTTGTAGGTCGCAGTATTACTATTATTTGCAAGCCTTCAACACACTGGCGGGTAGTCCAGTATGAAACTGGTTAAGAAGGCAACTGACACTTCATTTGTTGTGGTTATTCAAGTTACTCAGACATGAGGAACATCTGACCGAATAGATTAGAGCGAGGGCTCCCATTCGAAGGACCCGGATTCGATTCCAGGTACGGTAAAGAAGTTTTTCTGTCTGTGGCATGAAGAAAATGCTAACTTAAACAGTTTTGCAATGACTGCACTAGCCATGCGGCCATTAAATTCCTCAGTCTCATGTCTTTCACTGCTCTAAAAGCAGGCAGTAAAGACATGCAGTAAAGACATTAAATTCCTCAGTCTCATGTCCTTCACTGCTCTAAAAGCAGACAGTAAAGACATTAAATTCCTTAGTCTCATGTCCTTTACTGCTCTAAAAGCAGATAGTAAAGACATTAAATTCCTCAGTCTCATGTCCTTCACTGCTCTAAAAGCAGACAGTAAAGACATGCAGTAAAGACATTAAATTCCTTAGTCTCATGTCCTACACTGCTCTAAAAGCAGACAGTAAAGACATTAAATTCCTTAGTCTCATGTCCTTCACTGCTCTAAAAGCAGACAGTAAAGACATGCAGTAAAGACATTAAATTCCTTAGTCTCATGTCCTACACTGCTCTAAAAGCAGGCAGTAAAGACATGCAGTAAAGACATTAAATTCCTTAGTCTCATGTCCTTCACTGCTCTAAAAGCAGACAGTAAAGACATTAAATTCCTCAGTCTCATGTCCTACACTGCTCTAAAAGCAGACAGTAAAGACATGCAGTAAAGACATTAAATTCCTTAGTCTCATGTCCTTCACTGCTCTAAAAGCAGACAGTAAAGACATGCAGTAAAGACATTAAATTCCTTAGTCTCATGTCCTTCACTGCTCTAAAAGCAGACAGTAAAGACATGCAGTAAAGACATTAAATTCCTTAGTCTCATGTCCTTCACTGCTCTAAAAGCAGACAGTAAAGACATTAAATTCCTTAGTCTCATGTCCTACACTGCTCTAAAAGCAGACAGTAAAGACATGCAGTAAAGACATTAAATTCCTTAGTCTCATGTCCTTCACTGCTCTAAAAGCATGCAGTAAAGACATTAAATTCCTCAGTCTCATGTCCTACACTGCTCTAAAAGCAGACAGTAAAGACATTAAATTCCTTAGTCTCATGTCCTTCACTGCTCTAAAAGCAGACAGTAAAGACATGCAGTAAAGACATGCAGTAAAGACATTAAATTCCTTAGTCTCATGTCCTTCACTGCTCTAAAAGCAGACAGTAAAGACATGCAGTAAAGACATTAAATTCCTTAGTCTCATGTCCTACACTGCTCTAAAAGCAGACAGTAAAGACATTAAATTCCTTAGTCTCATGTCCTACACTGCTCTAAAAGCAGACAGTAAAGACATGCAGTAAAGACATTAAATTCCTTAGTCTCATGTCCTTCACTGCTCTAAAAGCAGGCAGTAAAGACATGCAGTAAAGACATTAAATTCCTTAGTCTCATGTCCTACACTGCTCTAAAAGCAGACAGTAAAGACATTAAATTCCTTAGTCTCATGTCCTACACTGCTCTAAAAGCAGACAGTAAAGACATTAAATTCCTCAGTCTCATGTCCTTCACTGCTCTAAAAGCAGACAGTAAAGACATTAAATTCCTCAGTCTCATGTCCTACACTGCTCTAAAAGCAGACAGTAAAGACATTAAATTCCTTAGTCTCATGTCCTTCACTGCTCTAAAAGCATGCAGTAAAGACATTAAATTCCTTAGTCTCATGTCCTACACTGCTCTAAAAGCAGACAGTAAAGACATTAAATTCCTTAGTCTCATGTCCTACACTGCTCTAAAAGCAGACAGTAAAGACATGCAGTAAAGACATTAAATTCCTTAGTCTCATGTCCTACACTGCTCTAAAAGCAGGCAGTAAAGACATTAAATTCCTTAGTCTCATGTCCTTCACTGCTCTAAAAGCAGACAGTAAAGACATGCAGTAAAGACATTAAATTCCTTAGTCTCATGTCCTACACTGCTCTAAAAGCAGACAGTAAAGACATTAAATTCCTTAGTCTCATGTCCTTCACTGCTCTAAAAGCAGACAGTAAAGACATGCAGTAAAGACATTAAATTCCTTAGTCTCATGTCCTACACTGCTCTAAAAGCAGACAGTAAAGACATTAAATTCCTCAGTCTCATGTCCTTCACTGCTCTAAAAGCAGACAGTAAAGACATGCAGTAAAGACATTAAATTCCTCAGTCTCATGTCCTACACTGCTCTAAAAGCAGACAGTAAAGACATGCAGTAAAGACATTAAATTCCTTAGTCTCATGTCCTTCACTGCTCTAAAAGCAGACAGTAAAGACATGCAGTAAAGACATTAAATTCCTTAGTCTCATGTCCTACACTGCTCTAAAAGCAGGCAGTAAAGACATTAAATTCCTTAGTCTCATGTCCTACACTGCTCTAAAAGCAGACAATAAAGACATTAAATTCCTCAGTCTCATGTCCTTCACTGCTCTAAAAGCAGGCAGTAAAGACATGCAGTAAAGACATTAAATTCCTCAGTCTCATGTCCTACACTGCTCTAAAAGCAGGCAGTAAAGACATTAAATTCCTCAGTCTCATGTCCTTCACTGCTCTAAAAGCAGACAGTAAAGACATTAAATTCCTTAGTCTCATGTCCTACACTGCTCTAAAAGCAGACAGTAAAGACATTAAATTCCTTAGTCTCATGTCCTACACTGCTCTAAAAGCAGGCAGTAAAGACATTAAATTCCTTAGTCTCATGTCCTACACTGCTCTAAAAGCAGACAGTAAAGACATTAAATTCCTTAGTCTCATGTCCTTCACTGCTCTAAAAGCAGGCAGTAAAGACATTAAATTCCTTAGTCTCATGTCCTACACTGCTCTAAAAGCAGACAGTAAAGACATTAAATTCCTCAGTCTCATGTCCTTCACTGCTCTAAAAGCAGACAGTAAAGACATTAAATTCCTCAGTCTCATGTCCTTCACTGCTCTAAAAGCAGACAGTAAAGACATGCAGTAAAGACATTAAATTCCTTAGTCTTATGTCCTACACTGCTCTAAAAGCAGACAGTAAAGACATTAAATTCCTTAGTCTCATGTCCTTCACTGCTCTAAAAGCAGGCAGTAAAGACATTAAATTCCTTAGTCTCATGTCCTTCACTGCTCTAAAAGCAGACAGTAAAGACATGCAGTAAAGACATTAAATTCCTTAGTCTCATGTCCTTCACTGCTCTAAAAGCAGACAGTAAAGACATGCAGTAAAGACATTAAATTCCTTAGTCTCATGTCCTTCACTGCTCTAAAAGCAGACAGTAAAGACATGCAGTAAAGACATTAAATTCCTTAGTCTCATGTCCTACACTGCTCTAAAAGCAGACAGTAAAGACATTAAATTCCTTAGTCTCATGTCCTACACTGCTCTAAAATCAGACAGTAAAGACATTAAATTCCTTAGTCTCATGTCCTTCACTGCTCTAAAAGCATGCAGTAAAGACATTAAATTCCTTAGTCTCATGTCCTTCACTGCTCTAAAAGCATGCAGTAAAGACATTAAATTCCTCAGTCTCATGTCCTACACTGCTCTAAAAGCAGACAGTAAAGACATGCAGTAAAGACATTAAATTCCTTAGTCTCATGTCCTACACTGCTCTAAAAGCAGACAGTAAAGACATTAAATTCCTTAGTCTCATGTCCTACACTGCTCTAAAAGCAGACAGTAAAGACATGCAGTAAAGACATTAAATTCCTTAGTCTTATGTCCTTCACTGCTCTAAAAGCAGACAGTAAAGACATTAAATTCCTTAGTCTCATGTCCTTCACTGCTCTAAAAGCAGACAGTAAAGACATTAAATTCCTCAGTCTCATGTCCTTCACTGCTCTAAAAGCAGACAGTAAAGACATGCAGTAAAGACATTAAATTCCTTAGTCTTATGTCCTACACTGCTCTAAAAGCAGACAGTAAAGACATGCAGTAAAGACATTAAATTCCTTAGTCTCATGTCCTTCACTGCTCTAAAAGCAGACAGTAAAGACATGCAGTAAAGACATTAAATTCCTTAGTCTCATGTCCTTCACTGCTCTAAAAGCAGGCAGTAAAGACATTAAATTCCTCAGTCTCATATCCTTCACTGCTCTAAAAGCAGGCAGTAAAGACATTAAATTCCTCAGTCTCATGTCCTACACTGCTCTAAAAGCAGGCAGTAAAGACATGCAGTAAAGACATTAAATTCCTTAGTCTCATGTCCTACACTGCTCTAAAAGCAGACAGTAAAGACATTAAATTCCTTAGTCTCATGTCCTTCACTGCTCTAAAAGCAGACAGTAAAGACATGCAGTAAAGACATTAAATTCCTTAGTCTCATGTCCTACACTGCTCTAAAAGCAGGCAGTAAAGACATGCAGTAAAGACATTAAATTCCTTAGTCTCATGTCCTACACTGCTCTAAAAGCAGACAGTAAAGACATTAAATTCCTTAGTCTCATGTCCTTCACTGCTCTAAAAGCATGCAGTAAAGACATTAAATTCCTTAGTCTCATGTCCTACACTGCTCTAAAAGCAGACAGTAAAGACATTAAATTCCTCAGTCTCATGTCCTTCACTGCTCTAAAAGCAGACAGTAAAGACATGCAGTAAAGACATTAAATTCCTTAGTCTCATGTCCTACACTGCTCTAAAAGCAGACAGTAAAGACATGCAGTAAAGACATTAAATTCCTCAGTCTCATGTCCTACACTGCTCTAAAAGCAGGCAGTAAAGACATTAAATTCCTCAGTCTCATGTCCTTCACTGCTCTAAAAGCAGGCAGTAAAGACATGCAGTAAAGACATTAAATTCCTTAGTCTCATGTCCTACACTGCTCTAAAAGCAGACAGTAAAGACATGCAGTAAAGACATTAAATTCCTTAGTCTCATGTCCTTCACTGCTCTAAAAGCAGACAGTAAAGACATGCAGTAAAGACATTAAATTCCTTAGTCTCATGTCCTACACTGCTCTAAAAGCAGACAGTAAAGACATTAAATTCCTTAGTCTCATGTCCTTCACTGCTCTAAAAGCAGGCAGTAAAGACATTAAATTCCTCAGTCTCATGTCCTACACTGCTCTAAAAGCAGACAGTAAAGACATGCAGTAAAGACATTAAATTCCTTAGTCTCATGTCCTTCACTGCTCTAAAAGCAGACAGTAAAGACATTAAATTCCTTAGTCTCATGTCCTTCACTGCTCTAAAAGCAGACAGTAAAGACATGCAGTAAAGACATTAAATTCCTTAGTCTCATGTCCTTCACTGCTCTAAAAGCAGACAGTAAAGACATTAAATTCCTTAGTCTCATGTCCTTCACTGCTCTAAAAGCAGGCAGTAAAGACATGCAGTAAAGACATTAAATTCCTCAGTCTCATGTCTTTCACTGCTCTAAAAGCAGGCAGTAAAGACATTAAATTCCTCAGTCTCATGTCTTTCACTGCTCTAAAAGCAGACAGTAAAGACATTAAATTCCTTAGTCTCATGTCCTTCACTGCTCTAAAAGCAGACAGTAAAGACATTAAATTCCTTAGTCTCATGTCCTTCACTGCTCTAAAAGCAGACAGTAAAGACATGCAGTAAAGACATTAAATTCCTTAGTCTCATGTCCTTCACTGCTCTAAAAGCAGACAGTAAAGACATTAAATTCCTTAGTCTCATGTCCTTCACTGCTCTAAAAGCAGGCAGTAAAGACATGCAGTAAAGACATTAAATTCCTCAGTCTCATGTCTTTCACTGCTCTAAAAGCAGGCAGTAAAGACATTAAATTCCTCAGTCTCATGTCTTTCACTGCTCTAAAAGCAGACAGTAAAGACATTAAATTCCTTAGTCTCATGTCCTTCACTGCTCTAAAAGCAGACAGTAAAGACATTAAATTCCTTAGTCTCATGTCCTTCACTGCTCTAAAAGCAGACAGTAAAGACATGCAGTAAAGACATTAAATTCCTTAGTCTCATGTCCTACACTGCTCTAAAAGCAGACAGTAAAGACATTAAATTCCTTAGTCTCATGTCCTACACTGCTCTAAAAGCAGACAGTAAAGACATGCAGTAAAGACATTAAATTCCTTAGTCTCATGTCCTTCACTGCTCTAAAAGCAGGCAGTAAAGACATGCAGTAAAGACATTAAATTCCTTAGTCTCATGTCCTTCACTGCTCTAAAAGCAGGCAGTAAAGACATGCAGTAAAGACATTAAATTCCTTAGTCTCATGTCCTTCACCGCTCTAAAAGCAGGCAGTAAAAACATTTTTTTTTAATTATTATATTATTCAAGCTACTGGCCAGATGGTTTTGTTTTTACTGTTACTTATTTTGATATGTATCAACAACTCACTGACTTTTCTAACATATTTTTTGTCATACAGGTGCCAGTTATCCTAATTGTTGCCATGTCGATGTTCATGATCAGTGTACTTCTGCCAGATGGTAAGTTTTATGTTTATATCAACACCTGCCCACACTGAAAATACTTTAGTTGATAGTAACAAGTACTTGTTTTGTTTGAAGTAGATTAGAAGTTATGGTTGCAGTAGTTATTAGTTGTTAGAGATTATGTTGGCAGTCATTACAGATTGTGGTTGCAGTGCAGCATATCTCACACTTTTGCCCTCATTGTGTATATGTGTGTGTGGGTATAGATTGAAAGCCCTCTTTTATATATATATATATATGTATATATATATATATATATATATATATATATATATATAATGTGTGTGTGTGTACATTGAAAGGTACCCATACAATAACTTGTGCATCGAATGTTACACATAACCTTCGCCATGTGTTGCCGGGCCCCTAAGGTTAGCAATGAATAGTAACACTGTGACCTACAAGGCATGTTGTAAGATGCGACTGAGATAGGGAAGCTACCCTAGTAAATAAAAAGCGTAAAAGAAATCAGATGTGCTGACCTACTTGTAGGCGCATAACTGGCACAACGTACATCAGCTTCTAGGCTCAGATCACATACAAATCACAGAGAGTGGTTAGCAAGTGGTCGATATGGAAATTTAGAAGAAGAATAATCTATGAACCTGAGTGTTGTTTATGATTAAATAAAAATAACTACTGACCTACATAACATTATTTGGAAGGGAGGAAATATTATTATATATTCAAACTAATCACAAATAATAACATTGACCTGACAATACCAACCTGATACCATGATCAATTTATACATCTCCCGTCTGCATACCATGATTGCAAAGACGGACATTGATAATAATGTCCCATTGTGTGTATCTTCATTGAAACTTTTAAGTAACAAAATTTGTCAGCTTGTAGAGGCTAAATCTGACTTGTAGAAATATATATATATTACCACTTGTTTCTAAAAATGTTGAATCTAAAAGATAACTTTCCTGAGATTAAATCTCAAAATATGTTACTAAACTTGAATCTAAAATGTAACATTCTAATGATTGAATTTTCAAAATGTTTTACCAATAAAATTAATAAAAAATAACATTCTAATGAGATTTTAATTTCAAAATTCATTAACTGATTCCATACCAAGCGACACTCAAGTGTCAATATATCTTATTGCATGGCCCACGATCACTCAAAGACGTTCACTATTTTGTTCCGTTTTATTACTTGCCGATTAGAGCTTTATATTGACCGAAACTGTGTAAAGGGGAAATATAAACGATAGCAAATACATAATATCATCGTGGCTTTTTGCTAGAAGTAGAAGTGAAACAGAGTTTACCATTCATTCTATGATACCATGTGACCATAAAAACTAGCGATTTTTATGAATGGTCATGATGCTAGTTTGTGAACAGTTAATAAATCATATATTCCTTCACTATTTTCTTAATGTTTGTGTATTCATAAATGGATTACCTATATAAAGAGAGCATTTAGGCTGATTTATACAGTATATTGTTCATCAAGGCCCTTGGCAAGTTGGATTTTTGTTCTCACAATTTCAATTAGTTTTTTTAATTCATGCTAATATTTTTCATGCATAGTAAATACAACATTATATTTTCGGATACAATAAATATTTTGTGAAAGTACATTCATTTATCTTTAATTTGATGTATAATAAGTTCAACTTTAAATCATATTTGGAAACAATATTTTAGTTTAGCTAAAGTATGTGTGCAATATTTTGAAGATAAATAAATAATTCTGTCCAGAGGCAAAAACCCTGGTAGAGAATCAGTTTAAAATTGTTGAATCTGAAAAAGTAAAATTTAATGAGATTTTAATCTCAAAATCTGTTACAAAATTCTGACTAAATGTAACATTTTAAAATGATTGAATTTCCAAATTTGTTACAAAATTATTGAATTAAAAAGTACCATTTTATTGAGATTTTGATCTCAAAATAAATTTGTCACAAAACTACAGAATCTGAAAAGTAACATTTTAATGAGATTGAATCTCAAGATTTGCTTAAAACAAATATCATACTCGTGAAGAGTTGATCACAATCTTTGTTATCATGTCACTATGCAGGTGGGAGGCGTCTCAAACGAGTGAGTACAGATCTCCAGAATGCCCATTCGTTACTGTGTTCATGAATATTCTTATTTTACGCATCATTAACTCTTCTCTTGTTGTCTCATTGTTTGCTGCAGAATTTTGGCATCTGTGTCTATAGTTGGTTTTTTTCCTTTGTTGATGTTTTCATATCAACTCTAACAGCTTTTGTTAAATTGAGCATTGATAGTAAGGAAGATTACACTATATATCAAAGAAGAAATAACAAAATACAGAATACTTTATTTTTGCAAAACAATAAATTAAATGAATGTTTTGATGGGGTCAGTAACAGAGTTTAATAACACGCTACGCTAGTGAGCACTTATCATGGATATTTTGGGGTTCGAGATCATCAAGGGCCTAAAATTCTTAATGTGCATAGGATATGCGGTTGGACTCTGAAAAAGGAAACTCTGATCTTTTACTTAGGGATCTAAATTACAAGTGCCTGTGAAGTTGAAGTAAGACTGCCTGAACGATTGAAGGTTACTAGTGATAGGGAAAGCAAACCTTCAAGCAAAAATAAGTCAGAGGTGCTGCATTAGGTGCCATAACTGCACGTGAATTTTTCGTGTGCTAAGGGGAAGAAAATGTTTTGATAGTACCATTTGTTTTAAGTATCCACTTAGTCTGTTGTTGAACTTTACTGGGGCATAGAGCTATGGCGCTCGTATCTTGCTCTATAACAACTTGGTTCACTTCCCATATAAAATTATCAGACTATTTTCCAGTGATTCCAGATCTCAGTGTTTGTGAGATCAAATTCCTAGTCTTGTCGGAGATGAACGAAAAAATGTAGGTCCCATTTTTAAGTTGAGCACATAAAAAAGAAGTCTTGGCAGGTTAAAATCAATAAAAAGTAGGCTGGAAAACCATTGGCAGACAAAATTTGGTTAAAATTTAAATACAATCCTTCTAATTTTTGTTTTCAAAATTACGCGGGACCATTGCAGTGAAATTTGTGCTGAGTAAGAACAAGATCTGAACATGCATGGTTATTCACTGAAGTACAGAGTACCTTGGAACGAGAGACGAACACATAAACTCTACTACACCACAGAGACCCACAAATTGAGAAAAGCAGGCTGGAAAGTTGCTGTCCTTGCAAAATTCATTAGAGAGATTTTTAAATTTCTTACTAAATATTTTCATCATCTTCAAAATTACTTTGGAGACTGTCGCTTTGCTATGTAGTTTGTGCACGATTGCTGAGATCTTCTTGTGTAAGAAAGAGATAGAAGTGCATATGGTTACTCACCAAAGTGCAATGATGATGGTCCTATCAATAAATGATGTAGTTTGTAAAATTACTTTTGTATTTTAATATTTCAACTTAAGTTGGATATGAGTGTCCAAACTACAAGCTACAAACTCACCAAAAATCGTAACATTGTATTTATTTTTGCTTTGACACAAAACTAATCTTGACCTACTTGCATGTGATTTATAACATTTGCTGGGCAGTGAATACTAAACCCACTCTTCCCATCCCCATTTTTTTAGATCATCTTTTATAGTGTTGGTTGTTTAATTTCAATTGTTGATCTTTTTTTCTCCTTCTTATGATCTCAAATCAATCAACTTCTAAAGCCATCACAAAAGTGTTCCAGTCAACAAATGTTGGATATCAATATTGTTATGTTTGTTGTATAAAATACAATGTCCTGTAGCCTTTTCAGACCTTAGTGTATGAAGTGTCAGTCATTTCACATTTCTAGACCCTAGTGTGCAGGAGAGCCTATGAGGGCCTCACATGTGGATAGTCGAATTTGGGATTGAACTCACAACCCTCTTGTGTCCGAATCAATAAGTGAATGCACTATGCATTACCTGAATTTGTCCCACATTGTTTGTTGTAATGAATAGAATTTCTATCGAAGACAGAACATGTCAGTCTTAACAGACGTAGAAGAATTTCAGGAAAAGTAGCATTTATAGAAAAGGGTCAATTCTGAATAATATATATATATATATATATATATATATATATATATATATATATATAAGACATGATTAGTGAAACTGTGGGCATCTGTAGCTCGTATCGGTAGTGAGCTCAGTCACAACCCAAGCTTACCTGGTCTAAACTCTGCAGCTGACAGGTTGGAAGCAAATTTGTTCCCATGAATTTTTACGTACTGTAAAAATAGGCCTCACTGTTCAGAAAGCAATGGCAAACTACTGAACATATAAGTGGTGCCTAGAAAATTGACAACTCATTTACTGTGGTTGATGGCAAAGTTCTGTAAAGGATATGCCATGATTTTCATTTTTTCATAGGGAAGCCACACTAGAAAGTAAACTACACTGTCCTCTGTGTCAGCTACAAAAGACAGTGTAGTTTATACCTGGACAATACTGAATATATAGACAATATTTCACACAAACTAATGAAGGATGGAAGATGTGTATAGTTGCGATGTCACAAGAACCATGTGCAGTTATTGATTGATTGATAGGACCATCATCACTGCACTTCGGTGAGTAACCATGTGTGCGCCGATCTCTTTCTTATGCAGGAAGATCGCTGTTGTGGTGCATGAACTCCGTAGCACCAGCAAGGGTCCTCGATGTAATTTGAAGATGGTGTAGATGTTTTTGTAGGAATTTTATTTTTAATCTCTTCTAATGAATTTTGCCAGAGCAGTGGCTTTCCAGCCTGCTCTTCTCAATTTTGAACTACCAAGGCTTCTTTTACATGCTCAAATTGAACACAGGACTAAATTCAAGTGCCACTGGAGAACTATCAACAAATTTTAGAGCTGAACAACAGGCAATTGTGGATGCCTCAAAAATACTGCAGCAAAGAAACATCCAAAACAACAAACTTGTCTTCCTTTGCGACTGCTTGTCAGTCCTGCAGGCCACACAAAGGGAACCACAAGATAACATGGAAAGAGAGCTGACATTACAGCTAAACACGCTCTCAGAACACAACAAAATTATTATCCAGTGGATACCAGCCCACTGTGGAGTTCCAGGAAATGAGAGAGCAGACATGCTGGCTAAGGAGGGAACAAAACTTACACAACAGAAACACTCAGTATCACTACCAGAAATCAAGACACATATCAAAAGAAAGTACAAAGAGGTATGGAGGCAACAAACCCACAGCAAACACCCACAAGATCCCATCAGCAGACTAAACAGAAAACAGCACACAACAATCTTTCGCCTAAGAACAAGTCACTGCAGGCTCAACCACCACATGAACAGAATAAAGCCTGCTCAGACTGCACAGTGTGCATGCCAGACAGAAACACAGACTCCAGAGCACATCCTGCAGTCATGTCCATCATACATACACCAACGAAATGAAACATGGTCTCATGAACAAAGCTTACAGACCAAGCTATGGGGAACTCTCGAAGAACTCCAACTGACATGCAGCTTCATAGAGGCAACCCATCTCATGATTTAGACGAGCATACGAAACCGAACGCGAAGAAGAAGAAGAACACGGGACTTACATTTTATCGTCCGTCTCCGATAGAACTAGGAACTCGATCTCACCGACAAAGAGATCAGGAATCTCTGGAAAAATATCCAGATGGCTCCACGATCGAGCAAATCTGGTACCTTTAGCACAAGAGATGAGCACCTAACTTCTATGCCACAGATACCCTGTGCAGTTATAGATCAACCAAGTCATGTAAATTCTGTTACTTATTCATCAATACTTTTGTCCATATTGTGCCACTATAAACAAGAACATCATATCTAAACTTAGAACATAAGAAAATATTTGTTATGGAACAGAAGAAATATAATATAAATTAATAAGTAGTTCTCGAAACTTAGCAAAACACGTACAAACAAAGTACTATAGTTTTACAAAATACAGAAACAGTGATGATAAACAGCAACATTTCGACCAAAAGGCCTTTATCAAGTAAACGACACAACAGGAGTGACGAATTATAGAGAACACTTACAAATGGACGATAACGAAACATGCTCGAAACTTATATGTTTTACAGTTTCTGTTACTTTGATTTTCTGCCCTGTTGTCTATCTTTTATTGCTTTGTTGTTCTTTGTTTGAAATTAAATTTTGCAGTGCTTGAAATATTTAAAAACCATTTCTTTTGAAGATTTTCATAGCATCTTATCCTTATATATTATTTAAAAAATTTTCTGTACACATTTCATTTGTAATTGTTTTATTGTACAACCATTGATATTTCCTAGACTGATTTCATCATTATTTTTCTTTGAATGCTCCATATCGACCACTTGTTAACCACTCTTGTGATTTGTATGTGATCCAAACCTATTGTATGCTGTGCCAGTGTCACTGTGTGGGAACGGAAGGGGATAAGCATAGTCACAAAGCTGAAAGTTTACCAGGCCATAGTGCTAACAACGCTGCTGTACGCAAGCGAGACATGGACAGTGTATAGCAGACACACAAGAAAATTAAACCATTTCCACACAAGCTGTCTACGCAGAATACTAAAAATAAACTGGCAGGACAAAATTCCAGACAGCGAAGTCCTCACAAGAGCAAAGATCCCAAGCGTCAACACCCTGTTGCAGAAGGCCCAACTGAGATGGGTCGGTCACGTTGCTCGAATGCCTGATAAACGCATCCCAAAACAGTTGATGTATGGCGAGCTTGAAGGGGGCAGACGTTAGCTGGTGGACAGAAAAACGCTTTAAAGACACTCTTAAAGTGTCTCTGAAATGCTTCGATATAGACAATACGTGCTGGGAATCCTTGCGCAAGATCGCCAAATGTGGCGCTGTAACAACAAAAGAGGAACCCGAATAGCTGAGAATCATCGTATTGTTGAGTCACAGAGAAAACGAGCAGCGCGAAAAGACAGAGCACACAACACGCACATGTCTAACCTTGATCATGTATGCCCCACCTGTGGTCGGGATTCTGTTCTAGGATTGGGCTCTACAGTCACCTCCGCACACACCAGAGAGGTGCAACAGTACACGTCTGAGATTGTTGTCATCATCGCTGCGATGGACGGCTATTAGTGATGCTGTGCCAGTTATGCACCTACAAGTAGGCCAGCACATCTGATTTCTGCTAAGATTTTTATTTACTAAGATAGCTCCCTAGGCCCCTACCTCAGTCGCCTCTTACAGCATGCCTTGTAGGTCGCAGTGTTACTATTCCTTGCTTCCCTTTTGGGTCCCGGCAACACACTGGCACATCATTCATCAAATATCTTGTCCTGAACAGAACCTTGCCACTCTAACAGTCCTTCCAAATTTTATCTCTCTCATAGGCCCCTCTTGCTGTTATATTCAAATCATTAGTCACATCCTGAATTAATCATCTTTTGGTCTTCCCTTTGCTGGGATGCTACCTTCCATAATGGTCTTCTTCAACCCTTTGTGTCTTCTGATTTTCACAAGATTTTATTTTCTGAATGTCAAGTCAATCACAAAACACTTAAAATTATTCTGAAGATAAAAAAAGTTTTCAGTCTTATAATTCCTCCTTGGCATTTATCAATTCTTTGTTTATTGATAGAGAGTTATTTCTTTGCCTCTTCGTCAAACTGTAGTAGTACTGGTGGGTCAGGTCTATATAGGATTGCTTTAAAATGTCTGCTCATCTTTTCTTCTGCTCGGTATCTGATGTGAGCACTTTACCATCTTTACTCTTGATTGGGCCACCATTTGAAACAAAAGCTTGTTAGTGGTTTTAGTGTATTGTATAGCATTTTACTATTTCCAGTCTTAGCTGCCTTTCCCCTTCTTCAGCCAGTCGATTGACATGTGCCCTTTTATCTCTTCAGCAGCTCTTTTCACTCTCTTGTCTTTTGGTCTATATTCTTCTTTAGCATTAGTTTTATCTGTTACATTCTTAGTATTGGATATCGCAAGTTTCTTCATTCTTGAATACATTTCCAGGTGCCATCACTTATCCAAATGTTGTATCAATCCTAACATATGCCAGCAAGAGTTGGAAAATGACTTAAGATATAGAAAACAAGTTGAATGCATTTGAAAATAGATGTCTGCGAAAAATAATGAATATAAAATGGAACGAATTCAGGAGAAGTGATGAAATCAGAGACATGTCTGGTCAACCACTAGTGACAACTGTTATAAGAGAGAGAAGATGGAGATATGTTGAACACACCTTAAGGAGAAATGATCAACGAATATCAAAGCAGGCATTGAAGTGGGATGCAAAGGGTTCAAGAAAGAGAGGTCAACCTAAGGAGACCCTGAAACGAACTTCGCTGAGAGAGGCAAGAGGTATCGGTCTCAGTTCCATGGATGAGATTGAGCGAGTTGCCCAGGATAGAGCGGTATGGAGAAGTTAATTAATCTCGTACCGTTATATGTTACATAGGGCCTGCAAGTAACTTCTCCATACCGCTCTATCCTGGGCAACTCGCAGGCCCTATGTAACGTATAACGGTACGAGATGAATTATTATTATTATCACTTATCCAAGGTTTTTTCTCTATTATCATTAATCCTATGCTACTGCTTGCAGCCTCCAAGAGTGTACCCTTTATCTTACTCCATTTGTCTTCAATGTGCTGTTCATTTTCAGCATCGAGTAACTCGAACCTATTCTTAAGTGAGCTGCTGCTTACTTCTTTACTTTTTTACTTCTTTATTTTGTAACCTTTGACTTTCTATTCGTAGTTCTTTTCTAGTAGGATGCATTTCATTTCAGTTTCAATTTACCTACACGTAAATTATGATCACTTCCTACATCTACCCCTCTGTATGCACGGACATCTAGCAGTGATGTTCTAAATTGTTTATTTATGCACATATGGTCAATCTGATTCCTGGTCATTCCATCAGGGAAGTGTCAAGTAATTTTATGAATCTCCTTGTAAGCAAAGATGGTACCTCCAATTGTTAAGTTCGACAGCATACATAACTCAGCCAGTCTTTCTCCGTTCCCATTCATTGTGTTTATTCCTTGTTTTCCTATAGCCTCTCTACCCCTACATTATCACTTCCAACCTTGGCATTAAAGTCCCCATTACTAATAACAGGTCATGTTTTGGGGTCTTGTTAATGTGATCCTTCATTTGCTCATAAAACACCTTCGTATTATCTTCAGCCTCGTTAGTTGGTGTATAGCACTGCAGTATTGTCATATTAACATGCCTGGTACTAAAGCAAGTTTTACTCATCCGACTCAAGATGGGTTCCCATTCTAACATTCTCTTTGCTACTCTAGGTGTCATCATTATACCTACTCCATCCATAACTGACAAAGCTTGCCTTCTACTAAATATAATGACTACTAACTTGTAAATATGATAAAACCAGATCCAGGAAGAAGCACATTTTCTTGTCAATGTTGAGAGTAAGCTCTATCCAAATGTTCAGATCATGTTTAGAATTTACTTATAGTTGAAACATTTGTTTGTTTATTTGAAATAAAAGTTCAATAGTTGAAATTACACTTTAGATATATTGCATGCAATTTCCTTGAAATTATTAACTACAAAACTACATTAAGCAATGAGATCTTTGTGACGAATGCTTTTATGAATCAGTCTATGAGTAACTTCTATAAGATAGACAACTCTAAGTTCTATATACAGACAATTGTCTAGAGTTGTCTGAAGTAAAACTTTTCTGTAGATGGTGGTGGAGGGGGACTTTACAAACAACTTTTCCAAGTTCTATAAGACCGTTTTGTTTTTTTGTGTTGAGGATTAAAGCACACCGCTTTCAACCTAAGAACAAGTCTTCGTTTTATATCAAAGCGTGTAGACCAACTAACGCCTTAACAACAATAACTGTTTTAAAGGGTTTTTAACCGAATGATTGACTTCATTGCCACAGGTTTTACCAATGCTCGTTCCTCTGCACAGAAATCACAGTCACTTGTCATTTGACAGCACAACTAAGCTCAATCTAGGTTTTGGGAAAAATTGTACTTGTAACAGAAATACGTGTCTGATTCAACCTCACGACTTCGATCAGCAAGGCAAAGGCATACAACAACTAGCCTTATACAGACAACTAAGCCTTCTTTATACAGACAACTAAGCCTCTTTATACAGACAACTAAGTTCTTTATACAGACAACTAAGCTCTTCTTTATACAGACAACTAAGTTCTTTATACAGACAACTAAGCTCTTCTTTATACAGACAACTAAGCTCTTCTTTATACAGACAACTAAGTTCTTTATACAGACAACTAACTTCTTCTTTATACAGACAACTAAGTTCTTTATACAGACAACTAAGATCTGTGAGACAGACAGTTGTCTGAACTGTTAGCAAAGACAGACGTCTGAACTATTAACAACTGTATGTTACTTCTTTTTATTCCACAGAGCATCTAAGTGAGCAGATGATGTATGTTCTATTCTGGGGTAGCTACATTTTATCGCTGTCAGCCATCTTCATGTTTGGAACCATCTTTGTTGATCAGCCCAGACTTGACAGAAATAAAGTCAAGATGGAATAGCTATATGGCAGTGAAGGATTCATTGTGTGACAGCGCAGCTGTTGCCAAGTTTTAGTTGATAAGAAGAACTTTATTGAATGTTTTATCACAGAAATATATTTTGTATGGTTTGTTTCTTATTTTTGACTTCTGTTAAAGATATAACCCGGATACGATGAGAGAGATAAATGTGATACGAGATTAATTCTAAGCCATGTTCGATAAATGTTATAGATTCAAAGAGCAATGGTGTTCCGATATAATGGATGCAAAGAAAAAGGCCAGCCAAGCAAAAGGTGGACCTCAGAGATAACCGAGGCGATGAAAGACATTATTTATGAAGCTCACACAAGGGCTCGTTCTAGAAATCTCTTCTTATCCTGACACTGTAGACAAAACAGGATTGAAGGAAAGAAAGAAAGAAAGATACAGCAATGAGATCTGTTCAGTTTCAGTTTGGAATATCTCCATTGTACTCTGGACATGTCCATAGGTGCTCCGATCTCCTTCGCAATACCTCCAACTTTCAGCGACTGACCGTACCAATTCAGTGTGTTGATTGATGAGCCTACTCATATACCTGTTGTGCTGAGTTTTTTTGACCACCCCAATCTTCAATCCCAGATTTTGCAATCTAGTAGTTGGCGTGGATTGGTTTAAATAAAATTCCTTTTTGCAACCACACTCTATAAGGGCATTCAGAATGCCAGCTCTATCTATTGGCTGAGCTCCTGATATTGGTGGTAGAGCTAACCAGCATGTCTGCTATCTCAATGACAATGATCTGTTCTATGGAAAGTTAGATTTATATTAGAGATACAGCTGGGATATGACAGTAAAGTTCAGAGAAAAGTTGAACAGCTTTCTGAAGTGACCAACAATTTGGTGATAACAATAAGCAAAATGTGAATCAATGTCAAAGCACTTAAGGTCATATTAGTGCTCACTCCCTTTAAAGTAGCTGTCAGTGCCAGCTATCTAAAGTGTCAGATAACTTATACAGTAGCTCCTACAACAGTTCAGCAAAAATCGACTGTACAAGTATGTTAACCACTTTCCCAGAACTATATTTAATTGAGGCTGTGTCAAGAAAGTTGCTTGAGGTTGGACAAAATCCAACTCTTATCTATGAATCGAACCCAAGCCACATGTCTAGGAAACCAGCACACTAAACACTGCGTTAACTAAGCTCTTATATACAGTTTTTGTTTTCCTCTTTCACTTGCTATGAATTCAGGCATAGTCAGGGCATCTAATATGGCACTTCTGACTGATTTTTGCTTGAAGGCTAGCTTTCCTTATTACCAGTGTCCCTCACCATTCAGCTGAGCCTTACTCTGACTTCTATGATACTTATAATTTAGATCCCCAAGTAAAGATTCAGGAAACATGTAGTCAAATGATGTACCATGCACAGGTGAAAACATTTTTGGGCATAAGTTGGCCTCGAACCCCTGAATTAACACTGCACATGGCTACTAGTGAAGGGTGTTATCTACATTGTTTGCTATGTAGGGGATTAAAGCCTTTACGCCGACACATGCAACTTTCAACCTTAGGGACAACCTTGATTGTTATATCAGAACGTGTAAGCTAACAAACATGAAAAATAAGAATGAAATCCTTATAGAAAATCTAATGGCAAGTCTTTGTTATCGGCGCCATTTATATACAATAATATTTGACTTGTAATTTCATAATTTATTACACTAATGTTTGAATTCACAACAGCAAATGTATTAGCTTGAAGTATTAACAAATGTTTATTATTGTTTCATGATTTTATTCAACACACCTGAGCCAAGACTATTTACTTTGTCCATGGTTTTTAAACTCATTTACATATCTGGGAATTGTTATCAACATTCAAGGTGGCACAGATGAAGATGCTAGGATTAGAATACACAAGGCAAGATCAGCATTTGTCATTGCGAAGAACATATGGAATTAAAGAATGATCAGGAATAAAACTAAGATATTGATATTTAACTAAAATGTCAAGGCTGTCCTGTATGGAACGGAGACATTGAGAACAATTAAGGGTAATCATCAAAAAGGTGCAGCTATTCATCAAGATGCCTGCGTAGCAGACTTCATCTGCGATTATATGACAGGACCACAAACAGGGAGCTGTGGGATAGATAGGAACAACGCCAACTGGAACAAGAGTTAATGGGGCAGAAGTTGACGATGAGGAGACCCCCTGGCAGCATCATTCCGATGAAACCCTTAGGGTAATAGGGGTAAGAGAGTACCCAAGAACACCTGGAGACAAAATAGAAGAAATTGGGGAGAGATCTGAAAAAGGTGGGCTTGGTTGCGTATCTATACCTACCTAGGGTCGAAGGGTGAAAAAGAATGGTTGTTCAAATACTTTTCAAGACAGCAGATTTTCTATGTTACTTATAGTGATAGCTGTTCAACTTTGTTAGATAATTTATTTATTATTTCCCTTGTATCAGAGTTATATCCCATTGCATTATTTCAAATACTCTTTCATTTATTTTGCTATTTCAAGTAACTATTGTCAGAGAGTAGTTTTATTTCGAATAATAGATAGATGATGATGATGATGTAACCAGTGTGTACACAATGTGATATTGCACATACATACTGTATTTTCTTGATGTCTGGGATATGGAAAGTGTTTGTGATATGTCATGAGAACTGACGGGCAGTATGTCTGATGTGTGTTGGAAGGATTTCAACATTTGCTTGTTAGTTTTCAGTTTTCTTTTCTCAATATTGATCAATTATTTTTGTATTTACATGTGTCAGTATGGATGAGTGGAAATATTTAAAGCTGTATTTATTAATGCTGTCTGGTAGTGAAGACTGTTGGCATATTTAGTGTCAATTTGTCATGTTCAACATCAAGACATTTGTCGTATCTGGCAAAGTTCTTTGTTTCATTAAATAAATGTATATTTTTTGTTCCTGTTTGTCTGCTAAGAATTTAAGCATAGGGTTTGTTTAGTACAAGACTATGAAATAAAAACAAATGCACCATGACACATATACAGGGTGTTCAAGATAAAAGTAGCCTGATTGGCAAGTTTTTATTTGTCAATTGGGCTACTTTTATCTTGAACACCCTGTATAAGTCTGCCAGTTAAGTTTAACCAGAATATTCATTTCTAAAATGAGGAGTGTCTGGCCGAATGAATTAGAGCGCAGCACCCATGCAGGAGGAGCATCTGGCTGAATGAATATAGAGTGCAGCACCCATGCAGGAGGAACATCTGGCCGAATGAATTAGAGCGCAGCACCCATGCAGGAGGAGCATCTGGCTGAATGAATTAGAGCGCAGCACCCATGCAGGAGGAGCATCTGGCCAAATGAATTAGAGCGCAGCACCCATGCAGGAGGAGCATCTGGTCGAATGAATTAGAGCGCAGCACCCATGTGGGAGGAGCATCTGGCCGAATAATTAGAGCGAGCACCCATGTGGAGGAGCATCTGGCCGAATGAATTAGAGCGCAGCACCCATGTGGGAGGAGCATCTGGCCGAATGAATTAGAGCGCAGCACCCATGTGGGAGACCTGTGTTCAATCCAAGGTAAGGCCAAGGATTTTTTTCTGTTGGGACATAAAGAAAATCATAACCTGAACAGTTGGACTGCGCTGTCCATGCTGCCATTAAATTCCTCAGATTCATGCCTCCTGTTCTACATCACTCTAAAATATCGTATTACAGGAATGACCATGGCTATTGATTCATTCGTATGTGTCGATTCCTCCCTGCCAATAATGGCTGACATTCCGTTTCTGCTGACATCTTTTTTTTAGTTTGTTCTCTAGACAGTTGCAGTCACCTACTGACGGGATTTGACTTCTCGGGTTTGTCTGGAGTCAACCTACTCTAGGTGACGTCAGCTTTCTGTCACCTGGCTAAACCAACCCAGGCTTTTATGCAGGATTTTCTCCCTGGATACTATATTTGAATCCCATATACTTGTAGGAAAGTGTCATAGAAATAGAAGACAAGAAAAGGATGTCCTCCTCTATTTGTCCTATAGCTGGGGGATGGGTTGGTTGCAGTTAGATCATTTACCACTCACCGGTGGGTTCTGCGCTGTCACCTTATGAAGCCCCATCCTGCTCCCCACCCTTTGGTCTGGCCTTTCACCTTTAGTTTGTTTGGCTTGGTTAAACTTTCCAGCAGTTAGACTCCTGCAGACGTAGCCTGAAGGATCCTAAAGGCACACAAACCCTCCAACCACGATACGGTAGGCTAATGTGAAGGGATTACAGGCAGTAACAACAGCTATTCTTATGTAAGGCTGATGTTAAGTTTATTTTGTTTGATCTTGAATCATCTTATTAATTTAACTTAATATTAATGGTTTATATTGTTCTCTTGTGGAACTGCAAATGTTTTCAAACATATGCAATGTCCCCATACATGTGTATGAGAGCCACTGTAGCGTAGTTGTTAGTGAACTCGCTTCGCAAGGCTGGTGGTCTAGGTTCAGCTCCCACAATGCGCGTGGAATTTTTCCCGACCGCGACGGTCTCAGGTCGACCCAGCCTCAACTGGGTACCAGACATGCTCTGGGAAAGTAAAGTCGACCGGCGTGATGCTGACCACATCACCCATTGTGTGCCGAAGGTCAATGAAAAATACAGGCCTAACACTGTATTGACCTATATACCACGAGGTATGGAAGGGTTCCTTTACTTTACTTTTACATACATGTGTGTTATTAATGCATATAGTAGTTATAGATGCCATTTCATGTCATTCATGTGTTATAGATGTCATTTCATGATGTCATTCATGTGTTACAGATGAATATGTTGGATATTATTGAAGGGATTTGGAATCTATTGACAGTGCTTTGACAATAATGATAGTAGTAGGTTACTTTCAA
The DNA here is from genome assembly GCA_020796225.1 of Arion vulgaris. Classification (NCBI taxonomy): domain Eukaryota; kingdom Metazoa; phylum Mollusca; class Gastropoda; order Stylommatophora; family Arionidae; genus Arion; species Arion vulgaris. The sequence continues at coordinate 65,291,998 of CM036760.1, forward strand.
TCTGAAGCCACTTTAGAGGTCTATGGTGCTGGATTGGAACTGTGCCATTGGATAGGGGCTTCTTGTTAGCTCTTACTTTCAAATCTGCAATGTTTTTGTTTTCTGTTGCCAACTAAGAATTAAGGCATAGTTGTGACGCTTAATATTCTGACTTGAGTTTTGCATGAATGTTTCACCAGTGTCCCTTGCCATTTGGGCAAACTTTACTCTGTACTTGTAGTTTAGGTCTTCAAGCAAAGGAGTCTCTTGTACAGGGTGTTCAAGATCTTCTGCTTATGCTCTGCTTCTTACGATCAATTTTAATCACTCTTTGTGACATGTTTGATCTTTGCCAAGAACGTGTATACGTTGCACATTGGTTTGGTAGGCCTCAACACAGATGCTACGCGTTAGGACATGTGCATCCGATTTCAGCCAAACCTCCTTAGTCGCTCTTACGACATGTGTGGCAGGTAACAGTGATTCTATTCTTTACACCCCAAATTTGGGCCTCGGCAACCACTCGGGCAGGTGTTCAAGATAAAAGTAGCCCCATTGACAAATCAAAAGTTGCCAGGTATGCATTGCGCTTTGTCTATTTACTATTTAAACCGGTTCTGACTAGCTCGCCTTCGTCACATTTGTTAATCGCCCCTTCCGCACATAATTACACACCATCATCACAAAAAACTCGCCACTTGACCTATACGTCATAATTGAACCTTCTCATTTTCATAAACATATGCCAGATTGGTAACCCTTTGACATGGCTGCCTTTATCTTGAACACCCTGTATAAACCTCATTGGGGTTCTTTTTATAGTTCACACAGAGATCAGTTTTCTGTCTTGTGTTGTTTGATTGGATCAGTAAGTTTGTTGCAAAATTATCTCATATTGGTGGTAGTCTGGCATGCATATCCACATGTACATGTGACTGAATTGTTGAAGCGTGATAATGGTAACATGATCAAAGAAGAAACAGCGTATGCCTGTGTTGTTGCATCTGAAAACTTTCTGGGATAAACATCAACTCCATAAGATCAAAGAAGAAGACACTATATAATTTTTGTTGAGTTGTAGAAAACTTGGGAACTCTATGGAACATTCATTTGATTAATTATATGCTGACAGCATATCTGTGTAAACTTTTCATGTCCAGTTGTTTGCCTTTGATCTTATTAACTGTTCTGTATGTTTAAGTATCAGATAACAATCTCATAACCAGAACGAATATGTTCAAGAAAAGCTTTCATTCTGCGATATTTGCATACGATGTGACAGTTGTTGATGTGTAACACTGTAATCTTCACCACATATCTAATAAAAGTTACCATACTTCCTGCCTATGAGATGTGTGTGTATATATATATATGTTGTAGACAGATGTGTGTTGACGGATTAGCGTAATGCATAAGCATTTGCCTATTGAATCGGATACATGAGTATTGTGGGTTCACCCCCACAATGAACATTCCAAACATGAGGAAAGAAGTGAAGTGACTTCATACCCTAACATCTGAAAAGGCTATGGGAAATTTTTTTTTAAAAGACAGATGTCTGCATGGTAGAAGATCTTTCTTTCTTTTCTCCATTCCGGTTTTGCCTCACAGGGTCAGGATAAGAAGAGATTTCTAGAACAGGCTTTTCTGTGCGCTGCACAAATAGTGTTTTTCATCGCCTCTGTTATCTCTGAGGTCCATCTTTTGCGTGGCCGACCTTTTGCTTTGTATCCATTGTATTGGAGCAACATAGTTCTTTGAGGTGCACTGTCTGTTGGTAATCTGCTTATGTGGCCGAACCATTTAATCTGTTGTCTCTTGATGAAGTCTAGAACTGATGTACGCACTTTTTCCTGATGTCTTCATTTTTAAACCGGTCTCTTCTTGTTACTCCCAGCATTCTGCGTAAGACACTTCATCTCTGTTGTGACTAGTTTTCTTCTAAAACTTGATGTCAGTGTCCACATTTGGCACTGGTAGCATAATGTGGGGAGAAAGATTGTGTTGAACATTGCTCTTTTGTGTTCATGGTGACATGTTTGCATTTTAAAATTGGAGCTATTTTCTCCTATCATTTGATTTTCTTTGTTGCATTTATGTTGGATTTCATTAGTTATTCTTCCTTTTGCTGAAAAAATGCTCCCCAGGTATGTAAAGTCTTGGACTTGTTTTAATGGGCGATTGTCGAAGATATGTATTCATATGTTATGTGTATTCATTTTAAAGTCATGTTGCTATGTGGTCTCAAAGAGTTCAGAAAGTCAGACCTCCTAGAAGAGGGAGCATGCACCCCCAAGACTATCAGTCAAATGTGCCAAAGTATATAACAAGTTAGACAGCACAGACCTAAACTCAATAACGAAAGATCAAAAACCACTCCTTCGCTGGAATTATAAGAGAGCGGACTGAGACAAATTGACAAGGCTCACAGACACTTGTTATTCCTCTCCGCTCATCATTGAGTATAAAGCCTCAATAGTTATTCGCCACATTTCCCGGCTTCTGTCTGTTTTCTTTATGGCTTCCCAGGATAGTCCAGCATCCTTCAGTTCCTCAAGAAGACTCTGCCTCCAGGTCTGTTTAGAACTTCATCTTTTCCATTGTCCTTACGAGTTCCAATTTTTAAGTGTTTTTCAATGTGTTTAGACAGAGCCAACTATAAACTTATGGGCCTTGGACTCGGGTAAGAATTATGGGAAATCAAACCACAACTACATATGTGACCTCGCATTCCAGTATTGTTGTATATAGACAAATTCATTTTAAAATCAACACAAAATGCTAAATCGAAGTTATATTATCCGTCAAGTTTAACAATAAGGAATATCAACATTATGAATATTTTCACCAATAAATAACCATAGACTCACAGAATTGAGTAAAATTGCAAAAAGCTTGCAGTGTTCTATCAAACATATATACTTTCCAGCCCCTTCTCTGATCTAAGTTAGGATTCCCGGTCAGTTGTCTGGCCTAGTTATCTAGAGTTGGCTGTGGTTTAGACTAACTCCCGCTCTGTATTGGTGTTTATCCATGGTTTTTCCCATCTTGCTGCACCTATCGGTATGCATAACTTGCACAACTGAGATAGAGAATACCCTTTATCTTTGTTGAAATCTTCAGTGTATTGAATAAATATTGTGTCAGACACATCGTTGTGTTAATAAAAAACAAGTTGTACCAGGACATGTCTTATCTGACCCTCCACATTAGCCTACCTTATCGAGGTTGGAGGGTTTGTGTGCCTTTATGATCCTTCAGGCTATGTCGTGGGAGTATAACTCCTGGCAGGTCTAACCAAGTCGAACAGACTGAAGGTGAAAGGCCAGACCAAAGAGCGGGGAGCAGGATGGGGCCTCATAAGGTGACAGCGCAGAACCCACCGGCGAGTGGTACATGCTCTGGCTGCAACCAACCCATCCCCCAGCTATGGGTAAATAGCAGTCCTCTCTCTCTTGAGGAGGACATCCTTTCTTGTCTTCCTTCTACTTCTTTGTTGCACACTACCTGTGGTCGGTTTGTGCTCTGCTGATGCTCTGGTTCTAATCAAACTTGCAACAACCTAGGGTCAATGAAAGAAGAAGACACCTCAGGAAGGGATATGCATCAACGTCTTCTCGACCATGAAAACATGCACGTCTTCGCACTGACACTAACGATCCAGGACGTGACGATCCGTTTGTCTGTGTACAGTGGCATAGATGCTATCTCACTCTAATCTATTTATGAATTGCAACAGCATGCCAGGAGACAACGGTGGCGGGGAATGAATCAGAGTGGCTCGTGCCTGGACGACACGTTGGACAGGTGGGAGATGTCTGTTGCGTTGCCTTTTGCTGAAGGAACAAGTACTAACATTCCCTTAGTAAGCAGAGGGTTGGAGCTAGCTGTCGGCAGATCCACAGACCTGGGTGGTAGTGAAAGCCACAGGCTCCCCAGCAAACATGGCAGAGAAAACTAAATGTAAAAATACGAGCTCGGTGTCGCCTCGGTTACCAAGGCCTGCGCCGGGTAGTAAATCTCAGGCTACGGTGAAAAGTTAGCAACTGGAAACAAAGATCTGTTCTCTTTTAACATTTTACAATTAAATATCTGTGGTCTGTCAACAAAGAAACTAGAATTAACACACCTGCTACACCATAAGAAAATACACATAGCACTCTTACAGGAAACCCTCCATCGGAACACAGACCAACATATTCCAGGATACACACATTACACCTGTAAATGTAATGACTGCAGAGGAATCATCACTTATATAAGAAATGATATCCAGGGGAATGTGACAAACATCACATCTCATCAACCGTCTGATATACAGAGAGCAACAATTTGGCAAGACGGGAAAAAATACACAGTCTATAATGTGTACAATCCCCCTGGTACCAATTGCAGCTTTCCATATCTCAGTGACACTGTGTATTCTGGACTCATCCTTGCTGGAGATTTCAATGGACACTCCCCTCAGTGGGGCTACAAAAATATAACCAGACTGGGAAAGCGATTGAAGAAATGTGTAACACAAGCAATCTACTAGTCCTTCAAGACAACACATCAACTCCAACCCTCTTACACAGGGTACACAACACGTTAAGTAGGCCAGATTTGACCATTCTTTCATCTGACCTCCTCCAAAGACATACTTTGGAAGTGCTTGACGGCCTAGGAAGTGACTACAGACCTATCCTAACATCCATACTGACACCATCTCCCAAACGATTTCTACAGAGAGCACGCTGGAATTTCAAAAAAGGCCAATTGGACAAAGTATCAAGAAACAACAGATAAACTTCTAGGTGAAATAAAGTGTAATACAACAATTGAACACCACTGCGCTGTGATCACAGAAGCCCTGCTGAAAGCAGCCTCCGTCTGCATTCCTAGAGGATGTAGAAAGAACTATAAACCATTCTGGAATGAAACAATTGCCAAAATAGTACAAGAAAGAGAACAAGTGAGGAAACATTTTGAAGAGAAGCCCACACTAGAAAACAAAATCCTATACAATAGAACTAATGCGAAGTAAACGGACCGTCAATATGGCCAAAAGAGAAAAATGGCATAAAACAGTAGCAGATCTTGACGTAGGAAGAAATGGGGCTAAAGCATGGTCATTACTGAGCAATTTGTGTGGAGAAAACGTCGAAACAACCCCAGGCCTATAAGTACAGATAAAGCAACAATAGTGGAAGATCAAAAGAAAGCAGAAATATTTAACAAATACTTTGCTTCCATTAACAGAACAGATAAACATACAACGAAGGACAAAGACCGCATACATGAGCTCAAGATAAAAGAACATGCCTGCAGCACCAATATTGCACTCTTTGAGGACGACTTCACACAAACTGAGCTCACTAGAGCAATGAAGAAACTAAAACTTCGGAAGTCACCAGGTCCAGACAAAATACATAATGAGATGCTCATCCACCTTGGTAATGTTGGTAAAGCAGTGATCCTAGATCTAATTAATAAAACTTGGAATGAGGGTACATTGCCCAAGACATGGAAGAATGCAACAATAACACCTATCTTGAAGAAAGGAAAACCATCTGAAGACGTGAAAAGCTATAGGCCAATATCCCTCACTTCATGCCTAGGTAAACTAGCTGAAAGAATGATTAATCACAGGTTATATTGGTGAGCTCGAAACCACCAAGATGCTGAACAGTAGCCAAGCAGGGTTTAGAGCAGGACAGAGAACTGATGATCAGATTTTTAGACTGAGCCAAATGATCATTAATGGGTTCCAGGGGAAAACACACTACTGCTGTATTCATTGACTTGCAACAAGCATACGACAGAGTGTGGCGAAAAGGATTGCTGGGTAAAATGTTAGATACAGGAATCCATGGTAAGATGTATCGTTGGGTGAAAACATCCCTCACAGACCGCACAATCCAGACAAAGATCAACAATGGCATCTCTTCCAAGCAGGTGCAAAAAGAAGGTCTACCCCAGGGCTCCCCACTAAGTTGTACACTTTTCCTCCTGTTTCTGAATGACATGCCCAAAGAGCTACTGACAGAAAAAGCATTATATGCTGATGACCTGGTTCTTTGGCACACCAGCAAGCACACTGGCTTCAGTGAAAGGCGGCTAAATGAAGACCTTGACAGGCTTAGTAAATACTGTGAAACATGGAAATTGAAAGTGAACTACACCAAGACAACCTACTCTATTTTCACCAGGAGTAACAAGGTGGCAAAGTAAAATATTACACTAACACTAGATGGTAATATTTTAAAGAAAGAAGATAACCCAACATACCTAGGGGTAACGATGGATAGGCAGCTCTCATTTAACAAACATGTCCAAAACCTGAAGTTAAAGTCAAAAAGAGCTAAATCTCCTAAAACGACTTGCAAGTACCTCATGGGGCGCAAACAAAAACACACTTAAGCAACTCTACATCGGTTATGTACGCTCTGTAATGGATTGCAACCTAGCACTGCAGGCAACATGTAGTAAAACAACAAAGGAAGCTCTGGACAAAGTACAGAGCCAGGCAGTGCATTTCATCTCTGGAGGTATGAGATCAGCCCCTACAGCAGCATGTGAAATCCATACAAACATCGAGCCCTTGCGAATGCGTAGGGAGGCAGCAGTAGTAGAGACAGTGGAAAGATATAAAAGACTTAGTAGAAACCACCCTAACAGACAATTAGTAGACAACTGGCGACCACAGCACAGACTGAAGCCAAAAACAATCCTAGACGTGGCATTAGGCCTGCAAGAAAAATATCACATGCCGGAGAACAGAGAAGAGACACAAATTGTACACACAGAAGTCCCTCCAAATTGTAGTCTCGCCTGTCCAAAAATAAACACCACACTTACCAAAGACATCACCAAGAAGAACTCAGACCCAGTAGATCTCTGGATGGTGGCCCAAGACACCATACTATCTTTCCCAGACGAGTGGATACATGTATATACAGATGGCTCAGCCTTCAAGGGGACTATTAATGCTGGATACGGTGCACGAATAGAATACCCAGACAAATCGTGTGACGAGTTGCAAAATGCATGTGGAAAGTACTGTTCTAATTTTGAGGCCGAGACCATTGCCATTGAAGCTTCAGTGCACCATCTTACAAACATATTCCAGCTCCATCCCGAAAAAACTCAGCACACTGTTATCTTTACTGATGGTAAGTCAGTGCTACAGTCACTAGAAAATGCAAACCCTGAGAGCCCAGCGTGCCAGTCCCTGGCTCTATCCATCAGTTCATTCATCAACACCTTTGCCGTCAAGCTTACCTTACAGTGGATACCAGGACACAGCAACATACAAGGAAATGAAAGAGCAGACATCCTTGCAAAGGCAGGGGCAAATAGTCAACAGCATGACAGACCAATAACTCTGCAGACTGCTAAACAAATAATAAGAAGTAACAAGAAGGAGGAGTGGATGAATGAGTGGGCAATGAGCAAAACTGGCAGAGCCCTCTTTAAACACATGACCACTCCAAATCCCAAAGATGCTATAAATGACCTCACACGACAAGAACAAGTCATTATTTTCCGCCTTAGGACACAACATGTGCCCCTGAATGCTCACCTACACCGCATCCAACCAAAGATTGCCCCTCAATGTCAACTGTGTGACTATTCAGAAGAAACTGTCACACACCATCTCTTCCAGTGCCCTGCACTCAGTGACCTACGCCACAAGTACCTACCTCCAGACCCAGATGTTGAAAACTCTCTCTATGCTAACACACCACAACTCAGACAGACCTGTAAATTCACTGCCATGGCCTCAAGTCGAAGGGCAAATGCTCAGATGACTGCTGGATCGGAAAAGTAAAGTAAGTAAAAGTCTTATCTGAAAATTATGTCTGGGAACAATGTCATCATGCTATCAGCAACAGGTGTTGATTCTTATCTATTTTAAACCAAAAATAAAAACAATATGGCCTGAACAGAACAAAACATGTCCACATAATAGTGTTTTAAAGTCTAGAATTCTTTTCCAGAAAATGAAAAGTGTTTAGTGAGAAGATACTTGAACAGTTGGTAAACAGAGCACCTATGCTACCATTAAGATGATGCATTATATTCCTGTTACCCACAGGGAAAGAGGAGTAGGGGAGGCCTAGACATACCTGGAGAAGAGATTTGGAGATTGATATGAAAATGATAGGTCAAACATGGAAAGAATTGGAAGGGATAGCAAGAGAGAGGACGAGATGGAAGAAGTTTGTTGAAGACCTGTGCTTTGTTGGAAGTTGAAAGGTGAAGATTATATTCATGTAGTACCAGGGTGTATGTTATATTATATGTAGTGTAAGGAGGGGAGATCTCTATAGTGATGTGGTTAAGATGTTTACCTGTTATTTTGAAGGTTGTGGATTTGAATCCGGTTTGAGTCGCGGTCAATTTTTTCATGAGATCCGTAGGATCGTTGCTGTTAAATTGTGCAACACTTTGGCATATGGTGTGTCATTTCTGCCAAAATGGGTGGAGCTATATGGGGAAACCTGGTGTAATCCTTCACCTTTAGGCAGTACACAGGGCCTAAACGCAATTTTTTCCATACTGCTCTACCCTGGGCAACTCATGGTATCTGTGCAGATCACACAGATTACAAAGTGTGGTTAACGTGGTTGATAGAATGAGAACACAAAATAGACATTCAACCATCATCATTGTATTTTGATTGATAACTATGTGTGCTCTAATCTCTTTCTTACACAGGAAGATTTCAACAACAGAACACACACTCTGTAGCATTGCGAGGATAGTGAAAATGTATGAATTACTTTTGTCATGGTTCTTTTTCACTTTAAACACAAGACCTATATTTTATTGTTCGTAAGGAAGGTGAGCGTCTGTAGCTCAAGCGGTAGTGAGCTCGATCACGAATCCAAGCGTACCTAGTTCAAACCCTACGGTGGACAAGTTCGGAAGCAAATTCGTTTCCGTGGGATTTTTACCAAAGGTAAAATAGACCTCACCGTTCAGAAAGCAATGGCAAACTACTGAACGTATAAGTGGTGTCTAGAAAATCAACGACTTGTTTACTGTGGTTGATGGCTACGCCCTTTAGGATATGCTACGATTTTCATTTTCAAGGAACTTGATCTCAGCTACATCGAGATTAGGGATCAATGGAAAATAGTTCTGGTGCTCAACACTGGGCGTGATCCAATTATCTTTGAAGTATGAGGTGAGTTTTGTACCTCAAGGTCACAGAGACAACCTCCTACCCCTCTCCTTCATCCCCTACAGTACTTCAGAACACTTATACAAACAAACGGACCAGCACTTAAGAACAGACAACTTGACTAGTACTTCAGAACACTCTCATTAAGATTACATATAATTTTTTAAACTGACCAACACTTGAGAACACTTTAAATAACAAACAGACCAGTACTTCAGGATACTTTCAATCACAAAATGACACTTGTTTTTCAATTATATTTTTTATTGTAAACCACAATCTATAAAATTCTAATCTATTACAAAAATTGTAAAATGATGACACAGTAATAAACTTCATGTCTAAATAAATTCATACACAAACAGGGAAATCTTTGTGAATATAAGATATTTCTTTTTTACCTCTAGGTAGGAGTAGACACGCCTGTATGACGGGGACACTAATAAAAGGAACGCAGGCCTTCACGGTAAAATCAGTCATAAGCGCCATACAGGTGCGCTGACTATACCTGAATTTATAGCAGGTGAACGTAAGAAATTTCTTTAATTAGTTACCTTCGTCTAGATTATAAGTCTTCGTTGAACATGACCAAAATAACTGGAGTATAAAATGATGTCTTCATGTCAATTCAAACCACATAGTATTTCTTTGAGTGTGGGTTTATGCCCCCCAAAAATTTCGGAACCGGTTAATGAGAGTGGGAAAATAATCAGAAATGCTAAGTAGGGTTACAGTTGTTATTAATATGACATCAATATTCATCTGATATATCTAAACTACTTGTGGCTTCAATACAATTACAGAAAATATAACAATTTTAAAGCATAATTTAAAAAAAAAAAATATTGTGATTAAAAAAAAGTATCTGAGTAACTTGTGTAATATATATATACACATATTTTAAAATATACCTTCTCTGTACACACACACACACAGCTTTGAATCTAAGCATACCTGCGTTATTGTTGTTTGTTCTAGCAAGACAGCCTACATGATAGCTCTCATATGTTAGCGCAACAGCCTACATAATAGATCTCATAGTGAAACTATAATAATATAATACATCATTGCTATGAAGTTAATTTTGTTGTCGGCAAGATTCGAACCTGCCCTGGAAAACACTATCGATTTCTAGTCTATCGCCTTAACCACTCGGCCACTGCAACTATATATTTCTATGGACATTTCCAGAGTGCAATGAAGATATTCAATCAAATCTTCAACTAATTTATCGGTAATAATAAGCCAGACTGCAGTAAAACTATACTTTGATCGCGATATTTTAGCCAATTTTTTCGCTTTGTAAAAATACTATACTTAAGGTGTTTTGATACTTTATCGAAAGCTGATCTACAATTCTAAAATATGTTACCTATTGCCAGGAAATACTGAATTTATCCAGTGAATAAAGGAGTATGAAATTACATATTGTACAAGTACTACTGGATGCCTTTAGAGGAGGAGTGTCTTTGACATCTGCTGGAGGAGACTGAGCACCTATGGGTCTGCCCAAAGTGCTATGATGTCAGTTCAATAACCAAGAAAGAGAATTGAAATATGGCTTATCTGCAAATTGTTCGTCCCTAAATATAATGTAAACTCGTAAATGACAGATCGAACTGATGTTTAATTTTAGAACCCTTTTTTTTAAATACTGAAATTTACTGATAAAACTCTGTCATGCTATCTTGTTCAGAAGCATCTAGATCATCGAGAAACCTGTCCAGAAGATAAGAGCCATCTTCCTTCCAGAGCTGGTTTTGTTCGTCATTGCTGTAAATATCATCTAGGTCCAGAACTCTACGCTTTGAGCTATAGTCTGTGTCAGACCAATTTTGTTCTGGTTCAGAGTCGCTAGTAGTTGCAAAACTGTCCATCCTGTCTGATGAAGTTTGTGTACCAAATGGAGATGATGTGGTGGTGGCTATTGCAATATTAGTGTCATCAATTAGTACGGACATATTGTTGGTATTGTAACTAGGGAAGCTATCTTCAGATATGTTTTGATTCATGCTTACATCGCTGCTTAATTTTTCTGTTTGACTTAACAAGAAATCAATTTCAGGGATATCAGGATTGTGTTTATTTTGGAACATGGGACGATGGTGGTAATATGATATATCTGAGTCACAAGACACATCTGTGCTCTCATTTTCAACAATTTTGCAGGATTTTAGATCATGATTAATATTATTAGGTGAATGATGTGCTAGTTTTCTAACGGTTGAGGCTGTGCTCCCTAGTTTTGTAATGGATGAGGCTGTACTTGCTAGTTTTGTAATGGATGAGGCTGCATTTAAGGGGTTATCAATCAATGTGCTAGAACTAGGTATGGGTGTCATGGAACATTTCAACCCATTAATAATATCAGGTTTACTGCAAACAATTAGCTTTCCTAGAAGAAGATGACTCAGTTCTTCTGGGGACAGAGTGATGTTGTTTGATGATACTACAGGCTGTAGGTTAAACTGACCAATGTCCACTACACCAGTTGTCATGCCAGTTGATGCTGCACTGGAAGGTTTTGGCTGAAGTTTCTGTTCACTTTTCTTGATTGTTCTTGCTGCTCTAGTTTGACATTTGCTTTTGGACATGATTTCTTGATCATAATTTAACATTTCTTGTGATGTTTCAAAAGGGTATGGAGCAATTGGATGTGTTTTTTGTTTAATTTCTGAAATTAGAATTGACTTATCAAACTTTTTTTGCTTCTCAGGAACCACTTCAATATTATCTTTACTGGGACTTGGTCTCTTTATTGCCTTGTTACTAGTAGAGCCTCCTATTTGTAAATTCTCTGTAACTTTAAGAGTAGCTAACAGACAGTGCTGCAAGTCATTCACCAATGACTCATTTACTTGTGCTTTAAGTTCTTTAACTTTTTCAAAAGCATCGTTGATAGCTAAATGAACACCTGTCACTTTGCCAAGTAAGCTTACCAAAGAAGTCTGCAGAAACAGCTCCCGATATTTCCCTTCGCTCCATAGCTTAGCCTCCTCTTCTAGCTCCTGAGGAAACCTACCCTCTTCCCGCAATTTTCTCTCCAAAGCTGTGTACTTTTTCAGCAATACCTCTTTAGTGTCTTTGGGATTTGAAGTTGGATTCTTCCATGGAACATCCACTTCTTTATCCCACCACTGAGGTTTGCATCTTTCACTCCAAACAGTCTCCTGACCTTTGCCCTTTCCCACCACCTCTCTGGACAAAAGTCTTACAGTAAAATCAAGCCATGCTTTTTCACTGTTTATTGGGTCTCTTTTAGAACCCTGAGTGTCTGTCAGCCATTTAAAATGGCATGAGCACGAGCTTCCACAGCTCATTTTGAAGTCCGTGGAAGTTGGTTGAACCAAGTGAAGCTTTGCTAAAACAAAACACACTGAATTCACAGTCTTTATTGTTCACAAATAAATGTGTCTGTTTGAGCGCAGTGTCAGTAGTCGCAGACACCAAAATAGAATCTTCTCCAAACTTAGCAGATTCTGAATATTGTAATAAAGTCTCTCCGTTGATAGCTTTCAAGTAACCTCTTATAATTTTCGCATAGGATTCAGTGAGTGTAGTCGCAGTACCAATAGTCTCTCGCATGCACAATGAGATATTTTCATTTACATCTAGGTGAGCACCAGATAAGTTTAACGATTTTGACGATGGTTCATTTTGTTTTCTCTTCGAAGATTTTGGGCATTTACTTCTGTCACAGATGTCATTTACTGACATCCATAGCTGCAGTTGATTAACCTGAATCCACTTTGCTAACAGTATAGAAACCATCCAAATTATGACGATAGATAGGGCACTCTGTGACTTCAATCTTGACAGCGAGGATGAGCGATCTCTTTGCACTTGCTGAGTTGTTTCAGTATTCAGAAATGGAACATCAATTCGGATATAGGCGTCATGAACACCATAATCTGATCGTTGTACAGGTTTTGATGCCTGGTCTGTAGCCGATGATTGGATTTGTTGACTTTCCTCAGTTAGGAATGATTCATCTTGTTGACGAAAGATGTCCCATGAAGATAGTCCACTTTGAAAGGTTTGTTGAATCGTGCTCCACCAGGATCCTAAAGGTGGCCCAGATGGGGACAGAACTTGAAGTTGTGCCATGTTGGCTTCTACGTACCAAGTAGCTAGCACAGAAAATAAGATAACCCGCTGACAGAGTCTGTCAGTCAGCATTTAGCGGATTCTGGAAAAATAAAATATATAAAATAAGATATATATATCAAATAGTTTTCGTTCACTTTATTTTTTAACAATTCCGAGTTTTAAGATCCATCTGTCGATGATTGCTGCTAATACTTCTTCTTCAAACGCTCCATATCGATTGCTTGTTAACCACTCTTTGTGATTTGTATGTGATCTGAGTATAAGAGTGATTGTACTTGTCCAGTTATGTGCCTACAAGTAGGCCAGCATATCAGATTTCTGCTACACTTTTATTTACTAGGTAGCTTCCTAGGTCCCTACCTCAACCGCTCTACAACATGCATTGTAGGTGGCAGTGTTACTATTCTTTGCTCCCCTTGAGAGCCTGGCAACACACGGATATCCTGCTAATATACATGCACTGTTCCATCACAGTTTCACTTAGCAGAGAGTGTTACGTACATAAAAACCTTATAAGAATCATTTATTTAAGTCATCATTTGGTTACTCATCTTTCTTATTCTTATTTTGTCATTATACTGTTACGATGTTGTTGCCCAGTGTCATGGTTTTCTTTTGTCTTACGTGGTAGTTATTTTTGCTTTTTGACAGGATTCTGCTATGCCATCTTTTCATCTTATTCATGGTCTTCCTCTAGTCTTCTTTCCTGGTGTTCAGTTACTGAGAGAAGCAAAGAATAGTAACACTGTGACCTACAAGGCATATAATAATAGGCTCCTACGGTCTCTCCTTGGGGCTGGCTACCCCATCCGGTAAAAAAACATGAGCTACAAAATCCAACCAACCATGAACTAGCATATGTCCCAACCGGATTAAAAAGGCACAAGAGAGAGATTCATTTACTGGATTGAGAGCTGCGATTGCATAGTCTCTAATACACTTGCGAAAAAATCTGGCCAGCAATAGCGGAATGCGGGAGGGTCATTCAGAGTCAGAACTGTTTGATTCTGAACACGACTTTGCTAGCGCATTTCCGCCATGTTTGGTCAGGTATTTTCCGGTTTCGTTGCCGAGCTACTGAGTTAGTGCTTGAGCAACGCTGTGAGCTATGACTGTTACATGGAATGCTTTTGCTGTGTCAACCATGCGTTTGTTGTGTGTATTCAGAAAATGGCGGACAGCGCTTATGACGAACAAGCTCAATCTGCCTTATGCAGTTATATTGCGGGTGCAGAAAGCTGGATTTTGTTGTGATTGATGTTCCCTTCGACAAGAATTGCAATTTAAGTGATGAACAGTTTTGTGTTGCTACATTAGCGACGCCATATGCATTTTATGCGGTGCAGGTTTCTTTTGTGGCGTACGTGGCTGTTTCATTCTGGAATTAGTTCACACAGGAGACATTTCACAGTTGTTAGCATTTCGTGTGATTTTCATTGGCATAGGAACGGAGCAATTATGGGGTGACCCGTTGCAGTGAAGTTGGAACCGTACTTATGAACTATCTAATACACTTGCTGTGAGGTGTGTGATGCCAGGATCAAATTCTAAAGTTGGAGTGAGATATTTTTTAACGTAACAGCTTTCACTTCGACCCAGCCTCAATTGGGTACCAGAGGAAAAACTGGGAAGTAAAGACAGCCACTAAATTACGAATTTTCAATTCAAATGTTGTATCAATCCTAACATATGCTAGCGAGAGTTGGAAAATGACTAAAGATATAGAAAGCAAGTTGAATGCATTTGAAAATAGATGTCTGCGAAAAAATATTGAATATAAAATGGAACGAATTCAGGAGAAGTGATGAAATCAGAGACATGTCTGGTCAACCACTAGTGACAACTGTTATAAGAAAGAGAAGATGAAGATATGTTGGACACGCCTTGAGGAGAAATGATCAATGAATATCAAAGCAGGCATTGAAGTGAGATGCAAAGGGTTCAAGAAAGAGATGTCGACCTAAGGAGACCCTGAAATGATCTTTGCTGAGAGAGGCAAGAAATATCAGTCTCAGTTCCATGTATGAGATTGAGCGAGTTGCCCAGGATAGAGCGGTATGGAGAAATTACTTGCAGGCCCTATGTAACGCATAACTACGAGAGGAATTATTAAAGACAGCCAGTGTGATGTCCCCAAGTATAAAACCTCTATAGGGACTACAGAGAAGTAGTTTTAAAGAAGCATATTAAAAATCCTACGCACTTAAAAAAAGGTTTTGGCATTGGCGATCATTGATCTAAACTTTTTGTTCCCAACGCTGGTGACAATTCTCATAGAATGAAAACTGGTTATTTACTTTTTTAAATTCTTTTCTTCAGTGATCTGGTCATGTGCTTAGTTTACTATGGACCACAAACTGGGCAGTCAGCTTCAGGTCTGTCAGGTTTTCCTAAAGCTTAGTTTGTAGGTCAACTGGATGTGGCCACATGTTTCTTCTCAGCTCACACATTTTTAAAATTCAATAACAAAACAAGAAGGAAGCAAAATACATACGCATAAATAACGTATACAGTAGACTCTCAATCAACCTGCAAACAAAATTATACACTGTACTTTAAATAAAAATTAACATACAGTAAAATTAATCTGGCAACTGTATGAGAGGTTTGTCTGCCAGGTTATCCATGATGGAAGACTGTCAGAGGAGTTCCAGGTCACTATTGGTGTTAGGTAAGGATACCTGCTGTCCCCTCCTCTTCTTGGTGCTACTTAATTGGGTCTACATACACAGCATATGTAAATGACCAGGCTCCAGATAAGGACTTTCGGGGTGGACACTATGTCAAAAATGAGAAGACCTGGACATTTGATGGGGAAGCTTGATGGTGTGCCCTTGGTTCCTCGAGACAGTGGACTAACCAAGACATGCATCGACAAAAGTGGATCTCTCACGAAAACGTCAATATTAGCTCAATGTAAATCTGTTGCTGTTGAAGACAAAAGATCACCAAGTTAAACAACATACAAAAAGACCCAACTATTGCTTGGATAGAAGATGGTATAGAAGATGTTGTGAAGCACAGACCTGTGGAAAGAAGATCAGAAATAGGAGGTCAGGTGAGACATTAAATTTGCACATGGAAGAGAGTAAGTGCCCAGACAAGCCTTTGCTCATATGCACAAACAGCTGGGAAGTTGAACTGCTACTTCCTGAGACCATAAAACAGCCAGATATCAGCCAAATGTGAAAACTTTTGTCTTGCTCATGAGAGCAGAAATAAGTCAGTCAAATTTCAAGAGAAATATAAATTCAGAAGCTTGCTTCAATATGTGTCTCACTCGACCATATGTGAGACTGAGGATTGGATCGTTATTATTTTCTCAAAAGATCAAGACCTCAGTGGAAAGAACCCCAAACAGAAGATAAGCAGTCAAGAGGCAGAAAAGTGATTGTCATAAATTACGCGAAGATGCAAGCAAGGTCATCTCCTAGAAACACTTAGAGGTGAATCTCACAAGGAAATGAAAAATGGAACATTAGAGATGTTAAAATAAGTTCATGAGGAAGAGAGCTGCTTGGGAACATTTGGAAGTCCAAAAGAAATCAAATCTAGAAGCAAAATTGGATATTGAACTAATGTTGAGATTCTACTGATGGGTCCATGAGAACAAGAGAATAAGTCAAAGTCAAAAATCAACTTTCTGCAAGAGAAAATGTGAAGTCATAAACTTATGCAGATAAGCTGACTTCAGCAACAGTAAAGGTGTGTACACACTTCCCACATAGGAACATACAGCAAGATGGGATCTTTGTTATTCACTTGTTTTTCACCCAAAAAGATGCAAACAGTCTCATGGAACAGATTTGGAGCGAGTCAACTCAAAAGAAGACTGGAAGCTGCAAGAGGCTAGAGAAGGAAGATGAATTTCATGAGGAAAATCATAAGCAAGAATGTTAAGTGTTTATTTTGAAGTCGCTGACTCAGATTCAAAGTTTGTCATGGCATCTGATAGTTTATTGACTGGCATTTAACTAATATGAACACTGCATTCCAAAAGACTGTTTTAATAATACTGTAAAACTGTGTTACTTTAAATTAAAGTTTGTGAAGTTTGCTTTTACTTCATCATCATCAAGTAGCTTGTCCCTTCTGGAACTTGACTCCCATGAAAGCAGTCCTGAAAATTCTCTATTCTGTGCAAGTTGCGAGCGTCAGCAGCGGTCATCTCAGATCATCAATGACATCTTGCACCCATTGTCTTCTAGGTCTTTCAATCTTCTTCCATGCACCATTCACTCCAAAATTATCTTCTCTAGGCACTCATGTCCCTTGATGTGTTCGAAATACTTAATTTTCCTAGTTTTTATGTTCTTTAATAGCCAGCTCTTTAATATCAAGCTGTTGCAGAACAGAAGCATTTGTTCACTTCTCTGTCCATAACATTCTGAGTACTCTTCTGTGTCATTTGCATTCAAAGGCATTAATGATCTCTGTCACTTTGTCAATGTCTCACAACCATATGTTGCCAAGGGAAAAATGGAGTCTCTTAAAACACTTGATTTTTACTTACTGTTTTTTAGTATCAATTCAATACAGTGTTTAAATTATAGTATCTGGTATATTATTAATTAGTCATCTTAACTTTTGGTGTACACACATTAAAACCATATTTTCACAAGCAGTTTTTTAGAATCAAATTTTCTATGGAAATTACGCAACCAGGATCTAGTATGTGTCATATATATTTTAGCTTCTATCACACTGTGATTCACAGTCTTTATCTTGGGACCTTTCACAGACTTAGACAACATATATGTGCCTCCACTTCTAGCTGGGATTTGCATTTCTCTAGATTTAACAAATCTTGTTTTATGCGGAATATCATGACTTTTCTCAAATAACGGATCTTTTTTGCACAACGGGAAGTCAACAATATTGTATCCCAAACATAGATCTGCCACGCCCACTCAGCAAATTGAGAAAAACAACAACAATCTCTTCTTCATTACAACAAAATTCAAAAACTGATTAAGTAATCAGGAACTATGTATAACTATGTTTACTTTACAATCGGACTAACTCCCATTTTAAACAGCAGTATCATTATTTATTACTGCCGGACTACCAACCTACCTCTTGAAGGCGATGGGAGTTGCCAGTTGAAAATGAAAGCTAGACTTAGACAGAGCCAACTCTAAACTTATTTAGAGTTGGCTGTGACTTGGACGAGATAATCGCTATTGTTTTGAAGTAGTGTTAGACATCATATTTAAGTTATAGATATAAGATACCCGTTTATCATTTACTTACGTGATCAGTATCTTGGCATACACATTAACAACTAAGTATTACAAGTTTACCGGCGCCGGTCCGGTAGTGAAATGATAAGTCTGAACCTACGCTGCTGCTATGGGATACATTAGCTAATCAGAAGCCGAGGAACATATTTCGACAGGTTAACCTGATCATGTGGACATATTACGTAATTTCTATAAATATAAACCGTATTATACCCAGTGATATTAGTTTATCATGGTGGATAAAAAATGTTTATATCTTTTCTTTTACCGTTTAACCCCGGTTGTAGCATAGTCTGTAGCTTGGGCGGCAGTGAGCTCGCTCACAGCCCAAGTGGGGTTCAAACTCCGTGGCAGGCAGTTTGGAAGCTAATTTGTTTGCGAGGGAATTTTATAAACGGTAAAAAACAGACCTCGCCGTTCAGAAAGCAATGACAATCTACTGAACGTATAAGTGATGCCTATAAAATCAACTACTTGTTTACTGTTATTGGTGGCGACGTCCTGCAAAGAAGATGCCACGATGTTCATGTAGTATAGACCCTCAACCAACTCATGTCAAGTCTTCATATCTTTAACTATCTCCTGCAGCTCTTTCGTATATCGTTAATCTATGCCTCAAAATCTCTTCTCCGTGTACTTCTATGCTTATTTTGCTTTTACTGCGGGTTCCAGGAAAGGACACGTCTCGTTATATTTTTCTCGTATTTTCTCAAGGTTCATGAATGTTACTGAGTTCTGATCGCAGTTGCTTTATAACAATAGTATTGTTATCACACAAGACGTTTTGTGTTTACATTGTTTGCAGTGAGTATCACAGAAATATATATATCATCAAATATACTATAATGCTAGCTAATACCACAGCCAACTCTAATATTATAAAATCTATAAAACAGGCTATAAGAAAAAATATGGGCTCTTTTTGCTGTAAGTACGGTAATTTTAGGAAAACCACACGCGCTTTTGACTATTTTTAGTATCTTATTCACTTTACCAAGTACATGTACCAAGTATTGAGATCTGATCAGATCACAAACCGTCTCCGTGTCATGGGTTGACTGAAACAGCTAAGTTGAAGTCTTGAAGATGAATAAGAGGAACATGATGTAATTATTTAGCGACTGCATGTTGGATAAGAACATGGAAACCGATATAGCATCTATAGTGTCGTAGTTGAGTGAATTCTGAAACAAACTTTTTACTAGATGTGACACCTGCGTGGCAAAATGTGTTAACAAGCTAGCCACATTAACCATTTGTCATCTGCTGTGAGACGCCTGGGCACATATAGGTCTGCCCGAAGTGATGTAACGTTGATTCAATAACCATAATATATGGGTGGGGAAACGAGCCTAAACCGGAAAAAAAAACCCGGCCTCCGAAATTGTGTACCAAGTTTTATTTCGAAAAACATACTATAGTCCGTTGAAAAATGTGTGCCCCTGTTTAAAAATCTATAACTCTGCAACCATTTCATCTAAGATGATGAAATTTTTCACACAGTTTTGAAATATGAAAGACCTTACCCCCAAAATATGTGTTTTGCATATTATACAGATTTTTTCCATGTTTGTTTATCATCAAGTAGCTTCTCCCTTCCGGAATTTGGCTCCCATGACAGCAGTCCTGAAAAACTATTCTGTGCAAGTTACCGCGCCAGTAGCAGCCATTCTCAGATCGTCAATGACATCTTGCACCCATCGTCTCCTAGGTCTTTCTCTCATTCTTCTTCCAGGCACCATTCCCTCCAAAGTTATCTTCTCTATGCATTCATGTCGTTTGATGAATCCAAAATCTTTAATTTTCCTTGATGTTATGCTCTTTAATAGCCATCTCT
Organism: Arion vulgaris; assembly: GCA_020796225.1. Lineage (NCBI taxonomy): Eukaryota > Metazoa > Mollusca > Gastropoda > Stylommatophora > Arionidae > Arion > Arion vulgaris. The sequence continues at coordinate 65,312,339 of CM036760.1, forward strand.
AATATCAAGCTGTTGCAGTACAGAAGCATTTGTTTATAAGTGGGTATATAAAAAATCGTGTCAGTGTATCAGGACAAATTTTTAAAGAGCACAGCTTCACGCAAACTTCCTCGTTTAACAAAATGTGTGCGCACGTTGTTTTGGTTGTTTTTACCGTTTACATGCACGGACTGTCTAATAGGTAAAGTCTATACCCATACAGTTGTGGGTGAGTTCTTGCTTTCCTTTCTCTTTTCTCCCATCCTGGTTTGCCTCACAGCGTCAGGATAAGAAGAGATTTCTAGAAAGGGCTTTTGTGTGCACTTCATAGACTGTCTTCTTTGCGTTCGTTCTTTACGACCAATTTTAATCACTTTTGTGATATGTTTGATCTTTGCCAAGAACGTGTATACGTTGCACATTGGTTTGGTAGGCCCCTAAACGCATAGACTTCTACATGTTTAGGACATGTGCATCCGATTTCAGCCAAATAGACTGTCTTTCGTTGCCACTGTTATCTCTGAGGTCTACCTTCTGCTATATATATATATGTGTGTGTTATGGTATGTTATACTATGCGATTGACAAGAATAGACATTCCCATAAGTGCTCAGTCATGCGTTGCAGCAGTCATACCAACGTGTACCTGCTCACCGAAGCCATGAAAAGTTGATTATCTTCTTCTCTTTTTGCGTTCGTTCTTTACGACCAATTTTAATCACTCTCTGTGATATGTTTGATCTTTGCCAAGAACGTGCATACGTTGCACATTGGTTTGGTAGGTCCCTAAACGCATAGACTTCTATACGTTTAGGACATGTGCATCCGATTTCAACCAAACCTCCTTAATCGCCTCTTACGACATGCGTGGCAGGTAATAGTGGTTCTATTCTTTACACTCCAAATTTGGACCCCGATAACCACTCGGGCGAAAAGTTGACTATTATATCATATCTTTACCACGAAGACGATACATGTGTTCAGCCAAGTCATGGTTGTGAGATGTGACCACCGATTGCTGTCAGTGTCCCAATCACTTAAAGCATATTCATCTAGTCTGATCGCCTGAGTGATTACTGGGGCCAAAATTTGGGGTGTAAAGAATAGAACCATTGTTACCTGCCACGCATGTCGTAGGAGGCGACTAAGGAGGTTTGGCTGAAATCGGATGCACATGTCCTAAACGTGTAGAAGTCTATTGTGTTTAGCGGCCTACCAAACCAGTGTGCAACGTATACACTTGTTTGGCAAAGATCAAGCATATCATAAAGAGTGAGTAACATTGGTCGTAAAGAACGAACGCAAAGAAGAAGAAGAAGATCTAGTCTGATATGATAATCGCATGCGTGGTCTGTTGCTCGGCAACTCACATTTCAGTCAGATGTTATCTTTATCATCCTTTCATTCGTTCGCTTGAAATATTTATATATTCAATGTTGTCTCTTATATCCTTCCTTTCGTTCGCTTGAAATATTTATATATTCAATGGTGTCTCTTGTATCCTTCCTTTCGTTCGCTTGAAATATTGTCTATATATTCAATGGTGTCTCTTATATCCTTCCTTTCGTTCGCTTGAAATGGTGTCTATATGTTCAATGTTGTCTCTTGTATTCTTCCTTCCTTTCGTTCGCTTGAAATTTTGTCTATATACTCAATGTTGTCTCTTGTATCCTTCCTTCCTTTCGTTCGCTTGAAATATTGTCTATATATTCAATGTTGTCTCTTGTATTCTCCCTTCATCGTTGAAATTGTATATTCAATGTTCCTGTATCCTTCTTCGTCGGAAATATTGTCTATAAATTCAATGTTGTCTCTCTCTTATATCCTGCCTTTCGTTCGCTTGAAATATTGTCTCTTATATCCTGCCTTTCGTTCGCTTGAAATATTGTCTATATATTCAATGCTTTGTCTCTTGTATCCTTCCTTCCTTCCTTTCGTTCGCTTGAAATATTGTCTATATATTCAATGTTGTCTCTTGTATTCTTCCTTCCTTTGGTTCGGTTGAAATATTGTCTATATATTCAATGTTGTCTCTTGTATGAATTTCACTCTCTTGTAGCTCACACATAGGTCCGTGTAGTTTTCTATCGAGTGTTGTTTCGTTAGGCCATTGAGTTTGCCTCAGTGTATCATTTTCGGGGCAGTCTTGAAGTATGTGCTCTGCAGTCTGGTGTGACTGTCCACATGTACACATGACTGAATTGCCAATCTTGAATTTTGTATACATGTGGCTGCGGAGTCGATTGTGTCCTGTTCTAAGGCACAGAATAACAATTTGTTCCAATCTGCTTGTATTATAGTAGTCGCCTTGCGTTGGTATTTGTGGCTTTCTGATTGATTTAATCATCCTTTTATTTTGGTGGTAGGTAACTGGTACATTTAGAACGTTACACATCTTGACCTGACGCTGTGAGTCAAACAGGATTCGAGAAAAGAAGAAAGAAGAAAACACATTTAGAGAAATCCTCTGTTTCCGAAATAATGAAGTTTTCACGATTGAGGATTATTAGACCTCAGATCAACCAACCATAGCAAGTTCGAAGAAAACAACACATTCCATCTTGAAATTAAAACAACATCGTAATAAATGGCCAAACACTGGAGAAAGTTAAACATTTGACATATTTAGGTAGTAAAATGTCAAACAACTGAGACACGATGAAAGAAATAAACTCTCGTATTGCTATATCAGCTAGTACCCTCACTAAGTTAACAAATATCTGGCAATCTCAAGACCTTAGTATATGTACACAAGTTGAATTGTTTAGGTCTTGTGTGATTCCTGTATTGACCTACGATTGTGAAAGTTGTAAATCAACAAAGAAAATTTATAAGAAACTTGAGAATAAATGTCTCCGAAAATTACTAAAAGTAAAATGGGGTGATTTCGTTTCGAACAACACAGTGAGAGATAGAACACAGCAACAACCCGTATCATATAAGGAAACGAAGGTGGAAATATTTAGGTCATGTTCTTAGATCAGACCAAAAGAGACTAAATCGACAAGTCCTTATGTGGTCACCAGTTTGGGAAAAGAAAACGTGGAAGACCTAAGACCACTCTTTGAAAAACAATCCTACAAGAAAGTAAACTATTGGGATGTAAAACCATACAAGATCTCCAACTGCTAGCAACGAACCGCATCACATGGAGATCTAAAACCTCTGCCCTATGTACTGCCTTTGGCACGAAAGGAACAAACTAACTAACTAGCACATCCGGTTGCTCACCTGCAGCACATTCCTTGGCCAGTCGGTCTGCTGTTTCATTTCCTGGTACTCCACAGTGAGAGGGTATCCACTGCAAGACGGTTCGGCGCTGCTTGGACAGTTTAGACAGTATGGTCTGTAGACCTGATATTGGACTGCTTCACATGATATTTGACTGCTCCACCCTAAACGCCTAGGGCGTTCTAACATGTTTCCGTCCGAGTTTCGTGCTCTATCACACCTCCGTCGACGTGATGACATTGTTATCAAACCAGCTGATAAAGGTGTTGCCATAGTTGTATGGAGCAAAGACTTATACATTCAGGAAGGCCACAACCAACTACTTGACACCCAGTTTTACAAAGCTAGTTCTTCTGATATCACACTATCTAACAATAGTAAAGTCCGTAAAGTAATTAAGAACTTAATTGCCTCTAAAGACCTTCCTACCGGCGCATCATCACTGTGTGTCATCGATAGCTGTTTGGGCAAACCCGCATTCTATATGCTCCCCAAAATTAATAAACTTAACAATCCTGGTAGGCCTATTGTTTCTGCTTGCTCCTGTCCTACGGAACATATCTCCGAATTCCTTGACAGTATCTTCAATCCTATAGTCATCACACTACCTTCATTCTTGAAAGATACGAACCACACTTTGTCTGTTTTTTCTTCCATTGAGTTGTTGTCTGGCAGAACTTACCGTCTCTTCCTCCTTGATGTCTGCTCACTGTACACCTCTATACCTCATTCCGACGGACTTCAAGCTCTCCAGTTTTTTCTCGACAGGAGAACTAACCCACTTGTCTCCACCTCGGCTCTCCTTCGTCTGGCAGAACTAGTTCTCACTCTCAACTCTTTTCTGTTCAACGACCAGTTCTTTGAACAGATCAGTGGGGTCGCCATGGGTACTAAAATGGGACCCAGTTATGCTTGTCTATTCATGGGTCATCTTGAACACTTAGTATGGAACACCTATGATGGCCCTCTTCCGTCTGTGTATCATAGATAGATTGATGATTGTATTGGAATTACCGATATGCCTGAAGCCGATCTGTCACGCTTCATTAATTTCATTTATGTCTTCAATCCGGCTATTCAGTTTACCTCTCACATCTCTACCTCTTTTGTCAACTTTCTTGACATCACTATCAGCCTATCCACCATCACTACACCAGTATACTACAAGCCTACTGATGCACATAGTTTTCTTCTGTATACCTCTTCCCATCCCCAGGCTTGTCGTGACCCTTTACCTTTCTCTCAACTCTTACGCCTTCGTCGCCTCTGTAGCGAGGACGATGATTTTCTCGATAGAGCTCACGAGATGCTTGATTTCTTCCGCAAGCGCCTATACCCGGAGAATGTGCTTACATCTGCCATGCATCGGGTTCAGCTTATTGCTCGCCAGGAGGCCCTTTCCAACCAACATAGAACTTACAATTCTGACAGGGTTAAACTTATCTTAACTTTCCATCCTCATAGTTCCCTTGTGAAAAAGGTCTTATTCCATCATCTCCTATTCTTCAGTCTGATCCTGAGACACGTTCAGTCTTCCAGCACTATCCTTTGGTGGCGTACAGACGGAACAGAAGTCTTAAGGATATATTGGTGTACAGTCGCCTCAAGCCTAATATCCAGAGTCACTTTGGCACCATCCAGTGTGGCCGTCGACGCTGCTATACGTGTGCATATGTAATACAGACTCGCACTGTTTCTTTGCCAAAAGCCACGTATGTTATTAAAGACAGTTTCACGTGTGAGTTCCGTAATATTATATATGCCATCACCTGCAAACGGTGTAACAAGGCCTATATTGGCGAGACCGGTAAGAGACTCAGTGACCGATTCGCCCAACTCTTGCGCGATATACGCCAATGCTCTGTCACCCCTGTAGCCACTCATTTCAATTATACTGGCCATTCAGGAGCTTGTGATGTCCAGGTCACAGCCATCCGATCATATTCCTCTGATGATCGCAGTCGATTTGCCCTGGAGAACCGTTTTATTTCGCTGTATGGCACCTTGCGACCTCTTGGGCTCAACGAAATACATTCCTATGCTTCTTAGTACTTTCTCATCTCATGCCTTGTAATTTATAGGTGTATTTGCTTCATATATACAGGGTGTTCAACTTAAAAGCAGCCTATGAATGGAGCTAATCTGGCATATATGTATGGAAATGAGAAGGTTCAGTTATGACGTAGTATAGGTCAAGGTTGTGTGATGGTGTGTAATTGTAGTGCGGGAAGGGGCGATGAACAAATGTGACGTAGGACGAGCTAGTTAGAACCGGTTTAAATAGTACATAAACACAACGCGATAGATTATCTGGCAACTTTCGATTTGTCAATGGGGCTGCATTTATCTTGAACACCCTGTATAAGTTATATATTCACTTAATTGTTTATTGTTTCTCTTCTTTTCCACTTCTGGTTTTGTGTTTCACTCATTTCGTTATTCGTTTTATTCCCAGATTTTCATTAGATAGATTTGAATGTTTCAATATGTAATCGTCCATCTGTAGTGTTCCTCGAAATTCGTCATTCTTGTTGTATCGTTTGCATGATAAAGGCCTTTGGGTCGAAACGTTGCTGTCTATCGTCACTGTTTCTGTATTTTGTAAAACTATAGTACTTTGTTTTTACGTGTTTCTCTATCTGTAGACCTGGCAATTTTCTGGACTGGAGTGCTTGGAGTGCTGATTTTACATCAGTCAAAAATACAACAGGTTGAGGATCAAGTCTAGTATTCAACAATTTCTCAGTTGCCACCTTGATTGCCTGAATTTCTGCATCATAGTTGTGACATAATTTCTCCGTTGGTACTTTAATCGCATCTCTAACGTTATTTGGGTATTCTATGTACACTCCTGCTCCTCTATTCTTCACTGCATATTCTGCTGACCCATCCGTGTATACCCGGACCCAGAGATCAAGTGGGTATTCTTCATCAAGTAAACTGAGAGTGACTGTCTTGCGTCGTATGCTGTTCTGCTCATCCTTGCCGAGTATTCCTTTCACTTCTGTTTGGATACATACTTCTGGTTTTTTCTCTCTCTCTCTCTCTTGCGATCGTTCTTATGCCGCTTTTATCATTCTATTGTGATATATAAACAGCCAAACATCAAGAACGGATGTACGTGCACAGCCTTCAGTACCTATTGGAGATCAGGAGCTTATCCTTCGGCGGTGTGTTCGATTTCAACCAGCGTTTACTGGGTTCGCTCTCCATTAGCCTTTGCTGTCCCCAGCCAAAACTCACAAGGCAGCAAGCTGATATTTTCTTTTAGGGCAGCGACCCTTAGACGGCCTGTCCTCCCGGGCTTATGAGCACGATCTGCTCAGTAAACCGGTCGTTATGTGGACTCCTTGGTTTGCCGCCCGTCCAGTTTTGTGTATTGTGTGCTCCGGGTAGCGTGTGATTGTCCCCAATCAAACTACAAGGCAGCAGTAGTTCTCTGCGAGTGGAAACGCGCACTGTCTTTACCTCTGCTGGGCTTTCCAGTTGCTTTGCACACTCGGATGGTCCGCACACTTTCTTGCCTGCCATGCTTGTCGCTGCCGTGCCTGCCTGACTTTTCTGGCCAACTGTGGGCGCACCCGTGCATCGCCCGCATGCGTTTCCGTCAATTCCCACCTTTGCCTAGGTTGTCAGTGTGGACCCACGTGCAGCTCAGCTCGACTCCCAGGATACTCATCGGCTTAAGAGAGAGGGCTCAAGAGAGAGCATACACGGGCTCCGAGTTTCGCCCCACGCGGTTCCACGTTAATCCTTCCAGCTTTTCCCATCAGCCGGGAGAGACGAGCATTAATAGTCACTCTGGGAGTTCGCTCGTCTGTGTTGTGAGCAGATCCCATCTAGCGTGACTACCTTTGCATTTCTACTTGCCCCAGAGTAGCTCTCCCACGGCACTTGCCCTCTTAGCCAGAATGGAACTATCGTTTGTTACCAGGGTCACCATGTGGTGGTGAGAGCAGGGGATTAGTGTCAGCTCACTAATTTGGCTCGCCGTTGTTTCCTTGTGCCTTTGACCCCATACTTCTGGTTCAGTTTCCTCTCTCCAAGGGGTTTGCTCTGACACAGACTTTAAGGGAATGCATCTTTATGATCATACTCGATGCTGTTGTTTCGAAGGTGCCACAGTTCTAAATAATGTTGTTCCCGTTTATTTGTGCTGAGTAAGCCTACGCTGAGCTGGTTCCACGTCTGACAGAGCAATCGTGCTGATCCACGAGTGCCATAATTTCAGCATCGGCGACGTCAGTGACTTATTCCCTACAACAATGTTCTAGTGTAATTACAACCCTGGTGTAATCAATCATATCCTCTGATACAGGCATCCATTCTTCCCCATGCCTTAGCTCTTTTAGAGTACAGACCAGTGAAATAACATCCTCTGCCTCGGCCATCCATTATCGGCCTCCCTTAAAACGTGTTCCTGTGTTAATTTATGGCGTCGCATAGAAGATAATGTGTGTCTGTGTTAATTTATGACGTCGCATAGAAGATAATGTGTGTCTGTGTGAATTTATGGCGTCGTATAGAAGATTATGTGTGTCTTCAGATACTATCTGCAGAGTGATGGAAATATCAAGAAGAGGGCAGTTTAGATAACAAGACATAAGAAAAAAAGTGGGTACACCATCAGTACTGAACTTCATCTAGAAACAACAAATTAAATGGTTCGGTCATATAAAGCAGATTGCCAACAGACAGTGCGCATAAAAGGGCAATTTTACTCCGATACAATGTCTTCTTTTCTTTACTCCATTCCTGTTTTGCCTCAATATAGATGGAGACTGCAGTCAAACTATGTAGATATCCAGTGATGTTACTTTCTTTTGGCATCTGTGGCGTAGAGGTACGGTGCTCGCCTCTCGTTCCAAAGATACTCGGTTCGTTTCACATCTGGAACGATCGTAATATTTTTCCAGAGATCCCTGATTTCAATGTAGGTGAGATCACGTTCCTAGTAGGCTACTATCGTGATGGACAATAAAACGGAGATCCCGTGTTGAAGATGAGCATGTAAAATAATCTTTGACAGTTTAAATTAGATAGAGCATGCTGCAAAGCCGCTGTCCGGGCAAAATTCATAAAAAGATTATAATAAAATTCCTACAAAATTTCCACTATCTTCAAAATTACATTGAGACCCTCGCAGGTGCTACGGAGTTCGTGCACTGTCGCTGAGATCTTCCTGTGTAAGGAATAGATCAGAGCACACGTGGTTATTCACCGAAGTGCAATGATGATGGTACTATCAAATATCAAACTTTTCTTCAGTCTCCAGCTACATTGGTTTCTGTCTTGCTCCCTTCAACAGTTCTGAAAGTTTTATCAGTTCTGGTCATACATTGCATTTTTAGAGACATCTGTCAGTGAAGGTCTTTAGTTTGAACATAATATTCTTTATCAAATGCCGTGTCCTGGAGCCATATCCGCACAAAATGTGCACACTATTAAATAGTAAAATTTGCATGGACACAAAGCTATGTTACACCGTCAATTTATCAACTTCCGTTGGTCCGCTAGACTTTTGTTTTATCTGTTGTATTTGTTCAGTTCGGATCTGTATCCTTTGCAAAGATATGCAATTGCTTGTTCGCCAAAATGAAGTTTGTAGTGAAGTCACTAATTTGTACCCAGATCTAGAACACTAGCAATAAACGTTGTTATCTGAACCACATAGTCATCATGATCACGCTATCTAAGAGAGATTTTCAAGCCGGAGCCCATGATTCAGTTTTAAATGTTATATCCCTGTCACCAAACGATGAGCTCGACACGTTTGTTGGTAAGTAATAATAACTAAATGTCATTCTTTCACCATGTAATTTTATAATATAAATAAGACAAAATGACACAAGGAAAAAGTCGACTTCTAAAGGGTCTACGACATCTTTAACAACACAACAGCGATGAAGATTAGATTATATAGGAGTCTCAGTCTGGTAGTCTAGAGACTAGACTAGGACCGACTAGTGTACTTTTGAGTGTAGTCTTGAATATTCGTAGACTTTTTCGTTGACTACTAAACTAAGTTGTAGTAGTAGACCAGTACCTAACCCACAAGCAATGTGACTCCCTTCAGATCCCAAATAGAATACAGAAAAACTATATATATATAAAAGAATAAAAGATAATTAAAGCAGTTCTACAAAGTATAATAATATTAATAAATAGCAAACAAAATCTGTGTTACAATAGTTACATGCAAAGAACTTGATATCAAATACATAAATACCGTTTTGGTTAATAAATATCAAACAGGATAACTGCAGATTATGAAGTAATTGTAAGTAAAAATAAATAGATTTTGTTTTGTTTCAGAAATCTGGTATCAGGTGTTTCTATGGGCATTGTTCTCTTCCCTGTTTGTTCACATTATAGCAGCTCTTATCTCATTCCTTCGTCTGCGGAAACATAGCATTGGGCGTTGGATTCCAGCAGCAATTCTTGCAATGGGGTGCTCTCCCACTAACTGGTGGCGTTGTCAGCAGTAAGTTACATTTTCTTTGTAACCGTAACAAATTATTTGTTAATCTTTGAAATTAAATATCTTGTTATTTTTTTGGGGTATGTCTCTTGATGCTGCTGTTGTAAGCTGATTCATCTTCTTGACAATGGTCACAGATGATCCTGTCTCTTCAGAGCTCAAGTTCAGTTTTGCAAGCCCTCAAACTTCCATCCCTGAGAAGTGAGCTCAGCAAGGTTTCTGCCAACAAGAGAAACTCCAGTGGGTACCATCACACTGTGGAATCCCAGGTAACGAGAAGGCAGACAAACTCACAAAGGGAGGAGAATGTGAACAGTTAGAAAATGAAATCACATACATTGGAAAAAAAAAGTAAATATCCTGGACATTAAAAAAGAGCTGGAACTATCCAACAACGACTATCATACACTTGACAGACAAGGACAGACCATCATCTTACGTCTCCGGACAGGACATAACTGACTGAATAAACACTTGCAGAGACTACAATTATCTCACTCCCCTCTGTGTCCCTGTGGCATCTCTTATCAAACCACAGAACTTGTCCTACAAGACTGTCCCCTGTATGTCCTCCCTGAAAGGGATGCTGCCCCTAAAGCACAACACTACATTCAAAACTACATAGCACCAGAGATGAGCTCCAGATAAGTCAACTTCATCATAAGAATGCATCTGACGGTATAAACATCAAAATAGCAATCGCAAAAAGAAGAAGAGTATAAGTTCACTGTGTTGATATTCATTTTTGCTAGATTAAAAAAAACCAACCAAGATATGATATGCAAAGAAAAACAGACAACTTGTCATCCATAGCATAACAAATTGGACTGCATATAAGCTATAAAAAGACAAATTCAATCCTGACATAAGCCAGTGAAAGTTGGAAAATGACCAAAGATATGGAAAGTAAGTTGAATGCATTTGAAAATTTAGCAATTATGGACATATCCGATGATCCTCAAATGAACAAGCTTTGACAATTCGTAACATAATTTCTTTTTTAACATTTCCAGTGCAATCAAACAACTGCTCTTATATTTTATCATTTTGGATTCTATGGTGTCTGCATTACTTGCCAAAATATCATGATATACTTATCCATTTGTCTCATATCATGTCCAAATAATAATGAGATTGTGATTTGATAAACCTCTTTGTCTCCAACAGGTGCTGCAATCGCAGGTGTATACCGTGCTTCAGACTTTGTAATGATGCCACTCTACGCTCTGGTGTGGGGAGTGGTCCAAACATTTTTAGTCGTGGTCATTTCTTTCTCTCGGATACTTGCAACTTTATGAAGATAACTGAGAATAAATTCCTGAGTAATGTTTAGTTGTAACTTACTGAAAGTGAGATACAGACACCTAGGCTTTCTTGCTTAGCTGACAGAAGACATTGTGGTGTGTAAGGATTATCTCTGGAAGTGGACAACCCGCACAAACAAAGCTGGATTTTGTGTGTGTGTTGATTGGTCTCAATATAGATACATTGAAACTGTTATAATGGAAGACAGAGAAAATGTATAACAGAAATATGGAAGGGATTGCTTGCACTAACTACGTATATTGAAGATGGATGTGCTGGGCCAAGACATGCATATAACATAGCCACGTTGTAAACTATCAGCACAGCACACTCACTGGTTCCAACCACAAAGAGAGTGGTTTATAAGTGGTTATTCTCGAGCAAATATAGAAGTAGCACTACTAGCTACAGCAGATTTCCAGAAACCACAAATGAACTATCAAACAAGTCTCTGACAATGAACTTGAAGGTCTTGACTTGTTATGTAGATCCTGTTCTGTGTTATATTTGTATAACATGAACATTGTGCAGATTTAACTCTGCTTTTCTCTAATCCTGTTTTGTCTCACATTATCAGGATAAGAAGAGATTTATAGAACAGGTTTTTATGTGCATTTCATAAACTGTTTTTCGCAGCCTCTATTATCTCTGAGGTCCACCCTTTGCATGGACAGCCTTTTGCTTTGTATCCACTGTATCAGAGGAATATTTCTCTTAAAGCCGCAGCGTCTGTTGGTAATCTGTTTATGTGGCCGAATCATTTAAGTTGTTGTTTCTTGATAAAGTTCAGTACTGATGTTGTACCCACTTTTTCCTGATGTCTTTATTTCTAAACCTGTCTCTTCTTGATACTCCCAGCATTCTTCAAAGGCACTTCATCTCTGTCGGGACTAGTTTTCTTCTATTGTTTGAACTTTGTATATATAATAAACAGACACATCAGTATCCGTTGACATCAGTATCCATTGACATCAGTATCCGTTGTGGATGTGGTCATAATAAATGTAGATAATGAGAATGATATGCATACCATGACAAAAAGATATGAACAGATCAATGAAAGACAACAATCACATAACTGAAACATTGTGATAGAAGACAAGATCGAAGGTTTAAAGAAAGCAGGACTTGGGATGATACTGTGACTTTGAATAACATGCTCAGAAGACAAGGTTGTTGAGGTGATTAGGCAGGACTCTGAATGCTATTTACCCATTCATTGTGAAACTTGCTTGCATCGATCTTCTTGAGCATATTGTCTCCAAAAAACATTTTAATGCACAGCTGTTATTAAATACTGCCTTGATATAAAACACCTCCATATGTATTGCCGTTATGAAATAATCTCAATAGTGAAACACGTACAAAGTACTATAGTTTTACAAAATACATAAACAGTGACGATAAACAGCAACGTTTCGACAACAAGGCCTTTATCAAGCAAACGAACAAACAGGAGTGACAAATTAAATGAAACACAAATGGACGACCAAATACCAACGTATCTAAGGAAAATCTGAATAAAAACGAATAACGAAATAAATGTAACACAAAAACACACATAAAAACTAGAAATAGAAAAGAAACAATGAAACATCTAATAAATATATAACTTGAATACATGCAACATATACCCATATAGATTATAAAGCATGGGAAGAAAGTATAAGAAGCATAAGAATGTAATCGTTGAGCACGTGAGTCAGAGACATACAAAGAAATCAACCGATTCTCCAGGTTGATTTCTTTGTATGGTACTCGACTCACGCGGCTCAACGATACATTCTTATGCTTCTAGTACTTTCTCTTCCCATGCTTTGTAATCTCTATGGGTATATGTTGCATGTATTACATTCTTATGCTTCTTAGTACTTTCTCTTCCCATGCTTTATAATCTATATGGGTATATGTTGCATGTATTCAAGTTATATATTTACTAGATGTTTCATTGTTTCTTTTCTATTTCTAGTTTTATGTGTGTTTTGTGTTACATTTATTTCGTTATTCGTTTTTATTCCAGATTTTCCTTAGCTACGTTGGTATTTGGTCGTCCATTTGTGTTTCATTTAATTTGTCACTCCTGTTTGTTCGCTTGCTTGATAAAGGCCTTGTTGGTCGAAACGTCACTGTTTATGTATTTTGTAAAACTATAGTACTTTGTTTGTACGTGTTTCACTATTTACCAAGTTTTACTGCAGTCTTCCCCCTATTTTGAAATAATCTCATGAAGTTAACACTTTATTGCTCTATGCTTCATTTAATTTTAGCCATGAGAAATTATTTCCAGCTGAATAATTAACTGTTACATTTTGTTAGATGTTCAATATTTGTAATCACACATTTGGAAGTGACGCAAATGACAATTTAAAATAAATGTACATCTAACATGACAGAGGGGACATCTGGCATATGAGAGAGAGAGAAATTCAGAAAAACTGGTAGGGTGGTAAAGTTCTGCTCAGGACAAGCTATTTGATGATGAGTGACAACTAACATCATTACACAGCATAATGAATTGAAGCTGCCATCTTGGAAGGAAGAAAAAAAAAGATCAGTGGATATACTTAATTTAGCAATACTATCAAATCAGTTTAAAAAAAGAAACTATGATACGAATTGTCAAAGCAACATCAGCTGTTAAAAGTCTAAATAGAATATGGAACTGCAAGTTGTATAGTTTGAAAACTAAATTAAGAATTTTCAATTCAAAAATTTGTATAAATCCTAACATATGCCTGTGGGAGTTGAAAATGACTAAAGATATAGAAAGTAATTTGAATGCATTTGAAAATAGATGTTTGCAAAAAAGAATGAACATAAAATTGGAATGAATTTCAGAAGTGATGAAATCAAGGAAATGTCTAATCAACTACTAGTAACAACTGTTATAAGAAGGAGAAGATATGTTGGGCATACCTTGAGAGCAAATGATCAAAGAATACTAAAGCAGGCATTGAAGTGGAAGGCAAAATGTTCAAGAAAGAGAGAACTTCCTAGGGAAACCCTGAAACAGACTTTACTGAGAGAAGCAAGAAATATTGGACTCAATTTAATGGAAGAGATTGAGCGAATTGCCCAGGACAGAGTGGTATGGAGAAATTACTTGTAGGCCATATGTAACGTATAATGGTATGAGAGGAATATATATATATCAAAACAGTTGCTATATTCTACAGCGTAACTGTGATTTGAGTAGCATTGAATTTGGTCAGCTCACTGTTCATATAATTTTATTTTGACTGGTTACAGGGGATTGGGTCCTGGTGCAGGGCATCGAACTTGACCACTTAATAAGGTGTCATCATTCTTCTTCTGTATTCGCCTGCTATGAATTCAGGCGTTCAGATCACCTTGTCTGGCGCTTCTGACTGATTTTTGTGTGAAGGCTTGCTTTCCTTTTCTTAGAAGAAGGCTTATACAGGCCTACCTTCTCCGACTTCAGAGGTAAAGTTGCCATCATTGACAAGTTAAGTGATCATATCTTGAGATGAACATGTTTTTCTAACCATATATTTATACATGTAAATATGATGTACAATTCTGTGAATATGTTAATACATATGACACATTTGCAACAGTATGTAACTGAATAAACAAATTTGTATGTATACATGTTTATATTATTGATTTAATTGTGAAGTATGTGTGAGTGTATCGTAGCCAACGTTAAATAAGAACGACAAGCGCGGTCAGGAAATCAAACATTCCTGTTTAATGGAGGCTGGCTTTTATATATGTTTGCTAGAACACTTTAAGCTTTATTGCAGTTTCACATAATTCTATGAGTTCATGGATATTTATTGATGAAAATTGTTGATAATACTGACATTACATTTAATTTATGACATAATATAAAACTGTTCTCAGAGTGTTGTTTTTAAAATGAATACGTCTTTATCTAACCTCTTCTTCGAACGCTCTATATCGACCACTTTTTAAACCACTCTTTGTGATTTGTATGTGAGCTGAGCCTCAGAGCGATTGTACGTTGTGGAAGTTATGCGCCTACAAGTAGGCCAGCACATCTGATTTCTGCATCACTTTTATTTACTAGGTAGCTTTCCTTGGCCCCTATCTCAGTCGCCTTACGATATGCTATGTAGGTCGCAGTGTTACATGTACATGAATAGTCTTTTTTCCAAGAATGTTTACCTGAGCTTGTCGACCGTATGTGATCGGAGATCATGGAGTGTATGTCAGTACATCAACAAGTGACATAAGATTGTCACAGATGCTAGGGGGCGCAGAAGAAAAGTTGTAAGACCTGCCTGTCTTATTTGTGAATATTTATATAAATGTCAGTATGATTATTAAGTTATGTTATTGAACTGACATCATATCAGTACAGGCAGACCCATAGGTGCATTTTGTCTCATCATTTTTCTGGAATCCCTGTTGTAATTTTGAAGATGCTGAAAATATCTAGAAAAATTTACAAATTGGTATCAATTATTTTTGAACAATTAGCAATGACTTGTAACTTTTTCTTTTAAAGAAAAAAGTTTACTTCAAATAAAAAATATAGCCTAAGATACAGTGGATGACATTAATCAAAATAGGAGGCTAGCCAGAGCTACTCCAAGAGGTGGCTCTAGTATCAGACTGCATTAATCTAGCTTAGTTGTAAGCAAGTAGATATTAAAGAGGTACAGTAACTATTGTCTATCCCCAGGTGGATGATGGAATTGGTTGTCAACTCTTGCCGTTAAGCATAGGGGTGGGAGCTTTAATTTGCGTTCCAGGGCCAGATGAGTCGCCCTTGTTGTGTTATATTCGTGTTTATTTACTGTGGTCTTGATATTTCTATCCTTCTTTTTCTTGGTCTTCCTTGGCTATAGTACATGATCGGTTTTTATTATATACTATTATTGGTGATTAGTTGTATTTCATTCTCATTAAATGTCTGAACCACTGCATTACATGCATGGTAACATACTTCTAAAAATGTAGTACTGAAAACATATTGTATGCCAAATGTTGCATACATCACACTTTCATTGTAAACTATGACATGACGTAAGAAATATTGCATATATCACTCTCGTAAATTGCAACATGGCATAACGTAAGAGATATTGCATATATCAATCTCGTAAATTGCAACATGGCATAACAAAAGCTCTATTCAGATTTGATGTCAGAGATATCGCGCAGTCTTGTAAACTACAAACTGAACTTAACAAATGTCACAGATAACAGTCTCATTGTAAACTGTAATATGACGTAAAATGCAATGTCCAGGGCAAACAACAAATAAAAGTAACATATGCACAAAAAAACCCACAATATTATTTACAGATTTTAATACTTTTAAATTTTAATGTTTTATCAAAACAACACAATTTTCATGAATAAAAATGATGTTTGTACCCTATTTCATACTTTACAAGTACCAGACTATCTTTGTTTTCAATAATCACTTCCATGTTGCAAGCAGTACACACTTCCATGTTCCAATCAGCAATAGAAGTATTTTTATATGCACCAACTTGCAACAATAGAAATTATTTTCACAGTTTAATTAGGTTCATAGTTAAAGATAATGCAGAATTTTAAAAAGATGTATGTGTATGCTTTACTTATGGAAACATTTTGGTTTCAAAGGTTGGCTTGAGAAATGAATGATAGCGTGTGTTGCCAGGGCTCACAAGGGAGCAAAGAATAGTAACACTGCGACATACAAGGCATGTCATAAGAGGCGACTGATGTAGGACCTAGGAAACTACCCTAGTAAATAAAAAGCGTTGCAGAAATTGGATGTGCTGGCCTATTTGTAGGCGCATAACTGGCACAACGTACAATTGCTCTTAGACAGATCACATACAAATCACAGAGTGGTTAACAAGTGGTCAATATGGAGCTTTCGAAGAAGAAATGAATGCTGGCTTGAGAAATGAATGATAGCATGTGAAATAAATGATAGCATGTGAAATGAATGCTGACTTGAGAAATGAATGAAGCATGTAAAATGAATGTTGACTTGAGAAATGAATGATAGCATGTGAAATGAATGTTGGCTTGAGAAATAAATGATAGCATGTGAAATAAATGATAGCATGTGAAATGAATGCTGACTTGAGAAATGAATGAAGCATGTAAAATGAATGCTGACTTGAGAAATGAATGATAACATGTGAAATGAATGTTGGCTTGAGAAATGAATGATAGCATGTAAAATGAATGTTGGCTTGAGAAATGAATGATAGCATGTAAAATGAATGCTGACTTGAGAAATGAATGATAGCATGTGAAATGAATGTTGGCTTGAGAAATGAATGATAGCATGTGAAATGAATGTTGGCTTGAGAAATGAATGATAGCATGTGAAATGAATGTTGACTTGAGAAATGAATGATAGCATGTGAAATGAATGTTGACTTGAGAAATGAATGATAGCATGTGAAATGAATGATAGCATGTGAAATGAATGTTGGCTTGAGAAATAAATGATAGCATGTGAAATAAATGATAGCATGTGAAATAAATGATAGCATGTGAAATGAATGCTGACTTGAGAAATGAATGAAGCATGTAAAATGAATGCTGACTTGAGAAATGAATGATAGCATGTGAAATGAATGTTGGCTTGAGAAATGAATGATGGCTTGAGAAATGAATGATAGCATGTAAAATGAATGCTGACTTGAGAAATGAATGATAGCATGTGAAATGAATGTTGGCTTGAGAAATGAATGATAGCATGTGAAATGAATGTTGGCTTGAGAAATGAATGATAGCATGTGAAATGAATGTTGACTTGAGAAATGAATGATAGCATGTGAAATGAATGATAGCATGTGAAATGAATGTTGACTTGAGAAATGAATGATAGCATGTGAAATGAATGATAGCATGTGAAATGAATGTTGTCGTAAGAAAGAACTATACTGTATATTTGATTGATTGGACCATCATCCTTGCACTTTGGTGAGTAACTTAGTGTGCATCGATCTCTTTTACACAGGAAGATCTCAGTGGCAGTGCACAAACTCTGTAGCACTGGCGAGGAACCCCGGTGTAATTTAGAAGATGGTGAAAATATTTTGTAGGAATTTTATTTTTTTAGACTTTCTAATGAATTTTATATTGAAACATGAAAATTCACTATATTTATTATGTCGAACGATACTTGTGACCTGTGTTTATCTCAGACATCATGTCCAATCTGTTATAGGTATGTCATCTCAAACAAAGAATACAACTTTATCTTAACAAAGACAAACTATTGATGTAAAAATTGTATTTATTATATAAGTAAACAACAAAATCACATACATACATTTCCATAAATACATCTAGACATGACATGTCCACAATTTCAAAAGCCATTCAAGCATGCAACCAACTTTTGTCTGAAATCAACATACTTATATTTTCTTAGAAAATACTGACAGCAAATTAATGTGCACCACTAGAGTTTTATCTTACCACTTCTTTTTCTTCTTTATCACTTTCGCTGCCAGCCATTTTTCAACAAAGTCTGGCTCACTCCCACACTATTTTTTCTTTTTCGCTGCCAGCCATTTTTCAACAAAGTCTGGCTCACTGCCACACTATTTTTCGGCATGATCAGTTTTCAGGGTGACAATTTCAAAAATCGTAAAAATAAACTAATAAACTTACGACTTTTAAACTATGGATTAGTGTTCATATATTAATGAGCTACGAGGCGTGTTCAAATGAAAACGGGACTTGTGGATTTATTTTAAAAGTATCATATGCAAATTAACAGTTTCAACGGAATTAAACAAAGCAACCACTTGTGAACAAGAATGCACCTGGGTTCATCAGAAAAATCTCTGTATGCATTTAGGCAAGCATCCCACTGTTTAGGTAGACGGCGAATGCCGTCCGAGAAAAAGGTGCGTGGCTGCTCACTGAACCATGTGGTCACCGCTCTCTTCACGTCGCTGTTGAATTGCTGTCCCTTTAGTGCTTTCTTCAACGGTCCGAACAAATGGAAATCACACCGGGACAAATCAGGACTATAGGCTGGGTGATGAAGAACTTCCCAATTTTTTTTTGCCAATGTTTCCTGCACAATTTTTGCGACGTGCGGACGAGCGTTGTCAGCAGATCTTGCACGCCAGGTCAGGCGATATTGTTGCAACAGAAGAAGCCATAGCCTTGCTTGATAAAGCAGTACTGACTGACCGCGCGAGCATTCGCTCGCTTGCAGAAGAATTCCATATGTCAATTGGGACAGCCACATGGTTGTTCGGAAGAAATTGAACTATCGGAAGGTGTGTTCACAGTGGGTCCCACGGATGTTGACTGACCACCATAAGGAAGAACGGATGGGGTGGAGTTTGAACCACTTAATGCGTTACAGGACAGAGGGTGATGCATTTCTGTTGAGCATTGTGGCAGGTGATGAATCGTGGTGCCACCACTATGAACCGAGCAGCAAAATTGACAGCTTGCAATGGAAACATCCAGGTTCACCAAAACCCAAAAATTCAAGACACAGGTTTCTGCTGGGAAGGTTATGGTGAACAAATTTTTTGACAATGAAGGGATTTTGTTGGCCGATTTTAAGGAACCTGGTGTCAACATCAATGCCATTATAAAGACACTTTAGACAAGCTGCATAAGGCCATCAAGGCTAAGCGACCAGGCAAGTTTTCTCAAGGTGTGATTCTTCTCCACGACAACGCTCGTCCGCACGCGCAAAAATTGTGCAGGAAACATTGGCAAAGAAGAATTGGGAAGTTCTTCATCACCCAGCCTATAGTTCCGATTTGTCCCTGTGTGATTGCCATTTGTTCAGACCGTTGAAGAAAGCACTAAAGGGACAGCGATTCAACAGCGACGTGAAGAGAGCGGTGACCACATGGTTCAGTGAGCAGCCAAGAAACCTTTTTCTCGGACGGCATTCGACGCTCACCTAAACAGTGGGATGCTTGCCTAAATGCATACGGAGATTTTTTCTGATGAACCCAGGTGCATTCTTATTCACAAGTGGTTGCTTTGTTTAATTCCTTGAAACTGTTAATTTGCGAATGATACTTTTAAATAAATTCACAAGTCCGTTTCATTTGAACACGCCTCGTACTAACCTGTCTATATGTGGAATATATTCTTTTATAATCCACAAGCTATTGTAGTAATTGATATCCCCATACCTATCCACAGCATGATATGCCGTTGTTTTCGAGTTATGTGTCCGTCACCTACTCCTGTACCCCTGGGAATGTTTGCTATTGATCTATAAACATCGTCACGTGAATCACAGTTCAAATTCATATCACATTCAAAGTTCGTTTTATCACTGGCTACAAAGTCAGAAAAAGAGTCATTTTGGACATCACTATTCATCAGCTATGTCGTCCATTTTGAAAATTTTTGTTTACTTACAAAAAATCGTGAAAAATCGGACTTATACCGACGTTTGCAGCATGTATGTTAGATCCGCCATTTTGGAGAGCTCATCGGAACAATATGGAAGTAGTACGCCACGGACCCTATTTTTGGCATGCGATACTCCCCATTTAAAAAGGACATTGTCGACGGCACATGTCGGCCGACAAAAGTCGGCGACGGCAGCGAAAAGGAGTTAGTATTTCGCCGACTTTTGTCGTCGGTGGCAGCGAGTGTTAAACGCACCATATCGACCACTTGTTTAACAACTCTCCCGTGATCTGAGTCTAAGAGCGATTGTACATTGTGCCAGTTATGCGCCTATAATTAGGCCAGCACATCTTATTTCTGCTATGCTTTTTATTTACTAGGTTAGCTTCCCTAGGCCCCTACATTAGTCTTACGACATGTCTTGTAGTCTGCAATGTTACTATACTTTTCTCCCTTGCGAACCCCTGCAACACACATGCGCTCTTACCAATTAACATTTACTCATACCAGCATCAGCAAAACATCACTAGCTACTACAGACAAACCAGCATCATACATCACTCATCAGCTACTGCAAACAAACCTTCACATTACTCACACCAGCTACTGCAAACCAATCAAATCATTCACAAGATACTACAGATAAACCAGCATGACACATCATCAAATCATTCACAAGATACTACAGATAAACCAGCATGACACATCATCAAATCATTCACCAACTACTACAGATAAACTAGTTTACTTGAAAGCTGTTAATATTTTCATCATCTTCTTCTTATCATTGTCATCATCATCTTTTCATGCATTATCATTCTGGGAGGATGCAGAAATGAGCCATGAAAACAAAATAATCAAAAGGAATACACTAATGGCATAGACGACTGTTAGCTCATAGTTGTGTTGTAGTTTCAATGAAAATCCAATGTATCTGAAACATTCAATGGAAACACTTGTCAAACGTTGATTATGGATACAAGTAGTTCATTTCAATGAATATGATAAAATCAGAAGCAGAAAAAAACAGAATGAAACCGAGAAAAGCTACTTGTTTTCCCCCAAAATATTATGTTAAACAACACAGGATGGGAAATTATATGAGTATGGAAGAGGTCACAAGAAAAACATAACATTGGTTAAAAGTCTTAAAGATGGACTGAAACAATCATTAATGTTGTCAATAACTATTTTTGTTGAACTGGCTGCCTTTCACAGAAAGTCGAAACCTGGAACACCTTTTGCAGGATTGTCTTATCCTTGTCGGTCAGGATGGAAACATGACCTAAGTGAGAAACCCCCATCGAGATATATTCTAGGAGATCGCGGAAGATCTTTGGTCACAGCCCCATTTGTAACTCATGTCGAAATGGAAGCATAGCTGATGTTGACAGAGAGATAACTTTATGGATGGTGTTCGTTGTTAAAGTTTTTTCAAGACTAGTCTTGGAAATGTTGGGTGAATATGTGGAGCTTAGGTAAACCAAACAAAGCGATGGAAACCAAACTGAATTTATGGGCTATCTTTTCGAAAATTGCTACCACTTTCTGTGAGAAACTATTTCTCTCTCTTTGCCGTACACCCAGGATAGATATAGATTCAGTTTTTCCAGTTCATGAAGTGATTTTAGTACTTCATCTTTGCATTCGTTCTTTTCATCCAAGTTTAATTACTCTGTGTGGTTTGCACAGAGAATGGAAATAAGTTTCGCCTCAGTTTTAAGTTGGTCTCTGTGGCATAGAGGTTAGTTGCTCACCTCTGGTTTCAAAGGTACTTTATTGCTCCTGAAACCATCTGGATATATTCCAGAGATCCCTGATCTCAGTGTAGATGACATCAAGTTCCTCGTCGTATCAGAGCGAACGATAAACGTAGGTCCTGTGTCTAAGTTAGCACATAAAAGAACCCTTGGCAGTTCAAAATCGAGAAGAACAGGTTGGAAAGCCTGGCAACATTCATTAGAAAGAACTAAAATAGAATTCCCAAAATATTTTCAACATCTTCTAAAGTTACTAGGACTCTCGCCAGTGCTATGGAGTTCATGCACTGTCGCTGAGATCTTCGGTGAAGAAAGATATCAAGCACAACATGGTTCTCATCAAATGTTACAATAATGATTCAATCAATCATAGATTCCTATGCATTTTTGGGCATGACATAAATATTCTCTACCCCTTTTTCATGTCAGTATAATTCTCCAGCATCGTTAAAAATCACCATAAACCAGGGTCTCTGTGGTGCTGGTATCGTGTTGAGCCAGTAAGCCCTCAACAAGGTCAACGACTGCCAAAATGTTCCCGCCAGATACAACTACTGCTGCCTGTTGATGTAAAAGATCATAGTGTAATCAATACAAAGCCCTAAGACAGCTTCACTGTACCAAGATGGTTTTGTGTCTATTGAGTAACTTTTTTTTATTGAACTGTCTCCAACAATCATGAAACAGAATGTTCATTGTCAGCCATCTTTCAATTACACCCCAAAGAAATTACATGCAAAAAGGGAAATTTAAAAAAATTTACAACAGAAATATAATCAATTCTATCTAAAAATCCAGATAAGATTTTCCATGTGATTCTTTTTTGTCCCTAAAGAGACTTATGAACCAATAAACTACCCTTAATTCGTGTTTTAAGGCAGGATCAAATTTTATAAACTACTTGGTCAACGGCGTTATTATTAGGAAAATGTTATTGAAATAATGCTATAGCGGTCCAAACAAACATATAGGTGCTTAGTCTCCTTAGTCAAAGGGTATGCATACTGATGGTTCACATGATTAGCTGGTTAAGCCCACTCCTCTGTCTCTGAGGCATCCGGTTCTACTTGTGTAGCATGTAATTCCAAGCTCCTTAAATCGCTGGATAGATTCAACATCAATTTTAGTGTACTCATTCAACAGGAAGTCGTCACGATACCAAAGACATCCCTCTTATCCATCCTCAACTTTCCCAAATATCAATGCTATCACATTTTTGAAAAAACCCCTATGCCCAGGACAGTACGCTCTGGAGGCTGGAAACCTCTATAGATGACATCCCCAACCTTCATTCTAAACCTTGAAGCAGTGACTGCATTGAAGCCTTGACTGTTTTATGGTTCCCGAAGTATCGTTGTTTGGTCAATCTCTGTCATCATGCCTCTAGTGTATAGAGCCGTGGCCAACGTTACAAACTGGCCTCAGCGCTGAGCGGCAATATTGCCAAAGTGACGTCCCCAGGCTGAGGCGTGTATTCTTACAGACTAACTATTGACTTTACTTTGGGAAACCCCTGATCTAGACAATACATCTTGCAGGTGTTAGAAACTTGTTGTTGGATGCATGTGTTATAGAAGATGTTTCTGATGAGTAATATAGTTGTTGCTCTCATACTATTTTTTGTTTAATTTTATACAGAATACTTAGATTAATTTTAAATATGATAACATTGTACTTACATCAGCTTATGGAGTCTTCTTCAGTTATCCATGAATAAGTAAGCTACATGTTTGCACAACACCACATCTTGATTAGCACATAAACTAACATCACTTATCAATAATCCATGAATTAGTCAGTCACAAGTGTGCACATCACCACAGCTTGATTAGTACAGAAACTAAACAGTATTACATAAATATATTTATCTACTACTGAATTTTGCTACTTTTTTTTTTGTGAAGAAGCAGTTTGTTGAACATTGCATTGATCATTCCTTATTTTTCTATAATTGTTGAGAAAATGTTAGCAAATGTTGGAACGCGGACAATAAAGTTTTCTTTTTGAGCTCCATGAACACTGCAGTACTGTCTAATGAGAATTTTAAGTAGCTAGCAGTTACAATTTGTAACAATCTCTTCTGGTTTGTCTGGCAAGAACTTATCTTCATATTCAGATGATATCAGCTTTTGAACAACTAGATATGATATGAAGCAGAGAACAGTGAGTCTTTGATGGTATTCAGTCCCCCTATCTATTAAATGTGTGTAGTCTAACCAGGACAGATCAGGTTCAATTTCTGCTGTAATGCCCTTAGCTTGCTGAATAAGTAGGCAACATGAAGGGCACTTTAATCTTCTTCACAGTCTGTAGGCAGCAAATCCACTGATGTAGACAAGTACATCCACAGTTCCAGTCAGGCACTTGATTTCAGAATTTTCTACATTCACTTTAAACCATGGGTCTCCTTGCTTGGCAGCACTTGTCTCCATCTCATTGTCTGTACTGAACACTGCTAATAAGTCATGAATTGGAATATCACCACATCTCGAGGAGTACATACACAAAACAGAATAAATCCTTAGTTTCTTTTCAGTTTCCAAAATTTGCTGCACAGAAACAAGGTAGTTTCTCTGAAAGTTGCCTGTACTCACTGAATCTGGCCTCAAGATTGTCCGTTTGTAGTTTTCCTAACAAGATGTACTCTATGTTCATGAATGCATATTTAGTTAAATCTATCATTGCCTTCAATGTGTGAATCAAAGCATGGAATGTTTCCCTGGTGAGCTTCCTTCTCTTACTGGTAGATTATGCCATGCTTCCACCCATTTGCATAGCTGTTCCAAATTCAACAAATTAGTTTTATCAGTAGCTGTTATAGGCATGGCAAATGGGTTTCGAAGCTTTGTTCCAATAAATTTATTTTTAACATTTATAATGTTCCACCACTGTAGTATTGTATTAATAAAAGTTGCAGTACCATCCTCCGATCACTTGAGCCGTAGAGCTGCAACATTATACTCTGAACACAGAGGGCAGAGATACCTTCTGTCTATCAAAACTAGATGGAAACATGCTTTGCAGAGTAATCAGGTGCTAATTTGGTAATGTTATTACATTCTTTATTATACAAAATTTTCAAGCTGGACATCTTTGCTGTCATGAGTTCCTCTGATTGTGTACAGGATAACAGGGAAAACAAAAGTTTGCTCCGTGTCCTTCTGGTTGATCCAGTTGTGCCATATGCATTTCAATATATGTACTGAATAGCTAAAAAGATTGGTGTTCCAGAATACACTGGATTCTCAAATTTTATGCATTCTGAACTTCCTGCAAGTTGTTTGTACACTTTTCTGTTTACTGCATTGTTATCCGCAATAACAGCCAGGACTTTAAAACCAACGGACTGTACTGTCTGTATAGTCTGAATCAAATTTCCTTGCAAGTCATCTGATGTCATCTTCTTCATTAGAATTAGTCCAACCACTTCAGTGTAATTGCCAAATATTGAAGAAATAAAAATGCCTGCACAGTGGTAGCATTTCGACTGAATTGATGCTGTGCCAATCAATTTTCCTCCAGTATACTTTAGTGCAGCTTTGACATAAATTTCATCCATCTGAATGGCTACAATTTGGTCAGTTGCAGAAAGTTTGCTGCTCTTGATCTGTAAATATTTACTGATCAGAATCTACAGACTTTGTCAATGGCATAATTAAATTTCTGAGTGTGCCATGATGGGGAAGACACAGATAATTTGATCTTCTTAGAAATCTGTAGCATACTGGGGATTTTATATATGTCATGAATGCAAAACAGTGGGTGTTACTGCTGTACCGTTTTCTGTTATCTGGAGTTCTGACCAACTGCAACTGTTCAGGAGAATTGAAGTGTTTTCTCTGGCACAACACTAGTGCTTGTGTTGGTGGATGATAAACTAATTGCTTCAACCAGATTAGCATGTGCCTTTGTCATGTAATAGTCAACAGTTCGATCTTCTTCTAAATCTTTATATAAACAATAGGACAAAGATTCTCAACAATGACCATCTTCAATTTTTCCACTACTTGACAGCCAGTTAAAGGAACTTTTTCTATGGAAACTCCCTTCAGGTGAACAGTAAAGGACATGTCATGGTCTATTTTAATACTTAGTCCTATAGCTGGTGCTTCCATGGTTTCAACAATTACAGTGTACAATAGAACATATTCCTTGTCTTTACAAATCTGCAGAAACTTTGCATTTAAATTATCTTGTAACCTTGCTTCATAATTGTCCTGAAAAACTTTAAAATCACTGATCAGATCTGACGCCAGCCAATCTTCAACATCTTTATTATATCTTTCTTGTACTGCTGTAGTCTTGCTTGTAGGATTCTTACGAAGAACGACAGGCGCTTTTGACATATAAGATGGAATGTTAGGAAACACAGTGGGAACAGCATCAGGTTTTAAAACTACACAACGCCTGTCAATAATATGTTCTACATCATTTGCATCTGTATATTTATCTGAACGTACTAAATCTTCTTCTCTAAAATGTTTGATACAAACAACACTATGTTTACGTAGGAAGCCAATCTTGACGTGGAATATTTTTGATCCATTTGTCCCGAATTTCCTGACGATTTTCATTTGGAACCTTGAATGCTTTAACATAATCTCCCTCATAATTAGATCTACAATTTGGTACACAACACTTTCTAGGCATCGTTATTTTGTTGTTATGTTTATTAAAGAAGGTAATTGTTAAATTATACACATATAATTATAATAGTAATTTGATCTACATTTTGGTACACATTACTTACTAGCTAGGAATCGTTATTTTATTGTTATGTTTTATTGTTTACAACACTGACAACATCTGTTAGGTTTATGAAGAAGGTACTTGTTAAATTAACTTATATTATACATATATAATTACAATCGTAATTTGATCTACATTTTGGTACACAGCACTTACTATGCATCATTATTTTGTTGTTATGTTTACTGAAGAAGTCCGTTTGAGTCGTATGTTTACTAAAATGTCCATATGTTTACTAACACGTTTGAATAATCCTCTCACCCTCCATCTTGACAAATAGAGCATTTAGGCCAGTTTGTAACGTTGGCCACGATAGAGCATGTCAGGTCTGGTAACTGCAGAGCCCACATCTATCTACTGCATAGTTTAGTACATATGCAACTTAGTTTTCTATACAAATTCTATTGCAAGATGTAAAACATTACCTCAGGACCAGCCTCTCTCAAAGGCATAATATCTGACTGGGTTGGAAGGATAGAGGAACTCTTCCTTAATATCATCAGGGACTGTGACCTCCTGACCTTCTCATATTCATGGACAGGTCTGCCCACCTGGCTTCTGTTAATGTCTGTAGAATTATGCATTCAAGATAACAAGTTTACAGAAGGTGTAAAAATAAAGGACACTAATTTAAAATTTTAGAGTTTTTAAATTCTAAGAATATATCAGTCAAACAAAATCAGCAACCTTCTTTTAACGTTCCATATCAACCACTTGTTAACCACTCTTTGTGATTTGTATGAGATCTGAGTCTAAGAGTGATTGTATGTTGTGCCAGTTATGTGCCTACAAGTAGGCCAGCACATCAGTTTCTGCAACGTTTTTAGTTACTAGGTAATTTCCTAGGCCCTACCTCTTACACATGCCTTGTAGGTCGCAGTGTTACTATTCTTTGCTTCCCTTGTTGGCTCCGGCAACACATGGGCGATACCATACCATACTGAGGATACCATACTCATAAGATAGATATCATGTCAGTTTTGTACGTTGTGTAACCTGATAAAACCAGCCATATGTTGCTATAAGACACTTTTTACTTGTCACTTTATCAAACTGGTCCTTAACTGTTCTTTTCAGAGTTGGGGTAGACTAGTCTCTCAAAAAAGGGGCAAAATGAAAAATTAGTACCCTGCTGATGACCCATAGAACACACAAGAAAATTCTACTTCCCAGTGGTGTTGACTTAGAAACTTTGACTGCATAGTCCAAAGCTAATGGGTTCTGAATGGCCTATGTGGATGGACTCCCATAAGTCAGTCTTTTTGTGTGTTCTCAACCAGCGACTTCTGGAGGCAAACCTAAGCTAAAATACAGAAACTAGATGTGCTGGCCTATGTGTCTATAGGTGCCTAAGTGGTACATCAAACTGTGGCCTCCGATAACATAAGGCCAGCGGGCTCAGGTAAAAATTCTAGGAAATAAGACCACAACTGTCACATGATCCTCGCATTCCAGTGTTGTTGTTTATATTAGACTAATTCATTTACAAAACAACACATCATACTAAATCAAGTTATATGTTACAAGTTAAGTTCAGCACTAAGGAATATCAGTATTATTAACATTTTCCAACCAATAAATAACCATTAACGAATTGGTAAATTGCAAAAAGAGTACAGTGTTCTATCAAACATATACAATAACCAGCCCTCATCTAACAGGAATTTCCTATTTCTGCTAAGCTATTTGGTCTTATGTTGCCAGGGGCTGCAATCAAACTCGCGCTCTAAGACGCAAGACACATAAAACCACAAGGAGTAATTTAACAAATGGTTGATGTAGAAGCAACAAAAAACTCAAATCAGAAACACCACACAAAATTGTATGGACATGACATAAATTAACATAGAATACTTAACAATACAAGACTTGCCTGCCAATGAATTGTTCCATCCAAGCCTATAGAGCTGACACGGCCAAGTCCACCAAAGGTGATGATGTCCTGTGTGTTATCTTCAAATAAATTTTGGCCTAGAAAATGACGCAAGACTCCAGTTTTCCTGGCCACACTGAAATTATTTAGAAACTGCTATTTAAATATCTTTCAGCAAAGATTCTCCTGACCATGCTGATATTGTGATAAGTGCTACAGAGTTCATGCACTACCCTGAAATCTTTCTGTGTAAGAAAGAGATCGAGACATACATGCTTATTCAACAAAGTGCAATGATGATGGTTCAATCAATCAACCAACAGACCTTAAAAAGAAGCCTACACACTTCAAACCAAGAGTTTTCTTCTTCTTGCATTTGCCCACTATGAATTCAGGTGTAGTCAGGGCACCTAGTATAGCGTTTCTGACTGATTTTTCCCTGCCATACAGGCATGCCTTCTCCAACTTCAGAGGTGCCCTAGAGATAAATCTCCAGTTCTACATAGGAGCAGATTTTAAACTAGTAATTTTATGAGAGGTATGTAACAAATGAAACAAATTTTTGTCAATATATTCTCACAAAGTCAAATATAAGTTATAAAACTAAACACATGACTATCAAGTATTTTATAATAAATCTTGCCTTTTGATGACTTTAGGCGGAATCTTTTTGTAGACATCCTCCTCCAGACTCCAAGATCTGATCCAGAAAAGTCTTTGACTGTAACACAGAGCTATCTGTTGCAGTCTTTCTTGCACTGGACTGATACGCCACACATCCAAGTAACATGGACTGTAATGCTGTCAGAGTAAACATTAGTTGTACAAGTTACACAAACTGATGCCATTACTAGCCAGACTTGGTAGAAAAGAGTGCCTTTTCTAGCTAAGACTTGACATAAAAAGTCAGCACTTGGATCTCATGTTAAGACAAATTTATCCACTAGGATCACAACAAGAGTTACACAGTCAAATTGAAGAAATGCGGATAATTGCAATATCACAATCAATTATTTGCTAAAACTACGAATATAAAGGGTCTAAGCCAAAGGATTGACTTCATTGCAGCGGTTCTTACACCATATGGTTTGGTCTCTCTGCAGAAATAGCACGCCTGCCGAGTATTGACAAAGCAAGCGCCTGTGTGTTGTCGGGGCCAGTAAGGGGAGCAAAGAATAGTACCACTACGACTTACAAGGCATGGCGTAAGAGGTGACTGATGTAGGACCTAAGGAAGCTACCTAGTAAATAAAAGCATTGCAGAAGATGCTGGCCTACTTGTAGGCGCATAGCACAACTGTCAATCGCTCTTAGGTTCAGATCATATACAAGTCACAAAGGGTGGTTTAACAAGTGGTCAATATGTGCGTTGGCAAGAAGAAGCACAAAACACGAACTCCGTAGCTCCAGCAACAATCCTAGGGGTCTCTGAAAAAGATGCACTAGTGAACTGGCGTGGTCGGACTCCAGCCCATGACCTTGGAAGCATAGGCAAAGTCTACAGAGACTATGAACATATAAGAGATATATGAGATTGTTTTATCTTAGTGTACCTGTAACAGGGAAACCTACCTGTCCCAAATCCCAAACTAGTTTTTCAAGATGACCATCGTTGTCCATGTCCAGATATAGAGAATGGTCAGGAGGGAACAGCAGGGATGTCTTGGGTTCACCTGTGACTAGTGACAACACCTGTAGCCCTTCAGGAGATCTGATCACTAGACTGAGAGTAATAAAGAACACAATAGTTCGAATTACAAGATATAAATTATCTTAGATTCTCTGAAAGGAGTTAATTCTTATTTTTCACGTTTGTTGGTCTACATGCTATGATATAACGAATAAAAGGCTAGTCCTTAGGTTGAAAGAGGGTGCTCTCAGATTAAAGAGGCTTTAATCCCTACATAACAAATAAACAAAACTACAAGACATAGGCATGTATGTTGTTGCCACCCTCAAGGGAATCAAAGAATAGTAGCACTGCGACTTTACAAGGTGACTGAGGTAGGGGCCTAGAGAAACTACCTAGTAAATAAAAAGCGTCACAGAAATTGGATGTGCTGGCCTACTTGAAAACACATAAACTGCACAACATAACTCTCTCTTAGGTTCGGATCACATACAAATCAAAAAGTGGTTAACAAGTGAGTCGTTATTGAGCGTTTGAACAAGGCGTCGAGACATATTTAGATAAGGTGTACATCAGTTCTGCCTTCTATGATCAGCCTAGCTATAACATTACTAAGAGATAAGATGGAGGTGAATTGGGCATATCTGTCATATGTCAGTAGGGCATTGGCTAGGACAGCTCTCTGATGGTCAGCGGATGGGAAATGTGGATCCAGTGATGATACAAGTGGATCAGCTATTCTTATCTGTGGTGATACAATTGGGTCAATTATTCTTATCTGTAGTGATCTTTACAAAGAATGAGAGAATCCATGGACTGCTAAAATGACTAATGTGGATGTGTTGAATGAGGTCAAGACACAGAGAAAGCTTGTCAACAATATAAGAAAGAGGCAGTCATCATTTTTGGGCATGTGATGAGAAGGGAGGTTTAGAACACATTGTAACAACTGGTAAAATTAAGAGGAAGGCCGCGTGCCCAGCGTGTTCGTGCGCGTTGGACTGTGGGTGACTAGCCCTCTGTGTACTGAGTTCAATTCCGTGGGCAGGCAGAAAAAGCCACAGATCCCCAGATTCACGGTGTTCGTGGCAACGAACCGAAGAGTTACGATGTCCATGGCACCGAGCCAAAGAGCTGAAAGCTCAAGTGCTTCTGGATGGAAAAAAAAAAAGGAGGAAGACAGAGGCGAAAATATTGGATATCCTGACTTCATGGCCGGAAGACGTCAACATCTGATATGATAGCAGCACCAGAGGACAGAGATTTTAGATCTCCATGTGATCGGTTTATTGCTAGCAGTTGGAGATCTTGTATGGATTTACATCCCAATAGTTTACTTTCTTGTTGGATTGTTCTTCGAAGAGTGGTCTTAGGTCTTCCACGTTTTTTTCTCCCAACTGGTGACCACATAAGGACTTGTCGATTTAGTCTCTGTTTGTCTGATCTTCTTCTTCTGCATTCTCACTAGATTGGGATTTTGGATTCTCTAACAAAGGCAGCCGTCTGCCTCAGATCATCAGCCACGCCATACAGTTTGTCTTGGACGCTGGTGTAAGTGGGCCACCTCTTTCTTCTCAGGTCTGCATACTGAGGGCAGTTTTGTGTTAGCATACAAAGTATAAAACAGATTCTGAAAAACAACTCCAGAGAAGATTGGCTGAACCGATGGGCTATGGGGATGACTGGTCGGGACATGTATGCAGAGATGAATAGACCAAACCCCAAGGACAATATAAATCTGCTACAAAGAAAAGATCAAAGCACTATCTTCCAGTTAAGAAAGGACATGTTGGACTGAATTACACCTCACAGAATAAACCCCACACACCTACCACACTGTAGAAGTGCAGTCACTCATGTGAGACAGTACAGCATATCTTGCTTGAATGTCCTGGACTACATAAAGCTAGACAAGAACTCCTCCCACCACACCCATCTGTTCATAATACCCTTTACACTAGTCTTCCACAATTACAGAACACATGCAGATTCTACAAACTGGCATTGGCTGCCCAAGAGTGAAAACTTGCAGCTCTGGTTAGAAGAAGAAGAATAGGGCAGTTCTGTAGGATATGTTCTGTTGTCATACTTGCTAAGCCACAGGGGCACAGGTCATTGGTGCCTATCTTGAATTTGGTGTACAGGTGGTGTCTCATTCTGTTGCGACCCGTCCAAGGCGAGTATAGCTGTCTGGTCCCTTCTGGACAGTTGGTAATATCCATCATTTTTGTTGTGTTCTTTATCCCACTTTGCCCTGTAGTGCCCTTTGGCGATGGTTTTTGCTTCTTCATAGTTAACCAGGTTGTCATCTTGGGGCATTCCTGCTCCTCTTTAGCCAGTCTGTCAGCATCTTCATTCCCCTTGATCTTGCAGTGTGAGGGTATCCACTGGATTACTACCCTCTCCGATTCATGGGATAACTGGGCTAAGGTTGACCTGAGATCACTTAGTTCTGTGTTCCTTTCAGATTTCAGTGCTGATATAGCGGACAATGCGTCAGTCAAGAGCACTATTTTTCCATGTATTTGGTTCATATTTTGTAGTGCCATTTTTGCAGCTGCACTGAGGCCTCTACCTCAGCCCTGAAATTGGTTGAGAACTTGCCGGTGGCCAGAGCCAAGGTTAGCTCTTCTCTATTTTATTTTCTGAGGACAACTCCCCTCCTCCATTGTGGGTGGCATCTGTAGCCGAGCCATCCGTGTATGCATGTGTCCATGAGTCCATTGGGTAGTTTTCATTTATGTGTTTTTCTGCGATGAGCCTTCTCTCCAGGTCTGTCTGTGTGCCTTTCTTGCCAATGCCACTTATTTCTTCTGAGAGCTCTGGGAGACTTCATGCCCAGGGAGGGGAGGTGCTGGCTGGTTGGATGTGTCTAGGTTGATCCAGTGCCAATATTGCGTCTTTGTGAGCAAGTTCTTTGGAGTTTGCCACGAGTTACTTCTTTTTAATCTGCCCCTACCGTAGCTGTTGATTCGGAGGTGCATTGGATGGTTCGTCAGTCTCTTGAATTTTCTCCTTTTGAAGAACCTTCATGTCTCCCGTCTGTCCTCCATTGGCTGGAGCCCTGTCACAGTTTCCAGTACTTCTATGGGGTAGACTTCATGGCTCCAGTGATGATCCGTGAGGCCTGGTTTTGAACTCTGCTTAGCTTTACAAATTGTGTCTTGGAGGTTGTAGCCCAGGCTGCTATGCCATACTTGAGTACTGGTCGGACTCTTCCTGTATATAACCTTTTGAAGATACCACAATCTGCACCCCAGGTGGTGCCTGCTAACTTGTTCATAATCCTCATTCTCTGCTTTGCTCTTTTTCCAGCTTTGTCTATCTGAGTTTTCCAAGTCATTCTGCTGTCCATGGTGATTCCCAGATATGTTGGACATTCCTCCATTGGGAGTAGGTGGTTATTTATCTTAAGTTTCACCATTTGTTTCTTCTTTGAGAGGCTGAAGACTGTGAAGGTGGTTTTGTCTGCTCTAAGAACATGACCTAAATATTTCCACCTTCGTTTCCTTATAATATTTGATACGGGTTGTTGGTGTGTTCTACCTCTCACTGATACAAGTAGGTCAACCATTCTTACCTATTTGGGTTTCTGACATGCTCATGGTCACTGTGAGGTCTCTGACCTCCGTATGAGAAACCAATCAAATGTTCAGGCAACAAGGCTGATGGATTCTGTGAAGTGCTGGATTCCGGCTGTGATTCAGGGTGATCACTCTTGGCAGTATCAAACTGTTTGCTGATTCTTGCAGTTACAATCTCTGTGTCAGAGTTGTCTGCCCACATATGTGGCTGAAAATTAAACACATATTATGTATGTACAAACATGGCTTTACAAAAAAATGTAAACTACTAAAAACAGCATGGAATGGAACTGATAGGAAAACAAAGATCAGCATACTAAGATTATGCATATTCCCAGTGGCAACGTATGAGTGGGGAGCATGGACATTTAACAAGACAGTGGAAAAACATTTTTATGTGCTTTTGAATATGTGTTACAGAAGAGTTCTCTGCATATCATGGACAGAGACGAGAACAAATAGATCTATCCAAAAATAGATCCATCAAAGAAAGCTGACTGATGCTACAAATAGGAATGATAAAATTGAAGTATTTTGGACATATAAAGAGACACGAGTGGC
This sequence comes from Arion vulgaris, assembly GCA_020796225.1. NCBI lineage: Eukaryota > Metazoa > Mollusca > Gastropoda > Stylommatophora > Arionidae > Arion > Arion vulgaris. The sequence goes on from CM036760.1 coordinate 65,346,843, forward strand.
TGGAGAAGACCATCATGGAAGGAGACATCCTGGCAAAGAGAAGAGGAAGACCAAGGAGAAGATAGATTCAGGATTAACTAATGATAACATAACAAAAGAAACATAACTATTTAAGCATGACGGCTAAAGAAGTGGGACATCTGGTCTATCATCATCATTAATCCTCTCCGCTCCTCGTGGAGCATAGGGCCTCAACAGTTGTTCGCCACTCTTCTCGGTCTCTGGCTGTTATTTTTATGGTCTCCCAGGTCAATTGAGCACTCTTCAGCTCCTCAGTAAGACCTCGTCTCCAAGTCTGCTTAGGGCGTCCTCTTTTCGTTTTCCTGCGGGTTCCACTCGAGCACCTGTCTAGTGACACTCGACTGTGTCTTCCGCAAGGTATGGCCTATCCATCGCCATCTTCTCCTCTTGACCTGTGTCATCATAGGTTCCTGCCCTGTTCCTATCCACAGATCCGTGTTTGTAACTCTATCATACCATTTCAATCTGAGAATCCGCTCAAACATCCGTTGACAAAGGTCTGGATCTTATTTGTATTTGCCCTAGTGACTCGCCAAGTTTCCGAGCCATACAGCAACACCGACTTCACATTTGAGCTGAAAATCCTGAGCTTTGTTTTCGTGGAGATGGCAGCGGACTTCCACACCATGTGCAGGATCGCAAAGGCCTGTCGGGCCTTCCTAATCCTAGCCTTAATGTCCTCATCTGTACCTCCTGATCTGCTGATCTTACTTCCAAGGTAGACAAATTCATCCACATCTTCTATGTTCCTTCCCTCAATCAGTATTGGATCTTGCTGTATGTTGTTGCTACGCATTACTTTAGTCTTCTCTTGACTGATTTTAAGGCCGACTCGTTGTGCAGTTTGTGCCAGAGCATCCACTTTTCCTGCATGTCTTGTAGTCTATCGAAAGCAAGCGAGATCGTCCGCAAAATCCAGGTCTTCTAACTTTGACATAAGTGTCCACTGTATGCCTTTTCCAGACCTGGCGTAGGCTGTGCGTGTGACCCAATCAAGTAGCACCAAAAGAGGAGGGGGACAGCAGGCAATAATAAAAAAGATCTGACAGTATCCTATAGTATAACTAAAAAAATATGCGACTATAAAGTGTGATTTTATGTCCACAAAATCTTAACAGTAATCCATATGTACAAATCTGTATCTTATTGAACAAAATTCCTGTAACTGATTTTGTACCACATAGCGGTCAAGTGTCAATATATCTTTTTGCATGGACCACACGTCACTCAGAAGACGTTTACTAAATTGTGTTTTATTACTTTTTGTTCCGATTGGAATTAACCGGAAACTTCGTAAAGTGAAGCATAACGATAATGAATACATAGCATTGTTACTTATGCTAGAATAAGAAATGAAACAGAGTTTACCATTCGTTCTAGGATACCCGTGACCATAAAAACAAGCGATATTTTATGAATGGTCATGATGCTAGTTTGTGAACAGTTAATAAACCATACATTCCTTCACTATTTTCTTAATGTTTGCGTATTTATAAATGGATTACATATATAAAGAAAGCAGTTAGACTGATTTATTCAATATATTGTTCAGCGAGGCCCCTGGTAAGTTGGATTTTTGTCCTCACAATTTCAATTAGTTTTTTAATATATGTTAATATTTTTCACTCATAGTCAACACAACATTATATTATTGGAGACAATAAATATTTTACATTCATTTATCTTTAATTTGATATATAATAAGTTAAATTTTAAATAATATATATATATATATATAGAAACAATATTTTAGTTTAGCTAAAGTATGTGTGCAATATTATTGTAGCTAAAAAAATAATTCCGCAGAGGTGAAAAAATCGGTAGTAAATCAGTTAAATTATTGGTGGTTTGGTTAGGGCTAACAACCCAGGTAGCGAATCAGTTAAATTATTGGTGGTTTGGTTAGAGCTAACAACCCAGGTAGCGAATCAGTTAAATTATTGGTGGTTTGGTTAGAGCTAACAACCGAAATATGTATAAAGGATCTAAAGATGAAGGATTGATTTCATTGCACCGGGTTTTCCCATATAGCTCCGTCCCTGTCTGCATAAATGGCACGCCACCTGCCGAGAGTGTTGCACAAAGCATGAACTCCATAGCTCCAGCAAAATTGTAGTGTATAATGTAAAATATGTAAATACTTCAAAGTGTAATGTTGTCATTCTCTTAATATAGTCTCCATGAGGTGCTAGACTGAGGAAACTATCACATCAAGAAAGAATGTGTTGAGACTTGATGCAAACTATTAACAACCATCTTGCTATCTTGTTTATATACAATACATACATCCTCTTAGGCTAAGTATGGAAGGCCAGTTAACCCAAATAATCTTAAACAATAATTCTTTTGTTACCAGACAATATGTCAAGGTCTCAAAATTCAACCCCTACAGACTGTCCTCTTCTGTGTGAGCTGAGAAGCAACATGTGGCCACACCAGTCGACCTAAAAACTAAGCTTTGGGAAACCTGACAGACCTGAAGCTGACTGCCCAGTTTGGGGCCCACAATAAACTAAATGAATTACCAGAGATCGCTGAAGAAGCAGAAGAGCCCTACAGACTAAAGTGGAATAGTCCCAATTACAATGGTTTGGTCATCACTAAAGAATCGAAGAGGCCTATTTGCAACAAGTAGAGAAGGTAGGTATCTAGACCTACAGGAAGATCCAAGAGTGTGATTGAAAGATACCATTAACTCTTAGTGGACCAAACGCCACGCTAAGTGGCGTTTGAAGGGGACAGCGTTTTACATTCCGCCATGCTAAGTGGCGTTTGGTTATCAAAACGTGAAAGCTCTTGTAAAAACGTGACATTTGCCCTGGTCCACTAAGAGTTAAACAGTACCGGAATGATCGCAACTTAGACTAAGACTCAGTTTGAGGTAGAAAGAAAGACACAAGATCGAATTTAGTGACATTTTTGGGTCTCTGCCTTATGTGTCATTGGGCTCAGCGAGAACATGATGATGATGATATTATCTAAAACAGAATATTAAACAAAGCACTTATTACTAAACAATAAAATAGCAAGTAAAGTTATTGAAACAGTAACCAGAAATAACAAACCAGAAACATGTCCAACTGTTTGCCATAGCTTGACCAAGGTGACTCCCCCTTGTGTGCCTTCTTGTGACGCAGGCCTAACTTCCAATGTATTTCACTTTTGTTGCTTGCCTTAGGAAAAGAAAATTATACGCTCTCATAGAATGCAATTTCTCATACAAAAACCATAACAACAATTCATATGAGCAAACAATTAACAACACTACTAATATGTTAATATTTTCAGCCATTAAGGTTTTTTTGGTACTTAGAATAGACTGCCTCCATTAACCAGCAATTCCTTAGTTTCATAAAAGGAAAGTAAAGGAACCCTTTCATACCTTGTGGTATATAGGTCAATACTTTCTTCGCCAGCGCCTATACCCGGAGAATGTGCTCACATCTGCCATGCATCGGGTTCAGCTAATTGCTCGCCAGGAGGCCCTTTCCCACACACATAGAACCTCCAATTCTGACAGGGTTAAACTTATCTTAACTTTCCACCCTCATAGTTCCCTGGTGAAAAGGTCTTATTCCATCATCTCCCTATTCTTCAGTCTGATCCTGAGACACGTTCAGTCTTCCAACACTATCCTTTGGTGGCCTACAGACGGGACAGAAGCCTCAAGGATTTGTTGGTACACAGTCGCCTCAAGCCTAATATCCAGAATCACTTTGGCAACATCCAGTGTGGCCGTCGGCGCTGTAATACATGTGCATATGTAATACAGACCCGACTGTCTCTTTCCAAAAGCTACGTATGTAATTCAAGACAGCTTCATGTGTGAGTCCGCAATATCATCTATGCCATCACCTGCAAAGCGATGCAACAAGGCCTATATTGGTGAAACCGTAAGAGGCTCAGTGACCGATTCGCCCAACACTTACGCGATATTCGCCAATGCTCTGTGACTCCTGTGGCCACTCATTTCAATGATACTGGCCATTCAGGAGCAGACAATGTCCAGGTCACAGCCATCCGATCATGTTCCTCCGATGATCGCAGTCGATTCACCCTGGAGAACCGTTTTATTTCATTCTATGGCACTTTGCGACCTCTTGGACTCAACGCATTACATTCCTATGCTTCTTAGTACTGTCTTATCTCGTGCCTTGTTATCTATATGTGTGTTTGCTCCATATATGTGTTATTTATCCACTATATTGTTTATTGTTTCTCTTCTTTTCCACTTCCGGTTTTTGTTGCACTCATTTCGTTGTTTGTTTTTATTCCCAGATTTTCATTAGATAGGTTTATGTTTCCACATGTAATCGTCCATTTGTAGTGTTCTCGAAATTCGTCATTCTTGTTGTATTGTTTGCTTGATAAAGGCCTTTTGGTCGAAACGTTGCTGTTTATTGTCACTGTTTCTGTATTTTGTAAAACTATAGTACTTTGTTTTTACGTGTTTAGCTATATAGGTCAATACAGTGTTAGGCCTGTATTTTCATTGACCGTCGGCACACGATGGGTGATGTGGTCAGCATCACGCCGGCGCCTTTACTTTCCCAGAGCATGTCTGGTACCCAGTTGAGGCTGGGTCGACCTGAGAACCGTTGTGGTCGGGAAAAATTCCACGCGCATTGCGGGAGCTGAACCAAGACCATCAGCCTTGCGAAGCGAGTTCACTAACAACTACGCTACAGTGGCTCTCCTTAGTTTCATAACTAATCATTTTTCTAGAATGAGTTGCTGCAAGTTTTTTTTCTATTTGATTCCTTAACATAGATGTTGTGATAGCAATAATTAAGATGTTGTTATAGTAATAATGAAGATGTTGTGATGTCAATAATGAAGATGTTGTGATGTCAATAATAAAGATGTTGTGATGTCAATAATAAGAATGTTGTTATGCCAATAATTAAGATGTTGTGATATCAATAATAAAGATGTTGTGATGGCAATAATGAAGATGTTGTGATGTCAATAATTAAGATGTTGTGATGTCAATAATGAAGAAGTTGTGATGACAATAATGAAGATGTTGTGATAGTAATAATTAAGATGTTGTGATGACAATAATGAAGATGTTGTGATGTCAATAATGAAGATGTTGTGGTGTCAATAATTAAGATGTTGTGATGACAATAATGAAGAAGTTGTGATGACAATAATGAAGATATCTTCATATTATCTTTATCCAGATCTGTTTATTATAGACTATCTTCTCAATGACATAGTGGAGCATCTGGTCGAATGAATTAGAGCGTAGTCTTCCATTCGGGAGACCTGGTTTCAATTCCAGAAAGGCCAAGAAGTTTTTCTGTCTGGGGCATAAATAAAAGTCCTAACCTGTATAGTTTCATGACGAGTGTACTAGCCGTGCGGTCATTAAATTCATCAGGCTCATCTCCCACCATCCTACACCGCCATAAAAATCGGTATTACAAAATGTAATGCCAGTTTTTTCCCTCAATGTCATTTATATTAAAGCATGTTCATATTGTGTTCAGATCTTCAGCATGTTCATATTGTGTTCAGGTCTGTGGTCATGTTAGATCTTCAGCATGTTCATATTGTGTTCAGATCTGTGGTCATGTTAGATCTTCAGCATGTTCATATTGTGTTCAGATCTGTGGTCATGTTAGATCTTCAGCATGTTCATATTGTGTTCAGATCTGTGATCATGTTAGATCTTCAGCATGTTCATATTGTGTTCAGATCTGTGATCATGTTAGATCTTCAGAGCGATCCATTGTCTTTTCCAGTTCAAGGTGGCTACCCTAGTTTTTACTTAGCTCTGCATCCTCTGTCTGTAGTTGTGAATGATTATAAGCTGAGCAGTCTTGAAGTATGTGCTCAGGGATCTCGACTTGGTTCTTCTTCTTCTTCAATAATTCAGCTGCATTTGGTCTGTTGTCCTTCGGCTCAGTACCATGTAGTAATTATGTTGCATACAGTATTGAAAAGCTATGGTGTCCGTGAAGGTTCTAACACCAAGGAAAGAACTCAGAATTGGTCTGTTCTAGAACTAGGATTTTTTTTAAAAGCTTACATTTGATAGAACATACATTAAGAAGATCAGTAAATAGCATAACAAGACAGACTTTGTTCTAGAGCCCACAGAGGAAGACCAAAAATGGAAAAGAGAACAGATAAACAGAAAGCTGAAAATAGATAATAGGATTTTTTTTTCTCGCCCTCTATGAATTCAGATGTAGTCAAGTTGTCTAATATGGCACCTCTGATTGATTTTTGCATGAATTATTGCTTTTCTTATCATCAGTGTCCCTAACCATTCAGGCAAGCCTTGCGCCTGCTTCAGAGGTCCTGGACTTGTAAATTAGATCCCCAAGTTAAGGATCGGGAAACCTGCAATCCAATCGAGTGCACACCAAAACTTGTTGGCCTTGACCCACAGAAGTTTCACTGAAAGTGGTTGCTAACGAAGTGTTATCAACTTGGCTATCGGTGACCAAGATAATGGGATGATTGGGAAGCCCAAGATAATGGGATGATTGGGAAGCCCAAGATAATGGGATGATTGGGAAGCCCAAGATAATGGGATGATTGGGAAGCCCAAGATAATGGGATGATTGGGAAGCCCAAGATAATGGGATGATTGGAAGCCAAGATAATGGGATGATTGGAAGCCAAGATAATGGGATGATTGGGAAGCCCAAGATAATGAGATGATTGAGAAGATATGAAAATACTTAAAAAAATGGCTTGGGACAGAAACAAATGTTTGTGGGACATGCTCCACAGGAAGCTGAAAGGATTCTTATATTACTTAATTTATAATAATATCAACCTACTCTCTGTTCATGTTGAGGCCTTTCAAAGTCTCCTGCAGTATGTTTCCATAGCAACAAGCCATCTGCTGCACTAAGTGCAAATGTTGAAAAGTGGGTCAAGGTTTCATTCTCATTCTCAGAGTTGAACAAAAGTGTCCGATTTCTCGATGGCTCCTCTATCCTTTTAAATCTATAATCAATAAATTAAAACATTTTTATCAATTAATAAACAATTTATACAATAAACCTAGCTGACATTCTGTCTGTTTTAATCTGGCCTTAATATTCATTTGGGTTCCAGCACAAATTACAAGCGCTAGGAAACGTGTCAAATTACCTAAGTAAAATGTTATTTCTACAACTTCTTAACTGGCACTGATGTATTCTACTTCTATAACAAGTTGATGAAGATATCAGTATGGAGTCTGAACTGTTGTCATTGTTTATGTGTCTTTTTTTCTTTTTCTCATCCAGAACACTTGAGCTTTCAGCTCTTGCTTGGTGCCATGGACATCATAACCTTCAGTTGATTATGAACACTCAAATCTGTGGCTCTGCCATCCAGATTGAACACGCACAAAGAGATAGTCACCCGTGTCCAAGCGCATGAACCGTGGGCAGACGTGAGTGTATGGCCTTTACACCATCAATCACCTTATTTGGGTTCTTCTTCTGACTCTCACCATTGGATTTATGAGTTATTGCCTCCTTTTGTGGTGGTTGGGGGACTTGACAGTCGTCCCAGGAAGCAAAGAATAGTACCACTGTGACCTACAAGGCATGTCGAAGAGGGACTGATGTAGACCTAAAGGCTACTATGTAAATAAAAGCATGCAGAAATGGATGTGCTGACCTACTTGTAGAGCATAACTGGCAAGTAAATCATCTTAGGATCAGATCACATACAAATCACACGAGGTTAACAAATGGTTGATATGACTTCAAAAGTGGTCTCTAAGTAAACTATGTAGGCGGAAGAATATTCTGGAGGGTTAGACAAGTCACTAGGAGGATAGGCAAAAATGGCAATCCAGTTTTCTAGGTTGGGGTCAATGCTAACAACCCTGTACTGGAAAGAAACATACTGCTACAGAAACCTCAAAGGAAGAACATTTTCTCGATGTCCAGCGGTCTGGAGACAGGAATCCCACTGTCAAAATAAACAGCAAAGATTTCTAATATTAACAAACCACAAAAACAGGATAGCACAAGAGCTTTTGTAAAAGCTAATGTGTCACAAGACATGATGAGACTTAAGTAATTAATATGTTTTATATAGCTGTCTCTTCTTGCATCATTTCACCAAAATATCATCCATGTTTTACTTATATTAATTATTGTCTTCTCATCTCTAATCATGTTTTGCCTCACAGCTTCAGGATAAAAAGAGATTTCAAGAACAAACTTTTGTGTGCATAAATAGTGTTTTTCACCGCTTCTGTTATTTCTGAGGTTCATCTTTTGCATGGGCGCCTTTTGCTTTGTATCCACTGTATCGAGTAACATTGCTCTTTGGGGTACTGGTATGTTGGTAATCTGCTTATGTGGCTGAACCATTTAATTTGTTGTTTCTTGATAAGTTCAGTACTGATGTTGTACCCACTTGTTTTTCCTGATGTCTTCATTTAAAAAACTGGTCTCTTCTTGATATTTCCAGCATTCTGTGTAGACACTTCATCTCTGTCGTGACTAGTTTTCTTCTATCAAGTACGGGTTACCAAAAATGAAGTTAAAATCAATAAAATGGTGATATCACAAGCAGTTAAAACATAATACTGCTTTTATTAACTAAATTATAGAAAGTAATGAATAAATTTGCTGAAATTGGCAGGATTAAATAACATCACAATATATGTGATGTAATACAATATATGTGATGTGAGACTGTGTAGGACAGCGACTAGTGTGTAAGATTATTCTACTACTTCTTCTTCTTCTTTGCGTATGTTCTTTCGACCAATTTTAATCACTCTTTGTGATATGTTTGATCTTTGCCAAGAACATGTATACGTTGCACATTAGTTTGATAGGCCCCTAATCGCATAGACTTCTACACGTTTAGGAAATGTGCATCTGATTTCAGCCAAACCTCCGTACTCGTCTCTTACGACATGCGTGGCAGGTAACAGTGGTTTTATTCTTTACACCCCAAATTTGGACCCGTCCAACGACTCGGGCGATTCTACTATTAATCAGTTTTATCATCATGATCAGAAGTACAAACAGAGAGATGAGTTGCTTCCATGAATCCGGTGATGATCTACAGTGGCAGCCATATTCTTTATAAGATTAATACAGAAGAGACAATAATTGCATGATTAGAAGAAATTCAGATGTGCACTGAGATTCAGATGTACAACGTCCTCATGTTATCAGAGCTAACTCATGCCATTATTCTCCTTCAATTTCCCATCTCAGGGTAGGTGAAATCATTTGCCTAGTCCTACCTGAGATAATCAATGAAATGTAAATCTTGTGTTTAAGTTAAGCACAAATTCGAAATATTTGCAGCTGAAAATTTATAAGCGAAGATGGAAAGCCATCATTGGCACAAAATAATTAATATCAATTTTTTAATTTCCGATATATTTTCACAATCTTCCAAAATTACATCAGGAATCCTCGCCTGTGCTTCAGAGTTCAAGCACGACGACTGAGATCTTTCTATATAAGAAAAAATTAGAGCATACATGGTTATTCCCGAAAGTGCAATGATGACAGTCTCCATATCTCCAATCACTCATAAGAATAACTTACTCTGCAAGTAAATCTGGCTTGTGAGTTTTGTGTCTAAAACTGCCAGAAATCACAACAAGTCCTTTGTGCTTCTTCTCAATGGAAAATGGGGATACAAGAACTGTCAAAGCCTTTACCTCAACAGAAGAGAGATCAGACACCGGCAATTGTAGCTGCTGGTGCCATAGCAGTTTCAAGTCATGGGCATAACAGAGTACCTGCCAGTCATTAGTGACAACCACAATCACCTGATGAAGAGATTAGAGATAACACAGTGTAACACTATCATAAAAATGATTTCTCATTTTCTAAAAGTAACTTCAAAGTTTGCTGTTGACAATTTGTGTACTGTAACAAAATAAAACAAAGAAGAATTTGAAATAATCCTTTCATAAAATTCACAAAATTGTGGTGACTGTCTGTATAATGATCTAGATAAGAACACATCCAATTCACTTTATTCAACACATTCTTGTTTGCTAACAAAAAAAAAACTTGTTTCTAATCAAATGTTTTCAGTTTTCTAGATTGGTTTATTTAGATAAACATGAGCCAGCTCTGATAGTCTCCATATCTTCAATCAGATGTTATAACATGCTACAGTATAGCTCAGTAGATGTGATATTATAAAGTGTGGTTTATGTTTATAAAATTATATCAGTAACCTATCTGTAAAAATTGAACAACATTCTCCTTCCCAGGTTATCTGGAGCTTAGGTTACGGCCAATAATCCAAATTTACACATATGGCATTGTTACAGAACCTGCAATGAAAAGCTGATATAGTGTTATTGAACCAACATCATTGCACTCCAGGCAGACTCATAAGTGCCAATCTTCCCCAATAGATGTCAAAGGGTATGCATACTGATGGTTCCCGTGGCTCACTGGTTAAACACACTCCCCACTCTGCCCCTCAGGCATCTAGTTCTAAATATCACTAGATCGATTCAACATCTATTTTAGTGTCTTCATCCAACAGGCAGTCACAAAGAGACAGAAGAACATTCCCCTTATCCATCTTCAACTTTCTGACAATCAATGCTGTTCATGCAAGCCTTGTCCGCTCTCTCATTACCATAATCAGCTGCATGTTCAGGGCCGTAGATCCGTGTATGCCTCTGAGGTTAGAAACTTCAATAGACATAGTGTTAGAAACTCTCTCTCATGTCATTTTAACCGATTAGGCATACGCCCTCAATCAAATCATGCCAAGTCTTCCCAAGTGTTAGGAACAATTCAAGTCTTATGTTTCATTGGGAACGTTACATTGAAAAACTAATCGAAATGTCAGTGGTAAGTTGCTGCCCCAAGTTTCATTGAAAAAGAATAGGAATAAGAACAAGAGATTGTGTAGAGATCAGATTCTTCTTCTTCTAGCCTAGTATATTTTTACAATTTACACAACAAACAAAAGTTAATGTTCTGATTTTCAAGAACAGTGCATATACAATAATGTACAAGCTAACGTCAATCTATTGCAGAACATTGATTTGTGTGCCCTTGAGCTCTACAATGATTGTTGATGACACATACAATAGTGTACAAGTCAATCCATTGCAGAAATATTGATTTTGTTTGTTGCTATGCTTTGTAAGAATCAGGCAATCAATTCAACACCAATAGTGGAGATGGAAAGAGTGGAGGGAATACAAGCACTGAGAGAACGCAGAGACACAAAAGTGATGACGCAGGCAGAAAAGTTTCTGAGTATGCCAAGCCACCCAATGGAAAACAGATTCCAAAATCTAGCATTGGGGCGGCTGAAAAGAAGCAGCTTTATTCACCAGGCCAAAAGACTGAATAGGCAAACCTCAGACCTACCAAAAGTTGGCATTCCCCTAAAGTCTGTGCCAGAGCAAACCCTTGGAGAGAGGAGACTGAACCAGAAGTATGTATCCAGACAGAAGTGAAAGGAATATTTGACAAGGATGAGTAGAACAGCATACAACACAATACAGTCACTCTCAGTTTACTTGATGAAGAATACCCACATGACCTCTGGGTCCGGGTATACACGGATGGGTCAGCAGAAAATGCAGTGAAGAATGGAGGAGCAGGAGTGTACATAGAATACCCAAACAACGCTAGAGATGCGATTAAAGTACCAACGGGAAATTCTGTCACAACTATAATGCAGAAATTCAGGCAATCAAGGTGGCAACTGAAAACTGTTGAATACCAGACCCAATCCTCAACCTGTTGTATTTTTGACTGATGCAAAATCAGCACTCCAAGCACTTCAGTCTAGAAAATTGCCAGGTCTAAAGACCCTACTGTCTAAATTGTCCAAGCATCGCAGGGTCGTCTTGCAGTGGATACCCTCTCACTGTGGAATACCAGGAAATGAAACAGCAGACCGATTGGCCAAGGAAGGTGCTGCAGGAGAGCAGCCGGATGTGCCAGTTACCTACCACCAAAAGAAAAGGATGATTAAATCAATGAGAAAGCCACAAATACCAACACAAGACGATTACTATAATATGAGCAGATTGGAACAAGTTGTTATTCTGCGCCTTAGAACAGGACACAATCGGCTCAGCCACATGTATACAAAATTCAAGATTGGCAATTCAGCCATGTGTACATGTGGACAGGCAAACCAGACTGTAGAGCACATACTTCAAGACTGCCCCGAATATGATACACTGAGGCAAACTCACTGGCCTAATGAAACAACACTCGACAGAAAACTACACGGACCTCTGTGTGAGCTACAAAAGACAGTGAAGTTCATACAAGAGACAACATTGAATATATAGACATATTTCAAGCGAACGAAAGGAAGGAAGGCAATCAATATTTTCGAGTACCTAATATGAAGAGAAGGTTTGGAACATTTGGTGACAACAGGTAAAATACAGGGATGGAGAGATCGCTGGATCGTCTGCAATCGTGGTTTGACAAAAGATCGACATCAGTACTGATTAATTTCACCAGGGAAAGAGAGTTGTGGAGACGTGATCGCTTACATCAGCAGACATGGCACTTGATTGATTATATTTTGTAAAACTACTTCATTATAGTTTTGTGTTTGTTCTTTTCTTCTGTATTAAATAGCTAAAGGTTCAATGGGCAAGTCAGTGTCTGCCAGCAATGCAGGGTGGGAGGGGGCGTCCAGGCGCGTAGAACATCTTGGTCATCCACTGCACTCAGATCCTTCTCCAGCCGTCTTGACTTTGTCCTGCTACTGGAAGTAGTAGGGATTGGGCAGGAGAGTGAGATCGACTACTGCGCAACTCTCTCACTTTAAACCAAATCATTGTGCAAGTCACCATTTCATCCATCACACAGCTATAAACACAAACTGCAATATTACATGTGATTTTTGACCCGTTATTACATAGCTATAAACATAAAATTTGAGGCCTCTGCAAGATTATGAACATCAGGTGGTACGACAAGATAACCAACTCTAAAGTACTGCAAACTTGCCTTCCATCATGGGTATGCTCAGCAGTAGAAGACTAAGATGGCTAGGGCATGTGAGAACAATGGACAAAGCCACATACCACAACAGGTATTCTGAAACTTTCAGAAGGAAAATCGCGAGTGGATTGACAGGAGCCAAATTTGAGGGTGTAACAGAATAGAACCACTGTTACCTGCCACCAGCATGCGTGAAGACGCGACAAGGAGGTTTGGCGAAATCAGTGCATGTGTCTAAATGTGAAAATCTATGTATTTAGGGGCCTGACAAAGAATGGTGCACGTATACGTTCTTGGCAAAGATCAAACATATCACAAAGATGATTAAAATGATGGAAAGAGCAATACAAAAGAGAAAAGAAGGGAAAATGCACCAAGGCAGACCACTGCTCAGATACAAGGATATTTGCAAGGCCTCAATTAAGAACTTTTCTATCTGCCCCAGCAAATGGGAACAACTAGGTGATTGACCGAGTTGTGTGGAAAAACAACATTACGCAAAGGTGCAGAATCTTTTGAAAAGAGACTTAGTGATGAGCTGAAAGGCAAGAGAGACAAGCGCAAACTCAGAAGTTGTTACAGTAAAACACTTGTTAATTTACCATCTATAAAGACGAAAAAGGCCATATATAAACATATATTATTTGGTCCTCTTTATTACACAGCTATAAACATGAACTACATGTTCTTTCCCATTTATTAAATAGATAAAAATATAAACTACTTTACCTGTTTTCTTATCTGCATCATTGACATATATGGTTCTGTGAAGCCAACACCAACGACAGATGGTCTGGAGATATGACCTTTAATTCTCTCTACCAGTGAAAGTGCAACCTTGTCTTTAACGATTACATGTGCCAACGTCTTGACATTTTCCTCACTAGCTGATGGCATTGCTAGGATATTCAGATGCTGAAGATCATTTGAGATGAGGACAATCTCATTCACACCATCACCTTCTAAGTCTGTTATAATAGGCAGTGGGCAACGGTCAACATCTGTCATAAATTTCCCATTGGCAAATTTTGACATTTCACTGCGTTTCCGCCACACTGGATAAAGTGAGTATGAATCTTGAACTCTGAGGAGGTAGCCCAAAACGATGCACAGACTTACATAGAACAGCTCCCGAAGGCCAAACCTCAACTTGAAACTGCCCTCTGTTGACATGTTTAAGTGTCAGTCCCAAAGAGGATCTATGTGTGAACCCAATCTTGTTCTCTACTGCTGCCAGGCAACAAACATGAATTCAATAGGTCAGAGTTCATTGTTAAAAGTAATGGTGAAACATGTAACAACAAAGTACTGTAGTTTTACAAAGTACAAAAAAAATATACTGCAACTTTTGGACCAAAATGCCTTTATCAAGCAAAGGATACAGCAGACATAACATATACAGTCAGATAATAAATCCCTAAAATGAAAATAAGTACTTAGTCTAAATAACAATAAATAGTTACAACAACAAACAAATCATTGACCTTTCTGTTAAATTCACCCAGAAATGATAAAACAGACAACTTAGCTAAGAAGGGATCGACACCAGAACAACCATCCACACCGCAAAATAAAACCTGATAGCAGCAAATAAATAAACATGACTGAATTGATGGATCATGTGGAATACTGGAAGAGAGGTCTACAAAACAAAATAGTCAACCAGAACCAATCTTATAAGAAGAGATCAGAGCACCATTTTCAGCTCCAAACCCTACATATACCACTTCTTCTTCTTCTGCAATCAACTTCTGCTATGCAACTACTCCAGTATGTGTTATAAACAGAGCTTGAGGTCTTCGCTGGTCTCCCATAGTTTGTTTTGTAGTGTTGTTTCTGTTTGTCAGATTTTCATTCTCACACTGCTCTGGTTGGGGCAGTCTTGCAGGATGTGCTCTTGGGACTGCTTCACAGGTACAGGCAGCTGTCCCCAAGACCCATTCTGTGGAGGTGTGCTCTGAGACCGCAGTGTCCAGTTTGAAGTCTGTGCTTTTCTGTTTAGTGAACACATACCACTTAATGTTCACATAAATAGAATTTAACATCAACACTAACACACCCCAGAGCGCCAGCTGTGTACACATAATCGTGAAATTATTGACCACCACCTCTTTGGGTGCCAAGTGTTAGATGATGAGTAACAATATATATGATATATCATATCTGAATAGATCTCTGGTTATTATTACAGAAAAAGTGATATGTTAGTAACGTAGTATCATATTCTTACATGTCACCAACATTTATTTTATGTTGAATATAAGTTATAGTCTTATAGTGTATAAGTATAACATTCAATTCATAAATAATTAAAAAAGCTAATTTATTTATTACCATTTAATTTAGAATTAATTTCTACTCTAAGTAGTTGATCTTAGTCACCAATCGTTTATGTTTTTATATGAATAACATATGTCAATTCTAGACTTGTAAGCTAAAACATCAACACACATTAAGGAAACAAATACAGCGCCGTGAAATAATAACAAGTGAATATCAATAGGAGGCGGCCATGATGGAATCATGTTTCACTTTTCTTTTGGTTGAAGAGCTAGCCCTCACACAGAGTTGCCATATTGGCTTTTTAAAAAGCTATATTCCAGAAAATGTGGTTTTTTTTTCAACCTTTGCACAATATTAGTTTTTTTTCCCTATTTTATATTGAATGGAATATAGTTGTCCTTTAAACATTTTCATTAATTTTGTTAGCTGTTGGTGAAGGAGAGATATACAAGAATTGTGTTTACCTTCGCCTGCTATTTCAGGTGCCTAAACATGGCTTCTATGACTGATTTTTGAGGAAGGCTTGCTTCCTTATCATTAGTGTCCCTCAAGATTCAGAAGAATTTTACTACGACTTCAGAGGTAATTGTAATTTAGATCCTCAAGTAAAGGATCAGGGTGTTCAGTGGACACGCCAAGAATTATTGGGGGAGGGGATCTTATCTGGAACACATAAATTTTTATGGCATATGGTCACTAGCACAGAGTGTTATCAGCTTGGCTATCTGCGACCCTGCTGCATGTGTTTATATATCTACGCTATCAAGACATTACTTTGTGTAATTCATATTTGATTATCTGTGTAAAACTTGGTTCTTAATTTCAATTTCTTTTGCAATAAGTTGCCCATAATCAGCATGTCTATACAAGGATGTGAGATATCTTCATGAATGATATCGTCAGCAGAATGTTCTCACAGGTACCCTAGTTTCCCTTCCAACATCTCATGCATCCAGGTTAGAACCTTTGAGTTTCCTATAAGATAATGTTCAATTCCTGATAATATAATTCAATTAATTTAAATGACTGGGTGCATGTGTTTTGCAGTTTGAATCCCCGCTTGCTAATCCTTATATTTGTACTACACATTGTCATCATGTGGTTCACGATCAAAGATCCCCATAAATGTCTGTCCGTGGTGTTCATAATCTTCTGTACTACGAAAGGAGATTGTCCAGAGTTCCGTCTCCAATTGATTTTAATGCCAAAACACGTAAAAACAAAGTATGAACCATTCCGACATCTCCGTCTCATTGTATATGTTATGTTATGTCTGCCATAAAAGAAGTTCACTTCTTCCCTTCTGGAGTCTTCTTTGTTTGATAAAGACCTTTTGATCGAAACGTCGCTTGGTAATGGACTTTATAAAACTACAGTACTTCGATTTGACATGTTTCGCCATTGCTACATATCTTTACTCTAGTCTTCCCTTTATACTAATTGATTTTACCAGTTCTTATGAGTTCTAAACATCCCTATTGTCATCACATGCCAGAAAATGATGGCCGCATCTTTCTTATACTACAAAGACATTGTCCAAATGTCACCAAAGAATAATCCATTTTAAACAGGTGTCATTCTCCATATTTGTTTTATTCCACAATTGTTGGTCCAAACATTGATTTCATGTGTGAATCAGTTATGTGAAGATTATCATGATAGCACTCCAGGCCTGTCCATATGTGCTTCAATCTCGTTCTCAACACATCCAACATGTCAGTTGTTCAATCCTAATCAATTCTTTTGCATATTTGGTATGCTTACTTTTTGGGCTGTACCAATATCGACACCCACTTAGCTCAATCTGGTCAGCAAATCACAACCTTGAAACTCCTCTGTTCGAAAAGACTCAATGCGTTAAGAATGTCATTGTAGCTTCCTCTGATATCATAATCATGCCATCTATCAGCTTGTTCATTACCACTGACCCCTACATGCTCAGTGTGGAAAGTTTTGATATACCTGTTAGATATTATCACAAACATGTATGGCATTCTCATAATAATTTCTAAACATTTATGTCAACAAATTCACGTACAAGAACACAACATGTACTGAAATAACAATCACAAAAAATGCAAGAACAAATTGAAATTTAGAAACAAATTTTATTAATGTGTTCCAGCTACAATATTTGATCAATGGTAATATGAGTTTTCTCGTGCATTCATCTACTGTAATGTTATGGAAGTGGATACATTGGTTTACAAATATTAAGGAAGGTTGGTCAAACGTTGCTGTATTTTGTCATTGTTTTTGTAAAACTACAGTACTTTGTGATTACGTGTTTTGCCAATCAAATAGTTTTACTGCAGTCTCATCTGTTTTGTGAATATTTATACATTGGTTTACCATGACAGAATAAATACACAAGGAACAACTTCATGGATTATTTTTCTCCAATTTGGTCTAGCCTAAAAATACTTCACATGTAATGTTTTCTCAACTTTATGTTTCAATAACAGATACTACATTAAACATTTGCTACTTAATCTTACATATTCATTCTCTCTCTCTCGCGATCGTTCTTAAGCAGTTTTTATCATTCTTCTTCTTCTCCAGCGATCTCTGGTCATGCGCTTAATTTACTGTGGACCACAAACTGGGCAGACAGCTTCAGGTCTGTCAGGTTTCCCAAAGCTTAGTTTTCAGGTTGACTGGGTGTGGCCACATGTTGCTTCTCAGCTTACACAGAAGAGGACAGTCTTGCAGGATATGCTCTGGTGTCTGTTCTGCCTGCTGACACTGGCAGAGAGCTGTTTGACTTATTCCTAGTCTGTATAAGTGTTTGTTGAGTCTGCAGTGTCCGGTGCGTAGTCGAAATATAATGACCTGGTCTGTTCTGCTTAGGTCTTTGAGGGAGTCTTTTCCATAATCATATCCAGTGTTTGTCTTCCAGTCTACTGCAGATTTTCTCTGTATGCAATTGGAGCTCGTGCTTATCTTTCGGTGGTGTCTTACATAATCAGTCAATCTACAACAGAATATCAGGAAAGAAAGTCTGTCACTTCACATTTCTAGGCCCTAGTGTGTAGTAGGCTCTAGTGTGTAGTAGGCTCTAGTGTGTAGGCCCTAGTGTAGTAGGCTCTAGTGTGAGAGGCTATTCATTTTCTCATGTGGGATTGAACCCACAACTGTCTTATGCCCGAGCCAATAGGAGAACACTTATACACTAATCTGTCCCCACAAAAGTTGTGACTACTACACATTAAATAATAAAATACACTGTCATGACAAATCTGCATGTCCCAAGATCATGGTAACATAACTGATAAAAAGTTAATTGCATATCCTTTACATGACTTTGCGAATCAACCCCAGCTTTCTAACGCTGTTTGTGATTTTTCTAGGCATTTTTACGTTCAGTAGTTTGCCATTGCTTTCTAATCATTGTAAAAATCCATGCGAAACAATTTGGAACCAAACTGTCGCAGCGTGATTCGAACTCAGAATGTCATGGTTAATAGACCGAGTCACTATCCCCTAAGCCACAGATGCCACCACATAACTGATAGCTCAACAATAATTGTTTCAGATGTTTCCTCTGATCTTCCACTGCTCATATTAAATATTTGACCATATATCTATGCACAAGAAGTGATCCAGCCACAGAAGATGCATCCGATTGAAGAAAGTGTACATGGTGGAAAATACTCTCCAAGTACCCATTACTATGTTATAGTCATTCCATGATACGCCAAGCATATGTCTATAGCATATCACATGAAAAGCGCTGAGTTTCCTGTCAAGAATCCAGGCCCATAGTGCACACACCACTCTAGTAGAAACACAAAGATGATAGTCCAACACCCAGGTAAGAAAACTATCTTCTGGTCTAACCGTGTTCTTACACAAATTTCATGATGGATATGGTTACATCCCCAGACCACACCTTTCCTATAGAAACAAAAGCTGAGAACCGATTGTAAATGTATTCCAGCTATCCCCGACTACAAATGATAGTTCCCAACACTAGACTGTCTACCAAATTATGTAACTGAAACAAATTAACTTCTATATATATAAAACAAAGATTAAAAACATCAGTAAAATAAGGCTAATACATTTCATGAATTAATACGACAATGGCATTTCTGCAATTTTAGATTTACATTCTTCAAACTCATCCTTGAATGCCTGATGCTCTTTAATAAGAACCATGCATGCTTGCCTCTTGGAACCATAGGATTCCCCCAGTTCAGACTTGGAAGGTGTGAAACAGTATGGAATGTCAGCTTCCTCACAGACAACAGGGATATGAGATATGATATCCATAGGGCTGACGTCACCAGCCAATATGACAATGCCTTTTTCCCCTTTCCTTAAGCTTTTCTGTACTTCTTTTATTCCCTTCCGAAGGGAATTGTTAGCCTTGGCTTTGATGATAATTTTGTAAATTTTCTTGGTCAGTCTTTTTGTAGCAAGTGGACTGGCAATTGGACTCAAGAACTTCACTTTATCCTCCCAGCTGACTTTTACTTTTCCTTGTGAGGAAGCCAATGACTCATCATTGTCATTCTGCTGAACATCTGACTTTTTGCTTTTACCCATCTTGAACTGAAAAGATAAAATAGTTAGAGGCTGTTACATATAGCCCATCAATGACAAAATGGTAAATGTACAGAGAACTTAAGATGTTGGTGAGACAGACTTGTATACAGAGTCCAGAAACTGCAACGCCCATTTTTCATGTAAAAGTAAAAAAGTAAAGGAACCCTTTCATACCTCGTGGTATATAGGTCAATACAGTGTTAGGCCTGTATTTTTCATTGACCGTCGGCACACAATGGGTGATGTGATCAGCATCAGCCTTTACTTTCCCAGAGCATGTCTGGTACCCAGTTGAGGCTGGGTCGACCTGAGAGCCGTCGTGGTCGGGAAAAATCCACGCGCATTGTGGAGCTGAACCCAGACCACCAGCCTTGCTTCGAAGCGAGTTCACTAACAACTACGCTACAGTGGCTCTCATTTTTCATGTAGGTCAGCTCTACACATGGACAGAGCCGATTCATTAATGCGGTGCACGCTCATTTGTGCAAGGTGAGTATCTAACACTGGACGAGTATGAGATTTAGGAGTTACGTTTGAATATGTCACACAGTGTCGTCTTCATGGTAGAGAGAGAAGATATACTAATCAACTCATTGGTACGATCAGCAAGTGGACTTTGAGATGGCTGATGTAACGAAGGACAGAGCATGCATGAGAATACCCAATGTGACATGGTGTCAATTGAATAACATAACGTCAGCTCTACAAGGCAGACAGGGAACAAATGTGGCTGAGATGTTCCTTCTAATTCTTTGAATTTTTATGGATGATTTGATGTTAGTAAGAATTTATCAAAGTTATTGGTGTTGTGATCTGATGACAGACAAAAGAACAAATAAGACTATTGTAAACTGGTCAGACACTATTATGAAACCTGTTCCACTAGTCACAAAAACACAACTGGCTGCAAACCATAGAATGTCCATGACATGTCCCTAGCGCAACATGTTAACTTCAATATCGGTAAACCCGCAGTATATTTCAGAAGTGGTGTTTTTCTGTTTGTAAAATCTTACGTTACCGGTTTACACAAATTTGTGTCCTGTTGGATAATATGCATAGACTTTAGCAGAAATTTTGATGTGCCTGTCCTACATCCCGAGAGGCCTCAATATGAGTGCAATGTACTCACATTCTCTGTGCAAACCACACAGATCACAAAGAGTGGTTAACTTGGTTGATATGAATGAACACAAACAAACAATGAGAATGCTCAGACGGACAGGCTGGGTTTGAAAACAAGTTGGAAGCCTCTGAGGATGTTTAGGAAGACAAAAATCAAATCTATTTTTGTTCTAGGCACGAGACATAGGGCTATGAAAACTCAGATAAGGTAAGGCTACTGTAAAAAGCCGACAAACAATGGACCAGGCTGATATTCTGAATACCTTAAGGGAGAGAAGGCAATCAAACGATTCAAGAAATGGGTATAGCTAGACAGGTGTGCTATCCTAGAAGTCAAAGAAGCATAATAAACTAGCATAGAACTAGTGTCGCTAATTGTCACATGCTAAAAGACATACTGAGGAAGATATCTGAGCACTTATTGCCCATAAGTTTACTGTTTATTCAGTCATTGGCATTGGTTCGATGTGCAATGATGATAATCACATAATCTGTCAACAGAGACAGAGCAAAGTCACTCCTAATGCTACAAGAACAATATCCCACCAGCACATGGAGATGCATGTTCACAGATGACTCCGCTACAGATGCTATCAGGAAGGGAGGCAGCGGAATCTACATCACACACCCCCAAGGAAACACACTCTGGCAGCAGGAGAAACATGCACCAACTTTAGAGCAGAGGCAACAGCCCTTCTCAACGACCAGCAGGTGTCAGCAAAAAATATCGCAGTCTTAAGCCACTCGAGATCCGTTCTCCAGGCCGTCTCATGTCCCAAACAAGACAAGCTCATTCAGGATATATCAGCTTGCAGTCAACAAAATCAGAACTAGCCTTACAGTGGATACCAGCACACTGTGGCATAGCAAGAAATAAAAAGGCTGGCAAACTCACAAGGGCTGGAGGGAAACTAATATAACACCATCCAACTCAAAAAGCTTTACAGAAGCAAAGACTCTTCTGAAACCATCCAGAAATATTATATGGAAAAAAAAAAATGGAGGATACAGCCCAGATCACGACAGTATAAATACACTAAACAGCAAGGCACAGACCAGTCTTCAGACTTAGAACAGGACACTGAAGCCTCAGAGCACACCTCCATAAAATGGGTCTCCGCTGCCTGCACCTGTGGAGCACCAAAGCAGTCCACAGAGCACATTCTGCAAGACTGCCCCAGTCTGAACAGTGTGAGAATGGAAATCTGCCCAACAGAAACAACCCTACAGGATAAATTATGGAGGACCAGTGAAGACCTCGAGAGCACCACCCTGTTTATGACACATACCGGAGTAGTCGCATGAAGAAGACATAATCTGTCAACTAAACATCGTCTCCAATGTTGAAAGTCGGTACAAATATCCATAGCATTTTTATACAGCACTAATACAAAAACATTTACTGTTTGGTACATTAACATTGCGTGACTAAATACTTCAAGTGTGATAAATAACAAACTAGTAACTGCAAAAAATAAATAAGGTAAGAAATCTGAAACTGGTAAATTTAAGTCAGTATTGATTGTGGGATGGACAATTATAATAACATATTGAAGAAGATATCTCTGCACACTTGAGTTTTGAGCATTCAAGCTCAGTTAATGACTAATAGATAACTCCAGTATGACTTGACCAAATGACTATAGCTATCTTTTTTCTTCATTGCGAATTCAGCTAGTTCTTAACGATCAATTTTAAATTTCACTCTTTTGTGATATTGATATGTTTGATCTTTGTCAAAAACGTGTATACGTTGCACATTGGTTTGTAGGCCCGTAACGCAGACTTCTACACACGACAGGTGCATGAGTCTGGTCTCAAAAATGGAGCAAGAAAACTGTCCATAAGTAATTTTAACTATCTTATAACTTATGATTACTCTTATAATTTATATTATAATTTATAATTAAATACTCGACAGAGAGATAGAAGCTAGAGTCCAGAAAGCAAATGCAATAACCTACCAACTAGTGCCACTACTAGAGATATCCAAACATCTCAATGACAGCTAAACAACAGTTGATCAACAGCATCTTCATATCCACTCTGTTACCAATTAGTCCAATGTCAAACATGGACAATGAATAAGACACATGCACAGAAAATAGAAACGAGATGTCTCCGCAAAGTCACCAACAACACAAGAATCAATAGAGTTACGAATACCAGCATCAGAGAAAAGGTTGGAACAAGACTGTGCTTGAACTAGAAATACTATCTATATAGCGAAACAGAGAATGAAGTGGTTTGGCCATTTTAGTAAGAATGCGAACAGAACAAACTGCCTACGAAGCTTTCCACAACATAATATCAGGAAGGAAGGCAAGAGGAAGACCAAGGAAAAGGTGGATAGTTAACGTAGTTGAATTCTGCCAGGGACTAAGAAAACCATCACACAAGTCACCAGAGAAGCGCAAGACAAATACATCATATATAAAACCACGACACTGGCCTCACTGGGTTAACAACCCGGTGGTGACACTACAGTTGACTACAGTGTGAGTGTGCTGACAGAAGATAACTTATAATTATTAATAATAACTTATAAGTTAACTTTAATCTAGACCCAAGTCTTATGTCTAGACTAAATTAAAGTTAACTTATAAATAATAAGTTATTAATAATTTAACTAATAAATTATAAGAAAAGTCAAAGTTAATAGATAGTTATTTGAATTTGTTTAGTCCAAACCATATAATAATAACACACAAGTGGTGTGAGCATGCCACAGCAAATTGATGTTTTAAGTGGTATTTTATTAGCTCTTGTGGTTTAACATTTCTCATAAACTTAGTGATACTTTAAAGTTTTACATGAAAACGTTACCCAAACACAGTTTGCAAACAACGTGGGTCCTGCCTGAATGAATTATAACTTCTCTAATCGAAGTTTAGGAAAGTTGATCAAGTCGACCAGATAATTTATCAACATTGCGGCTAACATTTATTTGTTTTAAAAATGCAGAATATTTGCAATCCCTTGCCGCTTATCGTGCTCATCACTGATGATGAGGGAGTGGTACTGCTATCTGTTTGTGTCTTGGAATGAGTCTTGAAGATCCTTTGATGTTTGCCACTATTGTCGCATCCAAGGATCTTAAAGACTCATTCCAAGACACACAATTCTCATTGGTGTCAACGAAAGAAAAATCAAAGAACAAACAGCTCAATAAATGGTTTTATTCTACATGTTGAACTAAATTAGTTCCATATATTTTTAAAACTGTAAATACCCAACTGATTTAGAAATGTTATTAGTAAAACAAATGAAATGTGAGGTAAATAACTATTTACTTCATCATCAAATAGCTTGTCATAAGCATAACTTTGCCATACTAACAGTCCTTCAGAATTTCTCTCTCTCATAGGACAGATGTCCCGACTCTGCAGCCGTCATGCTCAAACCATCAGTTACATCCTGCATATACCATCTTCTCCGTGCTCTTCCTCTTTGTCGGTATGCCTCCCTCCATGATGGTCGTCTCCAGTCCTTCTGTCTCTTTATATGTCCAAAATACTTCAAGTTTCTTATTTGCAGCGAGCTCGATCAAAGCCTAAGCGTATCTGGTTCAAACTCCACGGTCGCTTTGCTTGAAGTACTTTTTTTATATTCAATGTTATCTCTTGTATAAACTCCATTGTCTTTTGTAGCTCACAAAGTGGTCCATATAGTTTTCTTTCCAGTGCTGTTTCACTAGGCCAGTGAGTTTGCCTCAGAATATCATTTTCGGAGTATTTGCGCTTTGTGCTCTGCAGTCCAAGGTTTCTGTCCACATGGTTGAATTGTCAATCATGAAATTGGTATAGATGTGACTGTGGAGTCGATTGTGCCGTGTTCTGAAGTGCAGAAGGATAAATGGTTCAAATCTGCTCATATTTTGGTTATCATTTTGCGTTAATATTGTTGGGCTTTTTGATTGATTTAATCATTTTCGTTTGGTGATAGATAACTAATTCATCCGGCTACTTTCACGCAGCATCTTCCTTGGTCAATCAGTGTGTTGTTTCATTTCTTGGTATTCCACAGTGAGACAGTATCCACTGCAAGACGACCTTGCGCTGACTGCACAATTTAGACATTCAGTATATATATATATGGAACTGCAGTAAAACTATTTGATTGGCAAAACACGTAATTACAAAGTACTGTAGTTTTACAAATTACAAAACAATGACAAAATACAGTAACGTTTCGACCAACAAGGCCTTTATCAAGCAAACGAACAAACAGGAGTGACAAATTAAAATGAAACACAAATGGACGACCAAATACAAACGTATCTAAGGAAAATCTGGAATAAAAACGAATAACGAAATAAATGTAACACAAAACACACATAAAAACTAGAAATAGAAAGGAAAAGAAACAATGAAACATCTAGTAAATATATAACTTGAATACATTTCAACATATACCCATATAGATTACAAAGCATGGGAAGAGAAAGTACTAAGAAGCAGAAGAATGGAATATAACATGAATACATGCAACATATACCCATATAGATTACAAAGCATGGGAAGAGAAAGTACTAAGAAGCATAAGAATGTAATACGTTGAGCCGCGTGGTCGCAAGGTACCATACAAAGAAATCAACCGATTCTCCAGAGCAAATCGACTGCGATCATCCGAGGAACATGATCGGATGGCTGTGACCTGGACATCGTGAGCACCTAAATGGCCAGTGTCATTGAAATGGGTGGCTACAGGGTCACAGAGCATTGGCGTATGTCGCGTAAGTGTTGGGCGAATCGGTCACTGAGCCTCTTGCCTGTCTCGCCGATATAAGCCTTGTTACACCGCTTACAGATAATGGCATAGATAAGATTACGGGACTCGCATGTGAACCCATCGTCAATAAGAAACGTGCCTAAAGGAAAAGATACAGTACGCGTCTGTATCACATAAGCACACGTGTTGCAACGCCGATGACCACACTGGACAGTGCCAAAATGAGTCTGGATATTGGACTTAAGGCGACTGTGTACTAACATATCCTTAAGACTTCTGTCCCGTCTGTAAGACACCAAAGGATAGTTGGGGAAGACAGAACGGGTCTCAGGATCTGATCTAAGGAGAGACAGATGACGGAATAAAACATTTTTCACCAGGGAACTATGGGGTGGTAAGTTAAGATAAGTTTTACTCTGTCAGAGTTAGTAGTCCTAGATCCTATGCTGACTGGTAAGGGCCTGCTGGCGAGGGATTTTCTGAACTCGATGCATAGCCGAGACAAGCACCTCTCCGGGTATAGGCGCCTACAAAGAAATCAAGCATCTCAGAGCTCTCTCAAGAAAATCATCGTCCTTACTACAAAGGCGACGAAGGCGTAAGAGCTGCGAGAATGGCAAAGAGTCACGACAATTTAGACAGTAGAGTCGGTATACTTTACAATTTTCTGGATTGGAGTGCTAATTTTACATTTGTCAAAAATACAGCATGTTGTGAATCAAGTTAAGTGTAAACAGATTCACAGTTGCCACGTTGATTGCCAGGATTTCTAGTTCATAGTTATAACAGAATTTCTCGGTTGGCACCTTAATCGTAGCTCTAGCGTTGTTTGTATATTCTACTTACACTCCTGCTTCTCCATTCCGTGCTACATTTTCTTGCTTACATTTTCGCACATACCCTGACCGATCGGTCTTTTCTTTTCTTCTGCGAACGCCCGCTGTCAATTCAGGCGGAAGTCATAACGCCTGGTATTGTGCTTCTGATTGAGTTTTGCGTGAGGTCTAATTACCATTTTACCGATGTCCCTCACCATGCGGTCTGCCTCGCCGTCTTCAGATGTACTTGAAGAGTAGATCCTTCAAGTGAGATCGTTACAGGAAACCTGTTGTCCACGAAACATTTGCCTAGAGTCCTCGTATCATCGGTACTTTTACGGCCAGTGTTATATAATGAAGTGTGACTTCTCTATTGGATTTTCTGCCTTTAGTGTGGTCGTCCCGTACGTATCGTATGATAAACATTCTTTAATGATCTTTTAGTGCCGTATATTTAGGCTTGGATCTACGCCAAAGAGCATTAACTACTTTCCGCTAACTGGGTGAGGTCACTCCGGTTTAGGAGCATTTGAGACCCTTCTAGGGCAAGTCATTAGAACTGTCACCTTTCTTTTATTCATTGCTCTTTTACGATCATTTTTCGCCGTATATTTCTACGTTATGATCTTCGCCAAAGAGTATGTCTACAGTATGCGCTCTTTCTGACTATATCAGGTCATTCCATCGGTCTTTTTGATATTATTCGAGTGACTGTCATAGGTTGTATGTTCGAGTGACTGTCATATGCTGTATGCCATTCCTTTCATCTTTGTCGAATAATCCTTTCACTCTGTCAGAATATATACTTGTCGTCCAGTCTTCTATCTTCACGAGGACTTGTTTTGGTACATACTTGAAGAGGATGTCAACTCTTGAGAGTGTGCAATAATGTTGAAGAAACTAGTTATGAGTTATCCCATATTCAGATCTCTTTACATATATCAGATCTCTTTACATATATCAGATCTCTTTACATATATCAGATCTCTTTACATATATCAGATCTCTACATATTCAGACTCTTTACATATATCAGATCTCTTTACATATATCAGATCTCTTTACATATATCAGATCTCTTTACATATATCAGATCTCTTTACATATATCAGATCTCTTTACATATATCAGATCTCTTTACATATATCAGATCTCTTTACATATATCAGATCTACTTTAACATATGTCAGATCTCTTTACATATATCAGATCTCTTTACATATATCAGATCTCTTCACATATATCAGATCTCTTTACATATGTCAGATCTCTTTACATATATCAGATCTCTTTACATATATCAGATCTTCTTACATATATCAGATCTCTTTACATATATCAGATCTCTTTACATATATCAGATCTCTTTACATATGTCAGATCTCTTCACATATATCAGATCTCTTTACATATATCAGATCTCTTTACATATATCAGCTCTCTTTACATATATCAGATCTCTTCACATATATCAGATCTCTTTACATATATCAGATCTCTTTACATATATCAGATCTCTTTACATATGTCAGATCTCTTTACATATATCAGATCTCTTTACATATATCAGATCTCTTTACATATATCAGATCTCTTTACATATATAAGATCTCTTTACATATGTCAGATCTCTTTACATATGTCAGATCTCTTCACATATATCAGATCTCTTTACATATATCAGATCTCTTTACATATATCAGATCTCTTTACATATATCAGATCTCTTTACATATATCAGATCTCTTTACATATATCAGATCTCTTTACATATGTCAGATCTCTTTACATATATCAGATCTCTTTACATATATCAGATCTCTTTACATATGTCAGATATCTTTACAGATATTAGATCTCTTTACATATGTCAGATCTCTTTACATATATCAGATCTCTTTACATATATCAGATCTCTTTACATATATCAGCTCTCTTCACATATATCAGATATCTTTACATATATCAGATCTCTTTACATATGTCAGATCTCTTCACATATATCAGATCTCTTTACATATGTCAGATCTCTTTACATATGTCAGATCTCTTTACATATATCAGATCTCTTTACATATATCAGCTCTCTTCACATATATCAGATATCTTTACATATATCAGATCTCTTTACATATGTCAGATCTCTTTACATATGTCAGATCTCTTCACATATATCAGATCTCTTTACATATATCAGCTCTCTTCACATATATCAGATATCTTTACATATATCAGATCTCTTTACATATGTCAGATCTCTTTACATATGTCAGATCTCTTCACATATATCAGATCTCTTTACATATATCAGCTCTCTTCACATATATCAGATATCTTTACATATATCAGATCTCTTTACATATGTCAGATCTCTTTACATATGTCAGATCTATTGGCCAAGGAAAACAATGCCAATGACCATATTTACCAACCACTGTCTTTTCAAGAGGTAAAAAACCCCATGCTGAGAAAATCTGCAGACGACTGAAAGACAAACACTAAATATATTTCATCTTCTTTTCTCTAATCCTGTTGTGATGTACAGCGTCAGGATAAGAAGAGATTTCTAGAACGGACTTTTGTGTGTGCTTCATAGACAATGTTTTTTTACGCGTATGTTAACACTGGATATGATTATGGAAAAGACTTTATCAAAGACCTAAGCAGAACAGTTTAGGTCATTATATTTCGTCTAAGTACCGGCCATTGCAGACTCAGTAAACATTGACATAGAATGGGAATCAGTCAAACGATCTCTGCCAGTGTCAACAGGCGGAACAGATGCCGGAGCATGTCATGCAAGACTGTTCTCTCATAGGGGAGCTGAGAGGTAACAAGTGGCCACATCTAGTCGACCTAAAAACTAAGCTTTAGAGAAACCTGACAGATCTGAAGCTGACTACCAAGTTTGTTGTTCAAAAGGGAACTAAGCACATGACAGAGATCACCAAGAAGAAGAATGATCACATTATTAATTATAGTTATTCAGGAAAAACCCGAACGCAGCAAACATTTCTGCACGTAAGTAAACTGTATATTGAACGTGAAATGAACAGGGAATCCCTAGTGTTTTGGTGTGTTTCGAGCTTATGGCTTTCCACAGACACCGGGGATGCTGGTACAGTTATCTTAAGCCAAAAACGAATGAGTAATAGAAAGCAACTTAATTACTATTATCACTACCCCGTGTATTATAATGTCGCATCCTGACGCCGTATCATGCTCGTATCGCGATTTTAATTTCTTTGATCATAATTTTTACAAGATGTGCAAGTCTGTTTCCGAAGTAGCAGTTCTGAGTTCGATTTATCTGTGATTGTGTCCATTGTTGATACGAAACACGAAGATGTAGACCCGGTTGTGGTACTATATCTTTGGTTTCTATCATATGTTATTGGCAGTAACATTGAGAACAATCAGGGGTAAGTATATGTTGAAATAATATAATCAATTTTAACAATTATCATCATTTATTATTATTTTTTCGTATTCTGTGATCAGAGACAATGGCTGCGATCTTCGACTAGCATAGTCACTGTCCAGAAGGAAAGCAATGACAAACTACCTTCTTATACTGCCAAGAAACCCATGACAAGCTACCTTCGTATACTGCCAAGAAACCCATGACAAACTACCTTCTTATACTGCCAAGAAACCCATGACAAACTACCTTCTTATACTGCCAAGAAACCCATGACAAACAAGAAACCTGAAAAGAACAATTGCTTCTGTTCTGCAACGGCTTGATATTAAAGAGAGCTGGCTATTAAAGAGCATAAAATCAAGGAAAATGAAATATGTTGGACACATCAAACGATATGAATGTTTAGAGAAGATAATTTTTGAGGGAATGGTGCCTGGAAGAAGAATGAGAGGAAGATCTAGAAGAGGATGGGTGCAAGATGTCATTGAAGATCTGAGAATGATTGCTGCTGACGCCGGTCAACTTGCACAGAACAGAGAGCTTTCAGGATTGCTGTCATGGAAGCCAAGTTCCGGAAGGGATAAGCTACTTGATGATGATGATGTGATCGGCTTCATATGTTCAAATATATAGGTAGTGAGATTGAGTTGCCTCCATGAGTCCAGTCTTCTGTGAACAGTTATCGCCATGTTCAAATGTATAAGTAGTGAGATGAGATGCCTCCGTGAGTCCAGTCTTCTGTGAACAGTTATTGCCATGTTCAAATGTATAAGTAGTGAGATGAGATGCCTCCATGAATCCAATCTTCTGTGAACAGTTATCGCCATGCTCAGAGAAGTATAAGTAGTGAGATGAGATGCCTCCATGAGTCCAGTCTTCTGTGAACAGTTTCCGCCATGCTCAAATGTATAAGTAGTGAGATGAGATGCCTCCATGAGTCAAGCTGTTAACAGGGTGGTATCCTCGTGGGTGCCCCTCAATTTCTCATTCAAATTTGTCCCATGGAGCTATGATTAAGACCTCAAGTCATTGAAGAAGGGGCACGTTTGTAGAATGGGTTCGGAAGTCTGGAAGCCCTTTTGACACATGCAATGGTCGGTTTGAGCAGCTTTAATTTTGTGGAAATGGGTTTGTAATCTACGATGTCCTGTGTAGAGCCCAAGGATGGTGGTTTGTTGGTTTCTGTTCAACTTTATATGGATATCAGCAGCCCATTCAAACAAATCGATACTGGAAAAACACAAAACAGGTGTCTGCGTACTATTTTGGGAGCCATGAAATCTACACCAATTGTAGAAATGGAAAAGGCAGCCAACATCCAGCCCTTGGAAGACAGAAGAAGGAGAAAAGTGATTCTACAGATTGAAAGGATCAAAAGAATGCCTCACCATCCACTGCATGGAAAAATGGCGGCTAGAACAAAGAACAGACTAAAGCGCACAAGTCTAAACCACAAAGCAAAAGAAATAGGAAAGTCATACTTGGAACTACTAAATCATAATTCCATACCTGAAGAATTGCTTTTTGATCACTGGGAACCAGACTCAGTACCACTAAACTTCTCAACCTCCATCCCTAAATTATTAAGCAAAGATGCCGAGCCTAATCTAGTGAAAAAGCAATTACAATGGAACATCTCCATTACATGTTTCCAGAAGACAGCTGGATAAGAATTTACACAGATGGATCGGCAATGGAGGCAACCATGAATGGTGGAGCAGGAGTGTACATTAGGCACCCAGATGCTACCACTGTGTCTCTAGCGGCTCCTACTGGAAGAATATGTTCCAACTACAAAGCAGAACTCATAGCCCTTCTGATGGCAGCACAGCACATGAATAAGCTGCAAGCAGCTGCAAGCAAGATGGTACTTCTTACAGACTCATTGTCAGCTATACAAGCCCTGGAGGCTAAATCCACTGACAGCACAGTACAAAAACTACAAAGAGAACTTGCTCAGCTTTCAGAAAAGGCAGAAATTCACTTGCAGTGGATTCCATTTCACTGTGGCATTGCAGGCAATGAGAGTGCTGATGTCTTAGCTAAGGAGGGCAGTGCCAAAGAGCAAATTTACCAACCCTTGTCTTTTCAAGAGGTCAAAACCCTCATACAGAGAAAATCTGCAGTAGACTGGAAGACAAACACTGGATATGATTATGGAAAGACTCCCTCAAAGACCTAAGCAGAACAGACCAGGTCATTATATTTCGACTACGCACCGGACACTGCAGACTCAACAAACACTTATACAGACTAGGAATAAGTCAAACAGCTCTCTGCCAGTGTCAGCAGGCAGAACAGACACCAGAGCATATCCTGCAAGACTGTCCTCTTCTGTGTGAGCTGAGAAGCAACATGTGGCCACACCAGTCGACCTGAAAACTAAGCTTTGGGGAAACCTGACAGACCTGAAGCTGTCTGCCCAGTTTGTGGTCCACAGTAAATTAAGCGCATGACCAGAGATCGCTGAAGAAGAAGAAGAAGAAGTTCAACTTTATGATGGGGTCTTGTGGGAAGATACTGATCGTTTTTAAATACACTTTGCTCTCTGACCACCATCAAGCACCCAGCTCTACATGTACAACAGGTAATTTTAAACCCCTTAAATCGCTGGATCGATTCAGCGTCAATTTTAATGTCCTCAGATTGAAGAACATGCACCTTATCCATCCTAAACTCCCCAATAATCGATGCTTTCGATGCAAGCATCTTCGCTTTCTCGTTGACACGAACACCCGCATGACCAGGACAGTAGATCCAGGCGAGTCTCTGGAGATTGGAAACCTCTATAGACGACATTCCCTCATACCGCAACCTGGAATTCTGGATCTTCCGAAGCAATGACTGAGAGTCAAGAGACAACAACAGCCCCCAGTAAACGGAGTCCCGGAGTGCCAATAGAGGCAGCAGTAACGGCCCCAATCTCCATCCTCGTATTGGAAGTAATTGTCCTGTATGCCCCACGACCCTACCATGCGTGCTAGCCAAGGAACCCCAGCATGACTTCTCACCACTCCGATAATCATGATCAAACTGTAGAATGCATATCACCAAAGACTGAGTATCTAATGCTGTGTTGTTGTTGTGTTGTTTGTTGTTGTTGTTGTGTTGTAATGTTGTGAATAAGATTTTCAGAATATATGTTCTAGATTTATTTATGTCATGGAAAGCTTAAGAGGCGAACTGACAGCTCTGTACAGGAAACAGTTTATTAAACTAGATGCCGCGGAGTGTGCCGGGAAGGATACAACTAAAGTGAGAATTATTACTTATCTACTGTGTTGTGTTGTCTTTTATCATCGTCTCCCGCGTGCCCAGCGTGTTCGTAGCGCGTTGGACTACGGGTGACAAGTCCTCTGTAAGTGCGGGTTCAACTCCACGGACTGGCAGAAAAGCTACAGGTTCCCCAGATTTCGTGGCACCGAACCGAAGGGTCACGATGTCCATGACACCGAGTCGAAGAGCTTTCAGCTCAAGTGCTTCTGGATCGAAAAAAAAAAATCATCGTCTACACATCAATACTGTCAACGTCACATTGGTGTGCTTATTTTATTCTGTTTTAAACTTCCTTTGCGTGTGCTAATCGCTCGTTACACATTCTATATTTGATCTGAGCGATGTTAAACCTTTTATTTATGTACCGAGTGCTAACCAACGTTCTACCTATGTACTGGCCGCTGTTAAACCGTCTATATGTGTGCTGATCGCTGATAAACTTTCATTATGTGTGCTGATTGCTGTTAAACCCTCTACATGTGTATTGATTGCTGTTAAACCCTCTTTCTGTGTGTTGATTGCTGTTAAAGCCTCTTTCTATATGCTGATCGATGTTAAATCTGCATTATTTGTGCTGATCCAGAGCCAACTATAAACTTATGGGTCTGCCGACTCAGGTAAAATTAAGGGAATCAGACCACAACTACACCACGTGACTTTGCATTCCAGTATTGTTGTATATAGACGAATTCATTTTAAAATCAACACAAAATGCTAAATCAAAGTTATATTATACAACAAGTTAAGTTTAACAATAAGGAATATCAATATTATGAATATTTTTCACCAATAAATAACCATAGACTCACAGAATTGAGTAGAATTGCAAATAAGCTTCAGTGTTCTATCATACATATATTTTCCAGCCCCCAACTTAAACTAGGTCAGGGAATTTACTGCCAGTTATCAGGCCCAGTTAGAGTTGGTTCTGGCTGAGCGCTGCTAAACGATATATATGTCTGCTGAGCCACAGTCAACTTTAACTAACTGTATAAGTTTATAGTTGGCTCTGGCTGAGCGCATGTTTCTAAAATAAAATAAAAATCTAGGTCACTCCTTACAGCAGACGCACTCTATTGTTAGATATGGGTCTAATCACAGCCAACTCCTAGATAAGTTTATAGTTGGCTCTGGTCTAGTTAACTGTGAAGTGGTACCTGGGGTTGCACAATACAGTTAGCTCGATCACACCAGGCTCTAGCACAGGCCAGACAACTGGCCGGGTATTCCCTGACCTAGATAAGAAAAGGGATCTGGAAATTACAGATGTTTGATAGAACACTGCAAGCTTTTTGCAATTTTACTCAATTCGG
Source organism: Arion vulgaris (assembly GCA_020796225.1). Classification (NCBI taxonomy): domain Eukaryota; kingdom Metazoa; phylum Mollusca; class Gastropoda; order Stylommatophora; family Arionidae; genus Arion; species Arion vulgaris. The sequence goes on from CM036760.1 coordinate 65,381,329, forward strand.
TGAGTCTATGGTTATTTATTAGTGAAAAATATTTATAATGTTGATATTCCTTATTGTTAAACTTAACTTGTTGCATAATATGACTCGAGTTAGCATTTTGTGTTGATTTTAAAATGAATTCGTCTATATACACCAATACTGGAATGCGAGGTCACGTGGTGTAGTTGGGGGTCTGATTTCCCACAATTCTTACCAGAGCCCGAAGGCCCAGTAGTTTATAGTTGGCTCTGGCTCGATTAATGAAAGATGTTCAATTTCCGGTACAGTAAATTTTCCAATCACGCAAATAGAAATGGGTATTTGGAATTTCTACGTTTGGGAAACAATTCAGAATCTTCGATGGCAATGCGTGCAAATGGGACGTGTTTGTTTAGTAGTAGCAACGGATCATCTCAGAGTGTAGAATTCGTTTTTCGATCTTCATTTTATTTGAAGAGAAGGAAGGAGAGTAAACAAGAAGTGGAACTGACAATCTGCCATCCAAACTCAATAAATTCATCTAAAGGCGAAGGACTGAGTTCATTATACTGGGTTTACCCATTTTACTCAGTCCATCTCGGAAGAAATGGTACGCCACCTGCCAAAAGTGTTGCACATAGCACCACGACTTCATTGCTCCAGAAACAATCAATGGGATGTCCAGAAAAAATGCATATGTGAACTGAATATATGCAGTCCTGATTCGAACGTACAAGCTTCAGAACGTAAGGCAAACGTCGCAGACAACCCCCCATACTTTTATTTCTTAATATTCAATCTAACTTTCACTACATCACGCTCAGTCTTACATTTATTATTTGAAACTCAAGTTAGTTCATACAAGATATTCCATAATTTCATTGTTACTTCCCTTGGAACATAGATGAGAATACAGCTGCTGGAAGCATACGTCAAAGATCTGAACGAACAAAATGAAATGCTGGTACAGATGGTTGAAGATGCTACACATACAAAGGTATTATTTGTGAGTTAAACATATATGTCTTTGCTAAACATAGGTACAGTTGTTATGTGAACTTTCTGTTACTAGACAAAGGTAGATTTGTGAGTTAAACATATGTGTGTTTGCTAAACATAGGTACATTTGTTATGTGAACTTTCTATTACTAGACAAAGGTAGATTTGGGAGTTAAACATATGTCTTTGCTAAACATAGGTACAGTTGTTATGTGAACTTTCTGTTACTAGACAAAGGTAGATTTGTGAGTTAAACATATGTGTTTGCTAAACATAGGTACAGTTGTTATGTGAACTTTCTGTTACTAGACAAAGGTAGATTTGTGAGTTAAACATATGTGTTTGCTAAACATAGGTACAGTTGTTATGTGAACTTTCTGTTACTAGACAAAGGTAGATTTGTGAGTTAAACATATGTGTTTGCTAAACATAGGTACAGTTGTTATGTGAACTTTCTGTTACTAGACAAAGGTAGATTTGTGAGTTAAACATATGTGTTTGCTAAACATAGGTACAGTTGTTATGTGAACTTTCTGTTACTAGACAAAGGTAGATTTGTAAAACGAACACTTGTTTGCTAGACAAATGTGTATTTGGGAGATGGGAAGAATGATTGTGATTCATTACACTTCGGCAAAAAAAAACCATTTGTGCTTCCATCTTTCTTTTTGCATAGGAATAATTCAACACAATGAGAGAGTAGACAAGCTGGTTGGCTCTGCCGAGATCAGCCAATGAATAGAGCTAATATTCTGAACGCCCTCATAAAGTGGGCAGCAAAGAGAATTTCCATCTAAACCAATCCACGCCAACTACTAGATTGCAAGAGTTTGGAATGAAGATTGGAGTGAACAGAAAAGAATAGCACAACAGATATATCAGTAGGCTAATCAATCAATATCGAACTGGTATGATTAGTTGCTGGACGCTGTTGGAGATATTGTGAGTGAGATAGGAGCATATATGGACATATTTGGTGTGCAATGAAGATATTCTAAGATAAAACTGAAACAGATCTCATCGACAGTACACAAACTCCGGTAGAACCGACAAGGAACCCATGTGTAATATTGGTTATAGTCGTAGATTATAGAGTGGATATTTATATATTAGTTATTTTTGCCAGTGTTGGGGTTTTCCAGACTGTTCTTATCGCTTTTCGAGCAGCCATGTGTTCTTTTTTAGGCACACTACGGGACCATCGATTTATAGAGCCTTTTCGATAGAGATAGTGTGTAGCCACCTCTCACGATGGTCACTATTGCAAGATTTCTTTTAATAGTCTCCCAGTGTGTAGCCACCTCTCACGATGGTCACTATTGCAAGATTTCTTTTAATAGTCTCCCGAAAGTTAAAACAATCTCAAAATCTTCGAAGTAAGAATGCAGTGCCGAACCTCAACGCTAGTGTGTGTGTGTGTGTGTGTGTGAGAGAGAGAGAGAGAGAGAGAGAGAGAGGAGAGATGTGTGCTAGACGTGGATAAGCTAGTCGTTGACAACAGGAAGGAAGAAATAGAGAGAGAGAGAGGAGGAAGCCGATAGTGAAATCGATAGCAGACTTCACTAATAACCACGTGCTTTGCTAATCCGGGATCGAGTCCAACTTTGGCACACACACACCACACACACACAAACACGCACACTACACACACACACACACACAAAATTGGTCGGTGTGGGTACGTACCAGTTGAACTTCACACACACACACACATTGGTCGGTGTTGGTACGGTACGCAGTTGAACTACAGGTTTCCATATACTTTTAGTGTTTGCTCAGTTCAAGTTGCAATTCTCTCTCCCCCAGATCCCTATGATTGTTGCTAGAGCTACGGAGTTCGTGCTTTGTTCAAAACAAATGCAGGTAATACTGGTAATAAAAAATCAACAGGCTGTTCACCATTTCTGCAGATAGGAACCGATCCATAGGGAAAAACCCAGCGCAATGTATTCAAATTTCGTCTTTAAACGCTTTATTTGAATATATATATATATAATCACTTAATTATACAACTAATTGCTCGTGTGCCTTTGCGTTTGGTTTGTAAAAAGTTTTGTTGAACATCTGTTGGCTTAAGAAATAGTAACTGTTCGTTTTATTCTAACAGGATGAACTCTGTGAGAGAGACAAGCAAAAATCTCAACAGTTAAACAGAACAAGAGATACGCTTTGTCAAATCCAGGAAGATCTTGATTTCGAGCGCCAAACAAATGCTACACTTTCTTGCAAAGTTTCTACTCTCAAAACTGAGAATGGAAGCATATGCAGGAAGTTGGATGATGCTCAGAAAGAGGTTGTGACACATATTTCATCTTTGTTCATTCATTGGATAGTTTAATTTCAGTCTGTCATTGACACAATTAATAGTATATTTGTTTAATGGTTAATATTTTTAAAAAATGACGGGCATTTTCTTGTTGTGTTGTCAAATTATGGTGATTTTTATATCCAAAACTTGTATTATTTTTATATGCACAATATTGTGAACAATATATGTATATTTATACAATCTCTCTCTCTCTCTCTCTCTCTCTCTCTCTCTCTCTCTCTCCCTCTTCGACCGAATCTGACCTGATTAATCTGTGTTCTCTATTCAACGCTGTTTATAAAAATACGACTTGGTGAAGCTTTTGTTTTTGGGAGAGCTAGCTTTGATAAGCACTGACAGCAGTGTTGATACAAATATACTATTTAAGCTAGCCTTGATAGGCACTGACAGCAGTGTTGATACAAATATACTATTTAAGCTAGCCTTGATAGACACTGACAGCAGTGTTGATACAAATATACTATTCAAGCTAGCCTTGATAGGCACTACAAAAAATAACTACATGTGAAATGCATTGCCTGCGAAAAGTTACCAACAACACAAGAAAAGACAGAATCACTAACATCAGCTTAAGAAAGAAAGTTGGCACAAAACCGTGCTTGAATTACATAGATAAACAAAGAATGAAGTGGTTTGGCCACTTAATAAGAATGCATCCAAACACCACAGTATACAGAGTCTTCTACAACAGAACATCGGGAAAGAAGGCAAGAGGAAGACGACGGAAAAGATGGTTAGATGGCGTAGCAGAATCCTGTGAAAGAGCAAAGATAACAATCACACAAGCCACCAGAACAGCGCAAGACAAAAACAGAAAACCACGACACTGGGCAACAACCCGGTAGCAGTGTGACGACAAAAGAAGAAGAAGAAGATGTAAAGAATTTAGAGAGGAGATAGATGATAACGGTGGAACATGATTTGGGTATATGTTCACATCTGGACATTTTCAAGAAAGAGATTAATTATACAGTAGCTGGTTTTTCTGTCAGGAGAATGAAAGGAGTGATTTAATGCTGCTTTCTGTTGGTATTGATAAACATAATTTGGTTAATGTATCTTTCTGTTGGTATTGATAAACATAATTTGGTTAATGTATCTTTCTGTTGGTATTGATAAACATAATTTGGTTAATGTATCTTTCTGTTGGTATTGATAAACATAATTTGGTTAATGTATCTTTCTGTTGGTATTGATAAACATAATTTGGTTAATGTATCTTTCTGTTGGTATCGATAAACATAATTTGGTTAATGTATCTTTCTGTTGGTATGGTGTTATTATCAGTTGATTGCTTTTTATTATGTAGGTCAATATGCTAAACATGACGATTTGCGAACAAGAATGCATGATTAAAAAGACACACAATAAACTGTGTGAGCTTGAGGAGCAGGTCAACCTGGCTAGTGACGAGATTGATCGGTTGCAGGATAAGTAAGTGCACGTGTGGTGGATAGAAAGTGTAAAGCCCAAGGAAGTCTAGTCCATTACCGCTTTGCATCTTCATAGATTTAAGATATTTGGCCTATTTGATCTAGTTGTTAACAAAAAATTGTGTTGTTTATCCGGCATGTTTGAACTAGTTCTTTTTGATAAGTTTGTCCTGTTTATTTTATATGTTTGTCCTGTTTATTTTATATGTTTGTCCTGTTTATTTTATATGTTTGTTCTTGAGTGGTTACCGGGGCAAAAATTTGGAGTGTAAAGAATAGAACCACTGTTACCTGCCCGCATGTCGTAAGAGGCGACTAAGGAGGTTTAGCTGAAATCGGATGCATGTGTCCTAAACGTGTAGAAGTCTATGTGTTTAGGGGCCAAACCAATGTGCAACGTATACACGTTCTTGGCAAGATCAAACATATCACAAAGAGTGATTAAAATTGGTCGTAAAGAACGAACGCAAAGAAGAAGAAGATATGTTTGTTCTGTTTATTTTATGTTTGTTCTGTTTATTTTATGTTTGTTCTGTTTATTTTATATGTTTGTCCTGTTTATTTTATATGTTTGTCCTGTTTATTTTATATGTTTGTCTTGTTTTTTTAATATGTTTGTCCTGTTTATTTTATATTGTTTTCCTGTTTAATTTATATGTTCTGTTTATTTTATATGTTTGTTCTGTTTATTGTCTGTTTATCCTAGTTATTTTATATGTTTGTCCTGTTTATTTTCTATGTTTATCCTAGTTATTTTATATGTTTGTTCTGTTTATTTTCTATGTTTATCCTAGTTATTTTATATGTTTGTCCTGATTATCCAACATATTTGACCTACTTATTGAATGTTTGACCTAATTAATTTATATGCTGACCTGATTGTTGGTTATGTTTGACCTGATTGTCGGATTTGTTGAAACTGTTTACAGATTATGTGAAGCCAGGAAAGAGTCGGATTGTCTGACCAAACGCATCAACAGTTATGAAGTCAGCATTCAAGAGTTGAATGAAGACCTTTGCAAGACCAAGAACTGTGTATGCTTTCAACATCCCACATTTTAACTGGCAACCGGTGATGTCACCTGTCTTCTGTGCACACGTCTTCTGTTGACTTGTCTTTGGCTCACCTGTCTTCTGTGCACACGTCTTCTGTGCACCTGTATTATGTGCACCTGTATTCTGTGTACCTGTCTTCTGTGTACCTGTATTATGTCACCTGTATTCTATTCACCTGTCTTCTATTTACTTTGTCTTCTGTGCACCTGTATTATGTGCACCTGTTTATGTGCACCTGTTTATGTGCACCTGTATTCTGTTACCTGTCTTCTGGTCCCTGTCTTCTTTGACTTGTCTTCTTGCTTCTGTATTCTTTTTCACCTTCTTCTATTTACATTTCCTCTGCTAACATGTCTTCTGTGCACCTGTCTTCTGCTCACATTTCGTCTGTCTACCTGTATTTTGTTTCATTTGGTCTGTTCACCTGTCTTCTGCTGCATGTCTTCTGTTCAACTATTTTGCTCACCTCGCCGTGTTCTATTTTGTCTTTCATATGACTTTTGTTTACTAGTCTTTTGTTTACTAGTCTTTTGTTTACTAGTCTTTTGTTTACTAGTCTTTTGTCTACTAGTCTGCTATTTACCAGTCTGCTGTGTACTTGCCTGCTGTTTGCCAGTCTGCCGTGTACTAGTCTGCTGTTTACCAGTCAGATGTTTACTAGTCTGTTGTTTACCAGTCTACTGTTTACTAGTCGCTGTTTACCAGTCTACTGTTTACCAGTCAGATGTTTACCAGTCTGCTGTTTACTAGTCTGCTGTTTATTTATGAGCCAATGCTCCTCCATATGCAGGTCTTTGTAGAATGTCTTTGTTTTTCTCTGCCCAGGATGTTCTAAGATATTTTCTCTAACACATTGTTACAAACTAATTATAGTAACAGATGTTAATATACATGGACAACTGAAATAGCAGATATCTCGTCTTTCTTCTTCTTTCTTTCTCCTATTCTTTTCTTTCTTCGTTGTTTTCTTATTTATCTTCTTCTTGTTCCCAACATGTTATCTTATTGACAATTTCTATCCACTAATTGCTGTTGGTGAATTCATGAACAGGCAGAATGCTTGGATAAAGAGAACAATAATTTGCAGAATGAGTTACAGTTTATGAAGAAAGAGTTGGAACAGAAGTCACACGAGCAGTACAAGTTAGTGTTTATATGTTGTCTTGTAGTTGGTATCGTTGTCTTGTTGCTGGTATCGTTGTCTTGTAGTTGGTATCGTTGTCTTGTAGTTGGTATCGTTGTCTTGTAGTTGGTATCGTTGTCTTGTAGTTGATATCTTTGTCTTGTAGTTGGTATCGTTATCTTGTAGTTGGTATCGTTGTCTTGTAGTTGGTATCGTTTTCTTGTAGTTGGTATCGTTGTCTTGTAGTTGGTATCGTTGTCTTGTAGTTGATATCGTTGTCTTGTAGTTGGTATCGTTGTCTTGTAATTGATATTGCTGTCTCGTTGGTTTTTTTTAAAATTTTTGTCCGCATCGTTGCCTTGCAGTTAAATCTGAGTGCACAGCCATCGATCCATCCATGTTTTAAAATAATTTTCCATATTTAAAAAATATAATATTCCAGTAACAGTGAGAAATAGTATAAAATATATAATATTCCAATAGCATTCGAGGAATAGTATATACTGCACTGGCGTCAACTTCTTTCGGTCCGAGGGACAGATTTGTGTTTCTATCCGGCCAGCATTCACAGAAGTGGAACGGCTCGACAAGTGTGTACTTTAGTTAACGATCTGTATTGTATTTAGTTATGCATACCGATAGGTTCGGCAAGACGGGAAAACCACGAGAGATACCCCAAATAGATACATCAATCAACACTGAACGGAAGTTGTTAGTCTAAACACATTGAAATACATACTTGGAAGAAGATTGGAGAAATTATGGACATGTCCGATGTGCGAGAAGATGTTTCAGAAAAAGTTATCCGAATTCATTGGTATCAAAGATTCTTCTTCTTCTCTTCCACCATTTACTTCTTTATAGAAGTGTTGGGGATGAAACGTAGTGATCTTGTGTGTGTGCATGTTTTAAGGCACTTTGTAAGCTGATATTCATGTTCGTAAGACTGTTCTTGATGCCGTCGCTCCATCTTTTGCGTGGTCTTCCTCTTGCCGTGTACTCATTATACTTTTTCTGTGTGGCTCTTTTTGGTAGACGATACCAGAACAGTCTTGTCAGGTGTCCAAACCATTTAATATGTTGTTCTTTTATGAATTGCATAACTGGTTTCACATCCAGTCTCCTTCTGATTTCTTCATTTCTAATTTTGTCTCTTATTGTCACACCTGCAGCTCTTCTAAGACACCTCATCTCTGTCGTTATGATTTTTCGCTCATTAACTGCTGTTATTGGCCATGTTTGACACTGGTAACATAGTGTTGACCAGAACAAAATCGTTCTTATGAGATTTGCTTTAGTTGTTAGCGGTATCTCTTTATGTGACAACAGTGGTGTTAACTGCCCCAGTATCTGGTTAGCTTTTGTGCAACGATTGCTGATTTCGCTATTGATACTTCCATCTGAAGTGAAAATGGCTCCTAAGTATTGGCCTCAATTGTTTGTTTTATGTCTACGTTCTGGAGTTTTATTGTAAGGCTTTCTGGTTGTCTACTTATTGTCATTGTCTCTGTCTTTATTATATTTATTTTCATGTTGTACTCCTCACCCTTGATGTTAACTAAGCTCAAATGGTTCTGGAGAGATTCTTCATTTTCTGCGATCAATACTTGGTCATCTGCAAATAAAAGTTCTGAAATATTATTTCCTTCCTCTGTTCCTGCTTCTCTACTTATGTTGTCCATGTATGTTATAAACAGCAGTGGGGAGAGCACACATCCCTGTCTAACTCCTGAGTTTACTGTGAATGTTTTTGATGTTCCAGCTTTTGTTCTTATGTAACTTTTATTTGAAATGTATAAACTCTTGCAGACCTTGATGAGATATTTGCTGATTCCATATTTTCTTAAACAATCCCATAGTTGTTTCTATCGACTCTGTCGAAGGCCTTTTTTTCTGATCTATGAATGCCACACTACAGGTCTTGTTATGTTCTATTGCACTTTCAGTCAGTTGTCTTAATGTGAATATTGCATCGGTACAGCTTCTATTTCGTCTGAAACCCATCTGTGCTTCTGAGAGTTGTTCTTCAATTGTTGGTCTTAGTCTTTTTTTCAATTATCTTAGCATACATTTTTCCTATGTGACTTAGTAGTGCGGTATTAAAGATTACGTTATACTAAGTTCACATAATGCACAGATATCAACAATATCAACGAGAAAATAAAAATGAGATGGATGTGTTTGGGACATGCATTAAGAAAGTAGGAGACTAGACACCCACATATCGCTCTGAAATGAAATTAGCTAAGTGGCTAATTCCTTGCATCGCGTCTCGAAAGTCGTGATTTCGAATCCGGACCGCGTCGTTCTGTTCTTGCGTGCATTTTTTCAGAGACCCTAGAATTGTTGCGGGAGCTACAGAGTTCCTGCTTTGTGCACTACTCTCAGTAGATGACGTGCCATTTATGCGGAGAGGGACTGAGCCAAATTCGGTAAATCCCAGTGCAATGAAGTCAGTACTTCATCATTAGAGACTTTTAGATCCAGAGAGAGACATGGAGACCAACTGTAGACATATATCAAGAAGAAGGCGGGCATGAACCAAGCTGGCTTGCTCAATACAGATCTCATTAAAGGATATTTGTTGATGTCTTTGAGGGGGTCTCAGTGTCGAAGTGGCCTCAGTGTCGAAGTGGTCTCAGTATCGAAGTGGTCACAGTGTCGAAGTGGTCTCAGTGTCGAAGTGGTCTCAGTGTCGAAGTGGTCTCAGTGTCGAAGTGATCTCAGTGTCGAAGTGGTCACAGTGTCGAAGTGATCTCAGTGTCGAAGTGGTCACAGTGTCGAAGTGGTCACCGTGTCGAAGTGGTCTCAGTGTCGAAGTGATCTCAGTGTCGAAGTGGTCACAGTGTCGAAGTGGCTCAGTGTCAAGTGGTCCAGTGTCGAAGTGGTCACAGTGTTGAAGAGGTCTCAGTGTCGAAGGGGTCTCAGTGTCGAAGTGGTCTCAGTGTCGAAGTGGTCTCAGTGTCGAAGTGGTCTCAGTGTCGAAGTGGTCTCAGTGTCGAAGTGGTCTCAGTGTCGAAGTGGTCTCAGTGTCGAAGTGGTCTCAGTGTCGAAGTGGTCTCAGTGTCGAAGTGGTTTCAGTGTCGAAGTGGTCTCAGTGTCGAAGTGGTCTCAGTGTCGAAGGTCTCAGTGTCGAAGTGGTCTCAGTGTCGAAGTGGTCTCAGTGTCGAAGTGGTCTCAGTGTCGAAGTGGTCTCAGTGTCGAAGTGGTCTCAGCGTGCAAGTGGTCTCAGCGTCGAAGTGGTCTCAGCGTCGAAGTGGTCTCAGTGTCGAAGTGGTCTCAGTGTCGAAGTAGTCTCAGTGTCGAAGTGGTCTCAGTGTCTAAGTGGTCTCAGTGTCGAAGTGGTCTCAGCGTCGAAGTGGTCTCAGTGTCGAAGTGGTCTCAGTGTCGAAGTGGTCTCAGTGTCGAAGTGGTTAAGTGGTCTCAGCGTTGGAGTGGTCTCAGTGTCGAAGTGGTCTCAGTGTCGAAGTGGTCTCAGTGTCTAAGTGGTTAAGTGGTCTCAGCGTCGAAGTGGTCTCAGTGTCGAAGTGGTTAGTGGTTAAGTGGTCTCAGTGTCGAAGTGGTTAAGTGGTCTCAGTGTCGAAGTGGTTAAGTGGTTAAGTGGTCTCAGTGTCGAAGTGGTTAAGTGGTCTCAGTGTCGAAGTGGTCAAGTGGTTAAGTGGTCTCAGTGTCGAAGTGGTTAGTGGTTAAGTGGTCTCAGTGTCGAAAGTGGTTAAGTGGTCTCAGTGTCGAGTGGTCTCAGTGTCGAAGTGGTTAAGTGGTCTCAGTGTCGAAGTGGTTAAGTGGTCTCAGTGTCAGATGGTTAAGTGGTCTCAGTGTCAAGTGGTCTCAGTGTCGAAGTGGTTAAGTGGTCTCAGTGTAGAAGTGGTTAAGTGGTCTCAGTGTCGAAGTGGTTAAGTGGTTACAGTGTCGAAGTGGTTAAGTGGTTACAGTGTCAGAAGTGGTTAATGGTCTCAGTGTCAAGTGGTTAAGTGGTCTCAGTGTCAAGTGGTCTCAGTGTCAAGTGGTCTCAGTGTCGAAGTGGTCTCAGTGTCGAAGTGGTTAAGTGGTTAAGTGGTTACAGTGTCGAAGTGGTTAAGTGGTTAAGTGGTTAAGTGGTTAAGTGGTCTCAGTGTCGAAGTGGTTAAGTGGTTAAGTGGTTACAGTGTAGAAGTGGTTAAGTGGTTAAGTGGTTACAGTGTCGAAGTGGTTAAGTGGTTAAGTGGTTACAGTGTCGAAGTGGTTAAGTGGTTACAGTGTCGAAGTGGTTAAGTGGTTAAGTGGTTAAGTGGTCTCAGTGTCGAAGTGGTTAAGTGGTTTACCTGTCGTACTGAAGGTTGTGGGTTCAAATTCGAACTGAGACACATGGAAATATTTGATGAGATCCTAGGATTGATGCCGGAGCTGGGGAGTTCGTGCTTTGTGCAAAACTCTCGGCAGATGGCATGCCATCTCTGCCAACACGGACGGAACCATATGGGCAAACTCTGTGCAATAAAGTCAATCCTTTCATTTGGCCTCTTTGTTGATGTCTAAAGTTTTAAGGGGAGTTATGAGAAGGAGACGTGCAACTTTGAAATACAACTAAACGAACAACATTTCATGTCTGCAGTATGGAGTCGAGGATGACTGAACTCAATCGGGAGATTATCAATCAGAATGAGAAGCTTGGTATCAGTCAGAGTCATTTGGATGATCTGGCACACAAGACAACAGCTTGGTGATAAGCTTCAGACTTCTAACGTCAAGGTAGGTGTGTAGGTTTTACATGGAGAAGTGGGGATGTTTGGTTGCTGGATGAAGAATTAAGTTACAGACACGTAGAGCGCACATAGAATACGAGGCAATTGTTACGTTTATGTTTCTAGGTGTGTATTCGAGAGTGGGGTTAGAGGGAGAGAACCAGGGAGAGAAAAAGAGGAGAGATAATGAAAGAGGAAGAAAGAAAGAAAGTGAGAGGGAGAGAAAGACCGTGATTGAAAGAGAGAGAGAGATACGAAAAAGAAAGGGAATGATAAAAAGAGAACAGATGGAGGAAAAAGGATAGAGATACAGTGAGAGAGAGAGGAGGAGAGAGAGAAATAAGGAGGGAGAAGAAGGGTGAAAGCGAGAGAGATGGATAAATATAGGGAGAGGAAAGAGTGTGAAAGAAAAGATAGAAAATGGATATATTGGGAGAGGGAAAAAGGAGAGAGAGAATAGATACGCCCCTGATGGTGACATGTTTACCATGTTAAGCTAAACCCATGTTGCTCTTGTCTCTGATCAGCTGGAACAGTTGGACATTGTTCACGGCAATTTGATAGAAGATTTTGCAGGCTGCAGGCACACACAGCTACACTAATGAAGATGTAAGCAATGTGTCTCTGTCTTATTTGTCTCTTGTCTTGCGTAGAGACCTGGTATATGACTGTCTTATTGTCTGTAGCTCTTGTCTTGTAATATGAGCATATCTTTTACTCTTGTCTTGATTACGTTTCTGCTTATGACTTGAATCTTGTTGTCTTGTTAGAGCTTTTGCTTGTTATCTATCTTTATGATTTTTCTTGGTCTTGTTGAGAGTCTGTTTTATGACTCTTGTCTTGTTAGAGTCTACTTTATGACTCTTGTCTTGTTGAGAGTCTGTTTTATGACTCTTGTCTTGTTGAGAGTCTGTTTTATGACTCTTGTCTTATTGAGAGTCTGCTTTATGACTCTGTCTTGTTGAGAGTCTGTTTTATGACTCTTGTCTTGTTGAGAGTCTGTTTTATGACTCTTGTCTTGTTAAGAGTCTGCTTTATGACTAATGTCTTGTTGAGAGTTTGTTTATGACTCTTGTTTTTAGTTAATTTTAATTGTTTAATCTTGTCTTTTTGTGTCTTGTTGAGAGTCTGCTTTATGACTCTTGTATTGTTAAGAGTCTACTTTATGACTCTTGTCTTGTGTCTTATTGAGAGTCTGTTTTATTACTCTTGTCTTGTTGAGAGTCTGCTTTATGACTTTGTCTTGTTAGAGTCTACTTTATGACTCTTGTCTTGTGTCTTGTTGAGAGTCTGCTTTATGACTCTTGTATTGTTAAGAGTCTACTTTATGACTCTTGTCTTGTGTCTTGTTGAGAGTCTGTTTTATTACTCTTGTCTTGTTGAGAGTCTGCTTTATGACTTGTATTGTTATCGATTTTTAAACTGCTAGTTTTTTTTAATTATTTTTTTTTTATTGTACGTTTTGCGCTTTAATGCATGACCTACTTTTTATCATTTCGTCATCGATAATAATATACACTCCATCGACCTCATTTACTCTGAAATCAGGGACCAGTGACAGGGCGTACACGTAAGTTTATCCAGAGGCGAATAAAAAAAAAACCAAACATATATTTCATTGGCAATTTACTAAGCAGAAGTGGAGAAGATCAGTCACATAAAAAATTTCTTTTAAACAAAAATTTCTTTTCCTGGTACTTGTCTGCCCCCCCCCTCCTCCGTCATTGCCTTAACATATGGATGCCCATGACCACTGTACAATATTTCGATCGTAAGATATCGAAAGTAAGTTCAATGCATTTAAAAATAGATGTCTGCGAAAAATAATGAACATAAAATGGGACGAATTCAGAAGTAATGAAATCAGAAAAATGTCTGGTCAGCTACTAGTAACAACTGTTATAAGAAATATGAGATGGTGATATGTTGGGCGTACTCTGAGAAGAAATGATCAAAGAATAACAAAGCAGGCATTGTGGGAGACAATGGGTTCAAGAAAGAGATGGAAACACTGGAAAGAACTTTATTAACTCATTCGGCCTTCCGAGCCGATATACTGGCTCTGTGTAGTTTTTAAGTTGACGCAAAGCCATTATACTGGCTAATTCAGTATACAAAATAAAAGTGTCCGCAGGTAAAAAACATAATTACGAATCGAAAGGGTTAAGAAAGACAAGAAACACTGTACTTAAGGTTATAGAAGAGGTTGAACGAGTTGGTAAAGGATAGAGCGGTATAGAGAAATTGCTTGCAAGCACTATGTAACGAATAATGGTATTAGAGGAATATAATGATAGTAGTAATAAAAATCATCGTCATCATAAAATGACTTTTCCTGATCAGAACAGTGACTTTTTCTCTCTCATAGGCCAGATGTCCCGTCTCTACAGTCTTCATGCTTAAATAATCAGTTACAGTCTGAATCTAACTTTGTCCTATTCTCCTCATTGCTGGGATGTCACCTTTCATGATGGTCTTTTCCAACCGTTTGTGTCTTTTTATATGTCCAAATTACAATTCTCTCTTTCTTATGTGTAGCATCAGCCAGTTGTCTTTGATTTTTAGTTCTTTCTGGATATACTTATTAGTTCTCTTCTGTGTGGGCACATGATATTCGGAGGACTTTTCTGTCAAACTTATATTCAAACGTCACCTGTATGTTGCCGGGGCTCGTAAGGGGAGCAAAGAATAGTAAAATTGCAACCTACAAGGCATGTCGTAAGAGCCGACTGAGGTAGAGGCCTAGGGAAGCTACCCTAGTAAATAAAACGTTGCAGAAATCGGATGTGCTGGCCTACTTGTAGACGCGTAACTGGCACAACGTACAATCGCTCTTAGACTCAGATCACATACAAATCACAAGAGTGGTTAACAAGTGGTGGATATGGAGCGTTCGAAGAAGAAGAAGAATATTCAAAGGCGCATATATATGCCTGTCTACTATCTTGTTAAATGTCCATGTTTCACAGCCATAAGACAGTTTTCTTTGTTATTCAGTTCTTTCCGGAGATATCTATTTACTATAATAATAATGAAAATCGTGGCATATCCTTAACAGAACGTAGCCATCAACAATAGTACACGAGTCGTCGATTTTCTGAACGCACTTATACGTCCAGTACTTTGCCATTGCTTTCTGAACGATATAATAATGCCCGAGTGGTTACCGGGGCCCAAATTAGGGGTGTAAAAATTAGAACCACTGTTACCAGCCACGCATGTCGTAAGAGGCGTCTAAGGAGGTTATTCATGGGGCTAGCTACCCCGACACGTAGAAAACACTAGATAGCTACAGAAACCCCAACCAAGAAAACTCATAGCTCGACACCCGAGAAATAAGAAGGACGGATGAAGTGACTCGATGAAATCTGAAAGGAAATTGGCTGCCGGGGACGGAATGCAAGACAATGTGAAGAGAGTGGAGAGATCTGAAAAAGATGGCATTGGATAGGATGGCTTAGAAGACCTTGGTTGCAGACCTATACCTGCCTAGGGGTGAACTGTGAAGAAGAGGTTTGTCAATGCTTTCTGAACGGTATAATAATAATAGTAAATAAGAAATATTTTGTTGCCCTACGAACTTTAGATTTAATTATAAGACACAAGATAACAAGCATATTTAACAGATAATGTGTGTAGTGTTTGTGTCTGTGTGTTTATTGAACAGATAATGTGTGTAGTGTTTGTGTCTCTGTGTTGAAGTATCAACAGCTAGAGCATCAGTTCGTCATCTGCAAGGATAGACTACGAGAGTGTCAGTGTGTGGTTGAAGAGAAGACCCAGCACATGAATGATCTGAATAATGAACTGTTCTGTGTCAAGGAAGAACTCAACAGCGCCAACGACAAACTCAAACAGTTTTCACAAGAGGTAACATGTAGCTAGATCTTGTCTTCTACTTCTTTGTTTGTCCTCAACAGGAGCTTTGTTACGTTTTGTTATTACAACTTATATCGAGGATGCGATATTATGTCTTTGTCTAGGGCTTACCTCGTAAATAAAAATCGTCGCAGAAATTGATGTTTCAATTGTCGGTGCAAGTCCAGTGCACACTGAGGCACATCTGAATACTGTAAGAAGAAATTTGGAGAGAAATGGACGACAAAAAGAAATATTACTGCCAGCTTTATCTCATGATATGGAAGAAAGTCAGCAACAGTGCTGGTTAATAATAGTTTATATTAAATTTATTTTTATATTTAATATTAAATTATTTAATAGTAGTTTGGATGTTGAGAGAAAGCAGGAGAGAAGAAAGAAAAGAAAGAGAGAAAGCAGGAGAGAGAGAGAAGAAGAGAGAGAGAAAGAGAAGGAGAGGGTAAAAAAGTGTAGAAAGGAGAAAAATAAATGGCAGAAAAATATAGATCAATTTAATGAGAAACAGAAAAGGAACGAGTAGAAAAAATTAGAGGTAGCGAGAAAGAGAGAGAGGAACAGAGAGCTCGAATGAGAGAAAGAGAGTAAACCAAAGAGGGATATCAAGACATAGACAAAGAGCTTGGAGAAAAGAGAGTGACGGAGAGAGTGAGTAAAAGTTAGAGAAAGAGAATAGGAGTGAAAAGAGTGAGAGGAGAAAGGAAGCAGAGGTACGGAAGAAAGAGAGATATGAGACGGAGTGGAGGTAGAGTGGGAAGTGTAAAAGAGATGAAGGCAAAGACGAAAGAGGGGAAGAGAGTTCGAGAAGGAGAATGACATGGAAATGGAAACTTAAAAACAAGGAGACCGGTTGAGAGAGGTTTAGGCAAGAATAAAGAGCGAGAGAAGAAAGATCAAATGAGCAAGAGAAAGAGAAATATATATATATATGGTTTCTGATAATATTGACAACCTCTCTTCTTTCTTCATTTCTCTAATCCTGTTTTGCCTCACAGCTTTAGGAGAAGATGAGATTTCTAGAACAGGCTTCTTTGTGCATTTTATAAATAGTGTTTTCAAAGTTTCTATTATTTATGATGTCCACCTTTTGCGTGGACGTCCTTTTACTTTGTGTGCACTGTATCGGAGTTTCACTGCTCTATGTCGCACATTGTCTGCTTTGTGTGTACTGTATCGGAGTTTCACTGCTCTATGTCGCACATTGTCTGCTTTGTGTGTACTGTATCAGGTTTCACTGCTCTATGTCGCACATTGTCTGCTTTGTGTGTACTGTATCAGGTTTCACTGCTCTATGTCGCACATTGTCTGCTTTGTGTGTACTGTATCGGAGTTTCACTGCTCTATGTCGCACATTGTCTGCTTTGTGTGTACTGTATCGGAGTTTCACTGCTCTATGTCGCACATTGTCTGCTTTGTGTGTACTGATCGGTTTCACTGCTCTATGTCGCACATTGTCTGCTTTGTGTGTACTGTATCAGTTTCACTGCTCTATGTCGACATTGTCTGCTTTGTGTGCACTGTATCGATTTCACTGCTCTATGTCGCCATTGTCTGCTTTGTGTGCACTGTATCAGGTTCACTGCTCTATGTCGCCATTGTCTGCTTTGTGTGCACTGTATCAGGGTTTCACTGCTCTATGTCGCACATTGTCTGCTTTGTGTGCACTGTATCGGAGTTTCACTGCTCTATGTCGCACATTGTCTGTTGGTAATCTGCTTATGTGGCCGAACCATTTAATTTGTTGTTTCTTGATGAAGTTCAGTAGTCTACTGATGTTGTACCCACTTTTTCCATAATGCCTTCATTTCTAAACCAGTCTCTTCTTGATACTCCCAGCATTCTGCGTAGACACTTCATCTCTGTCGTGACTAGTTTTCTTCTTGATACCCCCAGCATTCTGCGTAAACACTTCATCTCTGTTGTGACTAGTTTTCTTCTTGATACTCCCAGCATTCTGCGTAAACACTTCATCTCTGTTGTGACTAGTTTTCTTCTTGATACTCCCAGCATTCTGCGTAGACACTTCATCTCTGTCGTGACTAGTTTTCTTCTTGATACTCCCAGCATTCTGCGTAGACACTTCATCTCTGTCGTGACTAGTTTTCTTCTATCGTTTGATGTCAACGTCCTGTTTTGGCTCTGATAGCATAATGTTAGGAGACATATTTATAACATTCTTCTTCTTTGATTCTCCATATCGACCACTTGTTAAACCACTCTGTGTGATTTGTATGTGATCTGAGCCTAAGAGCGATTGTACGTTGTGCCAGCTATGTGCCTACAAATAGGCCAGTACATTCGATTTCTGCGATGTTTTTTATTTACTAGGTAGCTTCCCTAGGTCCTACACTAGTCTCCTAAGACATGCCTTATAGCAGAGCCGGATTAGCATAGTAGCAGAAGTAGCAAATGCTACGGGCCCCGCGCTTTGGGGGCCCCGCCTCTGGAGCTAAGTTGTCACTAGTCATAAACAAGGAACCAAGTTTGGGAGGTGGGTAATAATTTCCCTTTCATTTTTTTTTAAATTGAGGTTAGGGCCAAGGTCATGTTTACTCAATTTCGGACATAATTGGGCGGTCACACTGAGCTCATTAACAACGTAACAGTTTTTTTACTTTTTGTATAGGAGTGTCTCTTGTGTGCACACGCTTCTAATAAACGAAAACTTGAAAGCTTGAACAAAAGAACAATTAAATTTGACTCATAACCCAGTTCAAGTCTCTGTTCGTTCAGTAGTTTTTGGGCGCGAAACTTAGTTTAAAATAAATGCAAGTGGGCGTATGAAATATTGTTCTAAGACATGAGCAGATCTGGGCACTCCTAAATAAATTTCATGTCATTCACGTTTTTTGTGAGAAACTGTTTTGCACTTGACTAGATGTCCCAGAAAATAATGCGAGGGAGGGCCAAATGATTAAACAGAAAACTTGGATACATTTGAAGGAGCCGCAACAAGAAGCCGCAACACAGAGCTGCATAATTTTACAGAGAAGCACACAAACGGACACAGAGAGTAAGAGACAATGCCAGCAACATGAGTGGGAAATACAACGGCTTACAAGCACGCATTAAGGAGATAAATAAGTACGCAGAATACATTCCTGCTTTGCACATTCACTGAATTTGGTTGCAGAAGTGTGCTGCAGAATGTTGTATAGAAGCATCCATTTTTTCGATTTTGTTGAAAGTCTCTATACATTCTTTTCCACTTCTACCTATCGATGGGGCATTCTTACAAAAGCACTGGAAGATACAGGTTCAAAACTCCCGACTTTGAAGAGACTGTCGGACACCAGGTGGTCTTCCCGAGCTGATGCGACAAAAGCACTTTTATGTGGTTTTACCATTATCAAACAAGTTTTGGATGACATCTCAAATAACATGGATCAAAAGGTAGAGTGTCGTAATCAAGCGTATGGGCTAGTTTTGGAGATGAGTAAGTTGGAAACGGAATAGTTAGCATTTTATGGAACGGAATTCTAGAACGCTTGCAAGCGTCTAGCGCTTCATTACAGTCACCTGATCAAGACCTTAACACGGGATATGCTCTTTATGAATCGTTACACGGGTACGTTCAAGCAATGCGGCCTACATTTTCAGATATTGAGGCCAAAGCCAAAATCCTGACTCACTGTCAAGAATATCAGCAACAAACTTCACGACGACGCAAGCGAAATACTAATTACGACGATTTTAGTGGCTCTACTACGCTCGATGAAGTTGTAGAAAATCAAACACCCAAACAAAAATTTGAAAGTCAGGTGTTTATTGTCATAATTGATAATGTACTCTCTGCCTTAGCTAAACGCATGGAAGCGTACCATAGAGTGACTGATGTATTTGGAACATTTCGGCAGTTAAAATCTCTTACAGCAGAAGAGATCTTGAAAAGAACTTCAAATATTGTCAGCTCTTACCAAGAGGATTTGGAAGAAAGCCTAGGCGACGAACTTGTGCAGTTCGCTGAACTTCTTAAAACTAATGTAGCTGCTGCTATTAGCAACGAAAAGAATGAGGCCCTTGAACTGCAATTTTATAAACTTATAATGGAAAATTCATTAGAGTCGTGTTTCCCAAATGTAGAAATAGTCTTACGAATTTACTTGTCTTTAATGATTACTAACTGCAGCGGAGAACGTTCTTTTTTCAACATTAAAGCGTATAAAAAGTGAGTTAAGAAACATGATGGGACAAGATCGTCTAAATAACCTCACCTTAATGAACATTGAATGTAATTTACTTAGAGAAATTGATTTGTCTAGTATTATCTCTAAATTTGCTCACATTAAATCGAGACAAGTTTGTTTGTAAAATTTATGTTTTATTATTTATTATCATTCAAAACTTAGGGCCCCGCGCTAAAATTTCTACGGCCCCGCGCTGGTCTAATCCGGCTCTGGCTTATAGGACGCAGTGGTACTATTCTTTGCTTTCTTGCAGGGCCCCGGCACCACACGTGCAGATTTACAAGCAATACTTGATATTATTCATCCACAGATAGACGCACTGGGAGAGAAAAATGAACAATTGTTAACAGACATTCGAAACTTAACCAAAGACAATACATTTATGAAGAAAGATTTACTGGATCTTGATAAGAAACTGAGAGGATCAGAGCAGGAACTTAACATCAGAGAGAGTGAGTTGTCCCGGAGGAGAGAAGAGGTAAGGAGTACATGGTTTACATACTCTTATATCTCATTAGAGGGACGGATTAGCGTAATGCGTAAGCGTTTGAATATCGATACGGACTCAAGAAGGTTATGGGTTGAATCCCAAACTCGACGTTCCACGCGATGAAAGCAATTGACCCTCCTATTTCCTGCACACTAGGGATAGAAATATGAAGTGATCGGCACTATATACCAAAAGATCTGAAAAGATTGTGGGAAATTTTCTATTTTTGTACCTCATTAGAAAGAATAAGTTGTCCAGTAGGAGCGAACAGGTAAGGAGTGCATTAGTTACATTCACTCAGAGTTCACTGGAGAGAGGGAGTTATTCCGACAGACAAGAGAGGGTAGGAGTGGATGATTTACACACTCTTGAACTTCATCAGGAAGTCAGGGAGGCAGAGGTTCAGGGGGTTGATTTCTGAGAACGCCTCTATGGACAATATGATCACTTACACAGATTGATTGGTCGTTCAGCACATGCTGAGATCATGGGTGTTCATTACTCAAGTCAGAAGAGGTATTGGGAAGAACGACAGTGTAGTATTGACGTGACTACAAGTAGCCTGACTATGGAGGTTATGACAGTAACTAAAGCAATGATCTGGCTGGTGTCACCCATATATAATGTCTCAGTGACTCAATGAGTATGCTCAAGAAGATCGAGACGGGCTGAATTCTTTAGGAATTCATTGTCTGATTCTATATGTTCTATGCCATGTAAGAAGTGAATTTCTTCTCTTCTGTTGTATCCTTTACTTGATAAAGACCTTTTGGTCGAAACGTTGCTGTGTATTGTTATTGTTTTTGTATTTTGTAAAACTACAATACTTTGTTTTTATGTGTTTCGCCGTGGATTTGAAGGCAGTGATTTTAGTATGACGCACCTGTGTGTTACTGGGGCTCGCAAGGGGAGCAAAGAATAGTAACACTTCGATGTACAAGGCATGTCGTAAGAGACGACTGAGGTAGGGGCCTTGGGAAGCTACCCATTTCCTTATCTATCGTAAACTTCCCGACAATCGATATGCCTTCGATGTAAGCCTTTCCTCTGTCTCATTGCCGCGAAAACCCGTATGCCCAGGACAGTAGATCCACGTGAGCCTCAGGAGTTTGGAAACCTCTGTAGACGACATCCACTCGTACATCACCCTGCCATTCTAGATCTTCCGAAGTATCGACTGAGAGTCAGATACAACAGCGTCCCCAGTAACAGAATTCTCAGAAACTCACTGGAGGGTAGCAGTAATGGCATTAATCTCCATTCTCATACTCCATTATAAAAGGGAAGTGATCGGAACACTTATTGACTAATTCGTTCGATGTGCAGCAATGATGGTCTGTCAACATTTTATCGACTAATTCGTTCGATGTGAAGTAATGATGTTCTGTCAACATTTTATTGACTAATTCGTTCGATGTGCAGCAATGATGGTCTGTCAACATTTTATTGACTAATTCGTTCGATGTGCAGCAATGATGATCTGTCAACATTTTATTGACTAATTCGTTCGATGTGCAGCAATGATGATCTGTCAACATTTTATTGACTAATTCGTTCAATGTGCAGCAATGATGGTCTGTCAACATTTTATCGACTAATTCGTTCAATGTGCAGTAATGATGTTCTGTCAACATCTTCAAACGCTCCATATCGACCTCTTATTAGACACTCTTTGTGACTTCCATGTGGTTTGAGCGTAAGAGCGTTTGTACGTTATGTCAGTTATGCACTACAAGTAGGCCCATACACACATCCGATTTCTTCGACTCTTTTTATTTACTATTGTAGCTTACCTAGACCCTTACATCAGTCGCCTCTAGACATGCCTTGTACATCACAGTGTTACTATTCTTTGCTCCTTTTGCGAGCCCCGGCAACACACGTGCGGCTCTGTCAACTAAACTAAACTAAACTAAAAACTTGAAGTTTAAGTGTTGAACTTGATGTGCGATGGAAAGACATACATGTCGTTGTTAAGTTCAAAATATCATAGTCAATACATCTTTAGCACTGTCAATCATTCTGTGCATGCTCTTTCTCTTTGTGTCCACAGATTAGATCATTTAAGAATGATATTCGAACTTCACACACCGAGTTAACCCATCTCAACAGCAACTTACAAGTCAGTGAGCATGAAGTGAGTACAGTCTAGTATAGATGAGAGAAAACGTGTCTAGTATAGGTGAGACAATAGTCAAGTTTAGGTGAGAGAATTACATTATTTTAAATATGAGCAGCTGTAGTACACTTGGCCCTCCTACCTCATGCAAACTAAGGTTTAGAGATGTGAAGTGACAGGTCTGAACACTTGACCCTCCTACCTCATGCAAACTAGGGTTTAGAGATGTGAAGTGACAGGCCTGGACACTTGGCCCTCCTACCTCATGCAAACTAGGGTTTAGAGATGTGAAGTGACAGGTCTGGACACTTGGCCCTCCTACCTCATGCAAACTAGGGTTTAGAGATGTGAAGTGACAGGTCTGGACACTTGGTCCTCCTACCTCATGCAAACTAAGGTTTAGAGATGTGAAGTGACAGGTCTGGACACTTGGCCCTCCTACCTCATGCAAACTAAGGTTTAGAGATGTGAAGTGACAGGTCTGGACACTTGGTCCTCCTACCTCATGCAAACTAAGGTTTAGAGATGTGAAGTGACAGGTCTGGACACTTGGTCCTCCTACCTCATGCAAACTAAGGTTTAGAGATGTGAAGTGACAGACCTCGAAAGGCTACGAGACATTGTATTTATAGTAGTAGAATTAGTAGTAGAGAAGACCGACTGGAAGCATAGCAAGACAGGTACTGTTTTGGAACCCGCAGGAAAAGAGGAGTAGAGGAAGGCCTAGACATACCTGGAGAAGAGAGTTGGAGACTGATATAAAAAAAGATAGGTAAAACATGGAAAGAATTGGAAAGGATAGCAAGAGAGAGGAAGAGCTGGAAAAAGTTTGTTGAAGACCTGTGATCCGTTGGGAGGTGAAAGGTGAAGAAGAAGTAGAATTAGTAGTAATAGTAGTAGTAGTAGTAGTAGTAGTAGTAATAGTAATGGTAGTAGTAATAGTAGTTTTACTATTGTTAGTACAGACCACAGCTTCAGAAACCGTAAACGTGTATAATACTGTTATTTGGTATGTCACTCTCCCAGATTTACCAGCTAAAACTGGACAAAGAGAAGCTAACTTCAGATCTTAGTGAGGCTTGTAATATGTACAACTCCCTGGCCAAGGTAGGCAAACATTTTATATAGTGTTTTCTACATATGGCCGGTGTGTAATGTGTGCAGATGTACATTTACAAACATAACAAGAAATGACTGTGTATGGACTATATATACAAATATTTATAATGAACATAAAATGGGACGAATTCAGGAGAAGGATGAAATCAGAGAAATGTCTGGTCAACCACTAGTAACAACAGCTAAAAGAAAGAGAAGATGGAGATATGTTTGACATACTCTGAAAAGAAATGGTCAAAGAACCAAAAAGCTGACATTGAAGTTGAAGGTGAAGAGTTGCAGAAAGAAAGGACACACGGAAACCTGAAACGAAATTTAATGAGAAAGACGATAAATATCGAACTTAATTCATTAGAAGAGATTGAACGAGTTGTCCAAGGTAGAGCGATATGGTGAAATTGCTTGCAGGTCATATGTGACTTATAATAGTACGAAAGGAATATATATACTTTAAACACCTATGTGTATGTGTCCTGGTATAGTACATTGTCTCTGTTTGGTCGCTTGGGTGCTTTGACAATCCGCATAGCTATGTCAGATGCGAGTTTTGCTCTCAGTAGTTATACCACAATGAACCTGTTTGCGTAGGTAGGTGTCAGACTAAAGCAGACATTCTGTTTGTTTGCTAAATAGGGGAGTAAAGCCTCTTCAGCTTAAGGACGAACCTTGTTTTTGATTATACCAGAGCGTTTAGGCCAACAAACAGGAAAAATAAGAATTAACTTCTTTCAGAGAATCCAAGTTATTAATTAGACTTTCTGTTTGTTCATGCTGACGTGGTAGAATATTCCTATCTATATACAATACATGAGCCGTTGTAGAAAAAAACAACAAATAGATGAGTTTTGTGCTTTCCTACAAAACAAGGGCCGTTATGAATTTGTTGTCTGATTATTTTCTTCCTACCGTATAGGACGTCTGAATTTCTTCGTGTCTAGTGTAACCGTTGTTTGATAAAGGACTTTTGGTCTAAACGTCGCTGCATATTGCTTTTGTACTTTGTAAAACTACAGTACTTTGTTTTTACGTGTTTCTCCATTATAAAATGACACCATGCTCATTGTATCAATGTTCATTGTATCGTCGGTCTCGTCTTAAAGATGAATGTCATATCTCCCATCTTCTCTCCTTCTTATGACAGTAACAATAATAACAATACTAATATTACACACTGTAGGCAACTTCTTATGACAGTAACAATAATAACAATACTAATATTACACATTGTAGTCAACTTTTTATGACAGTAACAATAATAACAATACTAATATTACACACTGTAGGCAACTTCTTATGACAGTAACAATAATAACAATATTAATATTACACACTGTAGGCAACTTCATGACAGTAAAAATAATAAACAATATTAATATTACACACTGTAGTCAACTTCTTATGACAGTAACAATAATAACAATACTAATATTACACACTGTAGGCAACTTCTTATGACAGTAACAATAATAACAATATTAATATTACACATTGTAGTCAACTTCTTATGACAGTAACAATAATAACTAAAATATTACACACTGTAGGCAACTTCATGACAGTAACAATAATAACAATACTAATATTACACACTGTAGTCAACTTCTTATGACAGTAACAATAATAACAATATTAATATTACACACTGTAGTCAACTTCATGACAGTAACAATAATAACAATAATAACAATACTAATATTACACACTGTAGGCAACTTCTTATGACAGTAACAATAATAACAATACTAATATTACACACTGTAGTCAACTTCATATGACAGTAACAATAATAACAATACTAATATTACACACTGTAGGCAACTTCATGACAGTAACAATAATAACAATATTAATATTACACACTGTAGTCAACTTCATGACAGTAACAATAATAACAATATTAATATTACACACTGTAGGCAACTTCATGACAGTAACAATAATAACAATACTAATATTACACATTGTAGTCAACTTCTTATGACAGTAACAATAATAACAATATTAATATTACACACTGTAGGCAACTTCATGACAGTAACAATAATAACAATACTAATATTACACACTGTAGTCAACTTCTTATGACAGTAACAATAATAACAATATTAATATTACACACTGTAGGCAACTTCATGACAGTAACAATAATAACAATATTAATATTACACACTGTAGTCAACTTCTTATGACAGTAACAATAATAACAATACTAATATTACACATTGTAGTCAACTTCTTATGACAGTAACAATAATAACAATACTAATATTACACACTGTAGGTAACTTCTTATGACAGTAACAATAATAACAATACTAATATTACACACTGTAGGCAACTTCATGACAGTAACAATAATAACAATACTAATATTACACATTGTAGTCAACTTTTTATGACAGTAACAATAATAACAATACTAATATTACACACTGTAGGCAACTTCATGACAGTAACAATAATAACAATACTAATATTACACACTGTAGTCAACTTCTTATGACAGTAACAATAATAACAATACTAATATTACACACTGTAGGCAACTTCATGACAGTAACAATAATAACAATACTAATATTACACACTGTAGGCAACTTCATGACAGTAACAATAATAACAATACTAATATTACACACTGTAGTCAACTTCTTATGACAGTAACAATAATAACAATACTAATATTAAACACTGTAGGCAACTTCATAACAGTAACAATAATAACAATATTAATATTACACACTGTAGGCAACTTCATGACAGTAACAATAATAACAATATTAATATTACACACTGTAGGCAACTTCTTATGACAGTAACAATAATAACAATACTAATATTACACATTGTAGTCAACTTTTTATGACAGTAACAATAATAACAATACTAATATTACACACTGTAGGCAACTTTATGACAGTAACAATAATAACAATACTAATATTACACACTGTAGTCAACTTCTTATGACAGTAACAATAATAACAATACTAATATTACACACTGTAGGTAACTTCTTATGACAGTAACAATAATAACAATACTAATATTACACACTGTAGTCAACTTCTTATGACAGTAACAATAATAACAATATTAATATTACACACTGTAGTCAACTTCTTATGACAGTAACAATAATAACAATACTAATATTACACACTGTAGGCAACTTCTTATGACAGTAACAATAATAACAATACTAATATTACACACTGTAGGCACTTCTATGACAGTAACAATAATAACAATACTAATATTACACATTGTAGTCAACTTTTTATGACAGTAACAATAATAACAATACTAATATTACACACTGTAGGCAACTTCTTATGACAGTAACAATAATAACAATACTAATATTACACACTGTAGTCAACTTCATATGACAGTAACAATAATAACAATACTAATATTACACACTGTAGGCAACTTCATGACAGTAACAATAATAACAATATTAATATTACACACTGTAGTCAACTTCATGACAGTAACAATAATAACAATATTAATATTACACACTGTAGGCAACTTCATGACAGTAACAATAATAACAATACTAATATTACACATTGTAGTCAACTTCTTATGACAGTAACAATAATAACAATATTAATATTACACACTGTAGGTAACTTCTTATGACAGTAACAATAATAACAATACTAATATTACACACTGTAGGTAACTTCTTATGACAGTAACAATAATAACAATACTAATATTACACACTGTAGTCAACTTCTTATGACAGTAACAATAATAACAATACTAATATTACACACTGTAGGCAACTTCATGACAGTAACAATAATAACAATACTAATATTACACACTGTAGTCAACTTCTTATGACAGTAACAATAATAACAATACTAATATTACACACTGTAGGTAACTTCTTATGACAGTAACAATAATAACAATACTAATATTACACACTGTAGGCAACTTCATGACAGTAACAATAATAACAATACTAATATTACACACTGTAGTCAACTTCTTATGACAGTAACAATAATAACAATACTAATATTAAACACTGTAGGCAACTTCATAACAGTAACAATAATAACAATATTAATATTACACACTGTAGGCAACTTCATGACAGTAACAATAATAACAATATTAATATTACACACTGTAGTCAACTTCTTATGACAGTAACAATAATAACAATATTAATATTACACACTGTAGGCAACTTCATATGACAGTAACAATAATAACAATACTAATATTACACACTGTAGGCAACTTCATGACAGTAACAATAATAACAATACTAATATTACACACTGTAGTCAACTTCTTATGACAGTAACAATAATAACAATACTAATATTACACACTGTAGGTAACTTCTTATGACAGTAACAATAATAACAATACTAATATTACACACTGTAGTCAACTTCTTATGACAGTAACAATAATAACAATACTAATATTACACACTGTAGGTAACTTCTTATGACAGTAACAATAATAACAATACTAATATTACACACTGTAGTCAACTTCTTATGACAGTAACAATAATAACAATACTAATATTACACACTGTAGGCAACTTCATGACAGTAACAATAATAACAATACTAATATTACACACTGTAGTCAACTTCATGACAGTAACAATAATAACAATACTAATATTAAACACTGTAGGCAACTTCATAACAGTAACAATAATAACAATATTAATATTACACACTGTAGGCAACTTCATGACAGTAACAATAATAACAATATTAATATTACACACTGTAGTCAACTTTATGACAGTAAAATAATAACAATATTAATATTACACACTGTAGGCAACTTCATATGACAGTAACAATAATAACAATACTAATATTACACACTGTAGGCAACTTCTTATGACAGTAACAATAATAACAATACTAATATTACACACTGTAGTCAACTTCTTATGACAGTAACAATAATAACAATACTAATATTACACACTGTAGGCAACTTCATGACAGTAACAATAATAACAATACTAATATTACACACTGTAGTCAACTCTTATGACAGTAACAATAATAACAATTATATTACACACTGTAGGCAACTTCATGACAGTAACAATAATAACAATACTAATATTACACACTGTAGTCAACTTCTTATGACAGTAACAATAATAACAATACTAATATTACACACTGTAGGCAACTTCATGACAGTAACAATAATAAGAATACTAATATTACACACTGTAGTCAACTTCATATGACAGTAACAATAATACCAATACTAATATTAAACACTGTAGGCAACTTCATAACAGTAACAATAATAACAATATTAATATTACACACTGTAGGCAACTTCATGACAGTAACAATAATAACAATATTAATATTACACACTGTAGGCAACTTCTTATGACAGTAACAATAATAACAATATTAATATTACACACTGTAGGCAACTTCATATGACAGTAACAATAATAACAATACTAATATTACACACTGTAGGCAACTTCTTATGACAGTAACAATAATAACAATACTAATATTACACACTGTAGGCAACTTCTTATGACAGTAACAATAATAACAATACTAATATTACACATTGTAGTCAACTCTTATGACAGTAACAATAATAAAATACTAATATTACACACTGTAGGCAACTTCTATGACAGTAAAAATAATAACAATACTAATATTACACACTGTAGTCAACTCTCTATGACAGTAACAATAATAACAATACTAATATTACACACTGTAGGCAACTTCATGACAGTAACAATAATAACAATACTAATATTACACACTGTAGTCAACTTCTTATGACAGTAACAATAATAACAATACTAATATTACACACTGTAGGTAACTTCTTATGACAGTAACAATAATAACAATACTAATATTACACACTGTAGGCAACTTCATGACAGTAACAATAATAACAATACTAATATTACACACTGTAGTCAATTTCATGACAGTAACAATAATAACAATACTAATATTAAACACTGTAGGCAACTTCATAACAGTAACAATAATAACAATATTAATATTACACACTGTAGGCAACTTCATGACAGTAACAATAATAACAATATTAATATTACACACTGTAGTCAACTTCTTATGACAGTAACAATAATAACAATATTAATATTACACACTGTAGGCAACTTCATATGACAGTAACAATAATAACAATACTAATATTACACACTGTAGGCAACTTCTTATGACAGTAACAATAATAACAATACTAATATTACACACTGTAGTCAACTTCTTATGACAGTAACAATAATAACAATACTAATATTACACACTGTAGGCAACTTCATGACAGTAACAATAATAACAATACTAATATTACACACTGTAGGCAACTTCTTGACAGTAACAATAATAACAATACTAATATTACACACTGTAGGCAACTTCATGACAGTAACAATAATAACAATATTAATATTACACACTGTAGGCAACTTCATGACAGTAACAATAATAACAATATTAATATTACACACTGTAGTCAACTTCTTATGACAGTAACAATAATAACAATACCAATATTACACACTGTAGGCAACTTCTATGACAGTAAAATAATAACAATATTAATATTACACATTGTAGTCAACTTCTTATGACAGTAACAATAATAACAATACTAATATTACACACTGTAGGCAACTTCTTATGACAGTAACAATAATAACAATACTAATATCACACACTGTAGTCAACTTCTTATGACAGTAACAATAATAACAATATTAATATTACACACTGTAGTCAACTTCTTATGACAGTAACAATAATAACAATACTAATATTACACACTGTAGGCAACTTCTTATGACAGTAACAATAATAACAATACTAATATTACACACTGTAGGCAACTTCTTATGACAGTAACAATAATAACAATACTAATATTACACACTGTAGTCAACTTCATATGACAGTAACAATAATAACAATACTAATATTACACACTGTAGGCAACTTCATGACAGTAACAATAATAACAATATTAATATTACACACTGTAGTCAACTTCATGACAGTAACAATAATAACAATATTAATATTACACACTGTAGGCAACTTCATGACAGTAACAATAATAACAATACTAATATTAAAATTGTAGTCAACTTCTTATGACAGTAACAATAATAACAATATTAATATTACACACTGTAGGCAACTTCATGACAGTAACAATAATAACAATACTAATATTACACACTGTAGTCAACTTCTTATGACAGTAACAATAATAACAATATTAATATTACACACTGTAGGCAACTTCATGACAGTAACAATAATAACAATATTAATATTACACACTGTAGTCAACTTTTATGACAGTAACAATAATAACAATACTAATATTACACATTGTAGTCAACTTCTTATGACAGTAACAATAATAACAATACTAATATTACACACTGTAGGTAACTTCTTATGACAGTAACAATAATAACAATACTAATATTACACACTGTAGGTAACTTCTTATGACAGTAACAATAATAACAATACTAATATTACACACTGTAGTCAACTTCTTATGACAGTAACAATAATAACAATACTAATATTACACACTGTAGGCAACTTCATGACAGTAACAATAATAACAATACTAATATTACACACTGTAGTCAACTTTTATGACAGTAACAATAATAACAATACTAATATTACACACTGTAGGTAACTTCTTATGACAGTAACAATAATAACAATACTAATATTACACACTGTAGGCAACTTCATGACAGTAACAATAATAACAATACTAATATTACACACTGTAGTCAACTTCTTATGACAGTAACAATAATAACAATACTAATATTAAACACTGTAGGCAACTTCATAACAGTAACAATAATAACAATATTAATATTACACACTGTAGGCAACTTCATGACAGTAACAATAATAACAATATTAATATTACACACTGTAGTCAACTTCTTATGACAGTAACAATAATAACAATATTAATATTACACACTGTAGGCAACTTCACATGACAGTAACAATAATAACAATACTAATATTACACACTGTAGGCAACTTTATGACAGTAACAATAATAACAATACTAATATTACACACTGTAGTCAACTTCTTATGACAGTAACAATAATAACAATACTAATATTACACACTGTAGGTAACTTCTTATGACAGTAACAATAATAACAATACTAATATTACACACTGTAGTCAACTTCTTATGACAGTAACAATAATAACAATACTAATATTACACACTGTAGGTAACTTCTTATGACAGTAACAATAATAACAATACTAATATTACCCCTGTAGTCAACTTCTTATGACAGTAACAATAATAACAATACTAATATTACACACTGTAGGCAACTTCATGACAGTAACAATAATAACAATACTAATATTACACACTGTAGTCAACTTCTTATGACAGTAACAATAATAACAATACTAATATTAAACACTGTAGGCAACTTCATAACAGTAACAATAATAACAATATTAATATTACACACTGTAGGCAACTTCATGACAGTAACAATAATAACAATATTAATATTACACACTGTAGTCAACTTCTTATGACAGTAACAATAATAACAATATTAATATTACACACTGTAGGCAACTTCATATGACAGTAACAATAATAACAATACTAATATTACACACTGTAGGCAACTTCTTATGACAGTAACAATAATAACAATACTAATATTACACACTGTAGTCAACTTCTTATGACAGTAACAATAATAACAATACTAATATTACACACTGTAGGTAACTTCTATGACAGTAAAATAATAACAATACTAATATTACACACTGTAGTCAACTTTTATGACAGTAACAATAATAACAATACTAATATTACACACTGTAGGTAACTTCTTATGACAGTAACAATAATAACAATACTAATATTACACACTGTAGTCAACTTCTTATGACAGTAACAATAATACCAATACTAATATTAAACACTGTAGGCAACTTCATAACAGTAACAATAATAACAATATTAATATTACACACTGTAGGCAACTTCATGACAGTAACAATAATAACAATATTAATATTACACACTGTAGGCAACTTCTTATGACAGTAACAATAATAACAATATTAATATTACACACTGTAGGCAACTTCATATGACAGTAACAATAATAACAATACTAATATTACACACTGTAGGCAACTTCTTATGACAGTAACAATAATAACAATACTAATATTACACACTGTAGGCAACTTCTTATGACAGTAACAATAATAACAATACTAATATTACACATTGTAGTCAACTTCTTATGACAGTAACAATAATAACAATACTAATATTACACACTGTAGGCAACTTCTTATGACAGTAACAATAATAACAATACTAATATTACACACTGTAGTCAACTTCTTATGACAGTAACAATAATAACAATACTAATATTACACACTGTAGGCAACTTCATGACAGTAACAATAATAACAATACTAATATTACACACTGTAGTCAACTTCTTATGACAGTAACAATAATAACAATACTAATATTACACACTGTAGGTAACTTCTTATGACAGTAACAATAATAACAATACTAATATTACACACTGTAGGCAACTTCATGACAGTAACAATAATAACAATACTAATATTACACACTGTAGTCAACTTCTAGACAGTAACAATAATAACAATACTAATATTAAACACTGTAGGCAACTTCATAACAGTAACAATAATAACAATATTAATATTACACACTGTAGGCAACTTCATGACAGTAACAATAATAACAATATTAATATTACACACTGTAGTCAACTTCTTATGACAGTAACAATAATAACAATATTAATATTACACACTGTAGGCAACTTCATATGACAGTAACAATAATAACAATACTAATATTACACACTGTAGGCAACTTCTTATGACAGTAACAATAATAACAATACTAATATTACACACTGTAGTCAACTTCTTATGACAGTAACAATAATAACAATACTAATATTACACACTGTAGTTAACTTCTTATGACAGTAACAATAATAACAATACTAATATTACACACTGTAGTCAACTTCTTATGACAGTAACAATAATAACAATACTAATATTACACACTGTAGGTAACTTCTTATGACAGTAACAATAATAACAATACTAATATTACACATGTAGTCAACTTCTTATGACAGTAACAATAATAACAATACTAATATTACACACTGTAGGCAACTTCATGACAGTAACAATAATAACAATACTAATATTACACACTGTAGTCAACTTCTTATGACAGTAACAATAATACCAATACTAATATTAAACACTGTAGGCAACTTCATAACAGTAACAATAATAACAATATTAATATTACACACTGTAGGCAACTTCATGACAGTAACAATAATAACAATATTAATATTACACACTGTAGGCAACTTCTTATGACAGTAACAATAATAACAATATTAATATTACACACTGTAGGCAACTTCATATGACAGTAACAATAATAACAATACTAATATTACACACTGTAGTCAATGACTTGATGTTGTTGTAGCCATGACACTATACCCCATTTTTATGAATGATGATGGTTGTTTTTAAAAGTGCATGTTGTATTCTTTCGTTGCTGCTGTCAAGAGAACAGAATGTCTAGAGAAGGAGCTAGCAGATACACAGTCCAAGTGTGAACAGCTGGAGGTATGTATGTATACAAGTGTGTGTGTATGTGTGAATGTGTGTATGTGTGATGTGTTGTGATGTGTGTTATTGATATATGTGAGTTTGCATGTTGGCATATTGCTGTAAACGTGCTTGTGTGTATTTATTCTAAGATAGAGAGTTGGAGTAGGTCAATGACACTAAGTTGTATTTGCGAACCTACCGACGGTATTACATTCTAGGTCAATTCTATTCTCTAATAATTCATCTTAGGATGGGTACTCTGGCATTATAAGTTGTGAGGGAGATATTCGTAATCTTCACCAGAACATCTGTGCAATTCCTTGGCTGCTGATATTTTCTGTTTACTGACAGGGACAAGACACTTATGAATGCGCAATGAGTGCATGGACATTGATTTTTATGTTTTCAAATTATGTGAAATGAACTATGACTGGATAAATTGGAAAAAGTTGTTAATGATACATTTCTGAGAAACTAGTTTGTGGAAAATCTCTGGCTAAGGAAAAACTAATCAACTTTTTATGTTTATATTTTAAATTTGTTTCTTTTTTTTTTTTTTTAGTTCCTATGTAGATTTCGTTGTTGTTGATTTTGTTCTCTGAACACTATACTGTGAAAGACAATCATTTACTTTTAAAGGATAAGATAAAAGTATTGTGTTCCTACATCGCCACCCGAGCAACGCCGGGTACGACGGAAAGTTTTTTGTTTATAATGTAAGCGGCGTTATTTTATATCATAAATAGTAAATAGTTGTACTTTATATGCCCTATATTAGCTGATGTATGTGACCTGATTAGAATTGTTGATTTTTATGACGTGTTTATGGCGGTTAATTTTACGGCAGTCATAAAGTTTATATTTAAAATCAATTAGATAATATTCATCATAATCATCATTTAACTTGCACGTTTCCAGAATGAAGTCCAAGACCTGACGAGCCAGCTGGAAACTTCATGCACTGACAAGTCGTATGCCTTACAACAAGTCAATAAACTGGAGCTAGATTTGACAGCAGCTTGTTGTCAAATACGAGATCTAGATAAACAGGTACTCAACTAAAGTGTCTTTCTTATTCTTATCTGTAAAATGTAAACTCTTCGAAACTGCCATCATCTACTGGGGAATTCCTTGGCCAAGACCGTTTCATGTACCCCTATGTAACATTACTTAAGATAGCCACACCGATGTGCGTCAAAGAATTTGTGAGACAAGTTGTCTGAAAGGATAGAGAGATCAATATTTCTGGTATGAGTGGATGTCGTCTATAGTCGTTTTCAACCTCCAGAGACTCACGTGGATCTATTTGTCCTGGTCATGCAGGTGTTCGCGTCAACGAGAGAGCGGACATGTTTGCATCGAAAGCATCAATTTTTGGGGAGTTTAGGATGGATTCTTCTCCTTCTACATATACATTACACATTGGTTTGTTAGACTCCTAAATGCATAGACTTCTACATATACGTTACACATTGGTTTGTTAGACCCCTAAACGTATAGACTTCTACATATACGTTACACATTGGTTTGTTAGACTCCTAAACGCATAGACTTCTACATATACATTACACATTGGTTTGTTAGACTCCTAAACACATAGACTTCTACATGTTTAGGACACGTGCATCCGATTTAAGCCAAATCTCATTAGTCGCATCTTACGACATGCGTGGCAGGTAACAGTGGTTCTATTCTTTACACCCCAAATTTAGGCCCCCGTAACCACTCGAGTGAGTTTAGGATGGATAAGGGGGATGTTGTTCAGTCTTTTGGCCACCAACAGTTGGATGAGGACACTTAAATTGACAAGTCAATCCAGTTTGGAATTACGCTTTGTACACGTAGAACTGGATGCTTGAGGTGCAGAGAGAGGAGTGTGTTTAACCAGCGAGTCACAGGAACCATCAGTATGCATACACTTCGACATCTGTTGGGAGAGACTGAGCACTTATGGGTCTATCCGGAGTGCTGTGACATCCATTCAGTAACATGTGTGGTGTCAGGGCCCGCTAGGGAAGCAAAGAATAGTACCACTGCTATCTATAAGGCATATCGTAAGAGGCGACTGATGTAGGGGCCTAGGAAGCTACCCTAGTAAATAAAAAGCGTCGCAAAAATCGGATGTGCTGGTCTACTTGTAGGCGCATAACTGGCACAACGTACAATCGCTATTAGGCTCAGATCACATACAAATCGCAAAGAGTGATTAACACGTAGTCAATATGGAGCGTTGGAAGAAGCTCATTAATCAATTTCTGCTGTCAGCTCAGATATTGTGTGTCTCATATGTCCCAGTAGCTTCCGAACAAGAATACAACAATACAATCACCTTTAAACGTGTTCTTCTGTTACTACAAAACAACAAAATCACTTGCGCTGTTATATATTTTTGTCCGAATTTATTCCTACCATTACAACGTTCTGTTCACATTTCTGAGCAGACGCTTGTGGATTCTGTAGGACAGAGGAATTTAGTCCGCTTGCCCGAAGCTATAGTTTCGGTCTACGCATGTGCGAGACATAGGTTTGATTTTCTCCTAATAGAAACAAAAACCACATTTGACCTCACTTGAACGGGATTATTCGGTCAGAAAATACCACTGCCGTTTAACCATACTTGCCACGTAGTGTCACAAAGCAATGGATACAATTAATACAAAACACAAAGCAATGGATACAATTAATACAAAACACAAAGCAATGGATACAATTAATACAAAACACAAAGCAATGGATACAATTAATACAAAACACAAAGCAATGGATACAATTAATACAAAACACAAAGCAATGGATACAATTAATACAAAACACAAAGCAATGGATACAATTAATACAAAATGCAACAATCCAGACACTTACCTTTATCTTTGTCCCAGGCCATTCTGGGGTGAAGAGTAACGAGAGAGCGGATACACTGGCAAGCAATGCTGTGAACGAGAATGGGTCGTCCATGGACAAAAGCGACATCATCAATGCTATCAGAGAAAACATACGCTCTGAAGATTTCAACGAAGAAGATAAAGGGTATTCTTTATCTCGGTTGCTCACGTTATGCATACCGATAGTTGGTGCGGAAAGATGGGGAAGCCATGAGATACCCTAGTAGATACAACAACCAACATAGAGCGAGAACGGGAGTTGTTAGTCTAAACACACTAAATACATGCTTGAGAGGAAATCGGAGCAATTATGGACATATGTCCGATGAAGATGATCCTTAAATGGACAGGACAAGTTTTTTTTGTAAATCGTCTCAATCTAAGGTGGACGATATTTCTGTTTGAATATTATTCAAGTTTAATAAGGTCAACAAACTAAGACACTGATAGTTGTTATGAAGTTAATAAGGTAAACAAACTAATACACTGATGGTTGTTATGAAAGTTAATAAGGTAAACAAACTAATACACTGATAGTTGTTATGAAGTTAATAAGGTCAACAAACTAAGACACTGATAGTTGTTATGAAGTTAATAAGGTAAACAAACTAAGACACTGATAGTTGTTATGAAGTTAATAAGGTAAACAAACTAATACACTGATGGTTGTTATGAAAGTTAATAAGGTAAACAAACTAATACACTGATGGTTGTTATGAAAGTTAATAAGGTAAACAAACTAATACACTGATGGTTGTTATGAAGCTTACAAGGTCAAAAACTAGACACTGATGGTTGTTATGAAAGTTGCTAAGGTAAACAAACTAATACACTGATGGTTGTTATGAAGTTATCAAGGTAAACAAACTAATACACTGATAGTTGTTATGAAGTTAATAAGGTCAACAAACTAAGACACTGATGGTTGTTATGAAAGTTAATAAGGTGTGCAAACTAATACACTGATAGTTGTTATGAAAGTTATAATGTGCTTGTGTCTTACTTGACTTATTTCTCTCGGCTTCAGGTGAAGTCATAGAACTAACAGTTTTCACGACTTGCCCGGTCTCTGGCTGTTTCTTTATGGCTCCATGACAGTCTAGCATCCTTCAGTTCATTGAGAGAAGATTTCGTCTCCAGATCTGTTTCCCATGACAGTCTAGCATCCTTCAGTTCATTGAGAGAAGATTTCGTCTCCAGATTTGTTTCCCATGACAGTCTAGCATCCTTCAGTTCATTGAGAGAAGATTTCGTCTCCAGATCTGTTTAGGTGACTCGATATGTTTCCGAGCCATACAAAAAGACGGATTTCACAGTTAATTTTTATGTATTTTGGAAACAATATCAATAATGGTGGTTAATTATTTAAATAGTTTATTTTTTTAAACTCTGAACACATTAAGAGAGTCTTTTCGAACAGATGAGTTTCATTGCTGCGCATCCCAGTCGCTGACCAGATTGAGAGAGATGGGTGTTGATTTTGATACAACCCGATAATGCCGACAAACAAAATATGCAAAGAGATTGATTAATCAACATTGAACTGGCGTGTTGGGCTGCTGGACGCTACTGGATTTGTTGAGGAGGCGATCGGATCACATATGGACATGTACGGAGTGCTATAATGATAATCCTCATATAACTGATACTTGACATATGAATTATAGTTCATGTTTTACTTTTGATTAATAATTTGCCATAATGTAAAATTATAACATATTGTGTAGTTATGTATTGTTGATTTGCTTAACATCTGCATACAAAATATTTTCTTTTGTGAACTCTTTTTATGTGGCCACCAATCACTGTTCCCCTCCCCACACCCCATCCCCACACACTGCTACCATACTCATTGTGTGCTTTCTCTATTCTATGTGACAGCTGTGTGAGAATAAAGGAAAGTTATGTAGCACAGAAGATGAGCTATGCAAGGACGAAGATACAATACAGAAAATGGAAAATTGTATCATTTCGTTGGAGGCTAAGGTATGAATTGTGTGTATGCTTCTAACAGTGATAGAGCATA
This sequence comes from Arion vulgaris, assembly GCA_020796225.1. Taxonomy (NCBI): domain Eukaryota; kingdom Metazoa; phylum Mollusca; class Gastropoda; order Stylommatophora; family Arionidae; genus Arion; species Arion vulgaris. The sequence goes on from CM036760.1 coordinate 65,420,425, forward strand.
TTGACTGATCCATGCTTGTATGTGGTGAACGAATGAGCAATGATGTATCAAGACGATTAGGAATAGTTTTTTAAATTTGTGTTGGGCCTTACCCATTAGTGCCGCAACAGATGGATCATGTTACGTTTGAAACGTGTAAAAACTCCAAGCGTCATCATTGTTACGATGAGAACTGCTCAGAATTTGTTTAGTTTCCTATTGGCTCTATGAAAGTTTCCACCCATTAGGTCGCGATCTGGGCACTACACTTTTTAATTTAGCCAAAAGGCAGAGCTGCGGTCATTTACGCAATTTCCTATTAATTGTGACAAATTACATATATCAACATACTTACACAGACAGACGGGCATAAACAGTATATTGACAGTCTAATGTGGCTGCAGGAGGCGGATTGTGTTAATTACGGCGTAGATAACGTGACAAATCAGAGCAGAGATGCATCAAAGTGACAATTAAAACTAACGTCCGAGTGCATATTGATAGTTGTCTCCCCTATGTTACTCATCTAGATGCTGGTCGTTTCCATGATGTTGTTTTTAGCTATACGATGGTACGCTGCCTTCCCTGTTGTTTATTTTAGCTAGACGAGGGTATTGTCACTAATAGCCATGCGATGGTTCTCTCCCTGTTGTCATTTTTGCAACTAGACGACGATACTCTTCCTTGTGACATCATAAAGCAAAGTGAGACATACTTTTATGACATAACAAAACTCTGAGAGACAGACAGACTGTACGATACAATAAGCACAGACAGACTCATCATCAAGTAGTATGTCCCTCGCAGAACATCACAGCCTGCCTGATGTCTGCAGCAAGTTCTCTTGCCTTTCCTAACGTCATGTTCTTGGTTTCTTTGTTGTCCGGCTACTATCTTAGTCTTGATCATACCCTGCCTCTACCCCAGAAGCATGCCTTCACAGACATACTACATGACACAATCTTCTTCTTCTTTCCGTTCGTTCTTTGCGACCAATTTTAATCACTCTTTGTGATATGTGTGATCTTTGCCAAGAACGTGTATACGTTGCACATTGGTTTGGTAGGCCCCTAAACGCATAGACTTCTACACGTTTAGGACACATGCATCCGATTTCAGCCAAACCTCCTTAGTCGCCTCTTACGACATGCGTGGCAGATAACAGTGGTTCTATTCTTTACACCCCAAATTTGGGCCCCGGTAACCACTCGGGCGACACATGACACAATAAGTACAGACAGACAACATGACACAATAAGTACAGACAGACAACATGACACAATAAGTACAGACAGACAACATGACACAATAAGTACAGACAGACAACATGACACAATAAGTACAGACAGACAACATGACACAATAAGTACAGACAGACAACATGACACAATAAGTACAGACAGACAACATGACACAATAAGTACAGACAGACAACATGACACAATAAGTACAGACAGACAACATGACACAATAAGTACATAATGAAGAAATGCACTAAGTACTTCATCAGACAAACATGAACAATTATGTACAGACAGACAACGATGAACAATAAGTCAGATAGAGAGATATATGAATATCAATAAGAAGAAGAATACTTTAAACAAATAAGACAAAGATAATAGATGAGCCATATGTTTGTTGAGACAACTGACACAATAAGTACAGACAGACAACATGACACAATAAGTACAGACAGACAACATGACACAATAAGTACAGACAGACAACATGACACAATAAGTACACATAATGAAGAGAAAATGTCACTGACACATGTCTTTTTTTCATCAGCTCCGGAAAACGCAAGAACAATTATCGTGTCTAGAGGACAGACTGGATGAGATGCAGAAATGTGCAGATGATGAGGTAGGTATAATATGAATATGCATGAATAAAGAGAATGAATACATTAACGAGAGTAATAAGCACAAAGATAATAGATAAGCCTATATTGTTTGTTTGTTAGTATTGGCTGTCATTCTAGAATAACCACATCTAAACCACATTTTGTGATTGGGTAGATTACGATGTAAAACAAACACAAAACTGAGAATCTTTTAAGTAAATGTGAAGTCAGTGCTGTTCTATGAGTCGGAAACATGGAAGACAACAAAAGAAACCACCAGAAAACTGCAGACCTTCTTCTTCTTCTTTGCGTTCGTTCTTTACGACCAACTTTAATCACTCTTTGTGATACGTTTGATCTTTGCCAAGAACGTGTATGTTGCACATTGGTTTGGTAGGCCCCTAAACGCATAGACTTCTACAGTTTAGGACATGTGCATCCGATTTCAGCCAAACCTCCTTAGACGCCTCTTACGACATGCGTGGCAGGTAACAGTGGTTCTATTCTTTACACCCCAAATTTTGGCCCCGGTAACCACTCGGGCGTCTGCAGACCTTCGTAAATGGATGTTTACGTAGAATAGGGGGACTGAGATGGTATGATAAGATTACAAACGAGGAATTCAGAGAAAGAACAAAGCAGATACCAGTGGAGAAAGAGCTAAGGAAGAGACGCTGGCGATGGATAGGACATATATTGAGAAGACCGACAAGTAGCATTGCAAGACAGACACTGTTTTGGAACCCACAGGGAAAGAGTAGTAGGGGAAGGCCTAGAGAGACCCGGAGAAGAGAGCTGGAGACTGATATGAAAATAATAGCTAAAACATGGAAAGAATTGGAAGGGATACATGAGAGAGGAAGAGTTGGAAGAAGTTTGCTGAAGACCTGTGCTCCGTTGGAAGTTGAAAGGTGAAGAAGAAGAAGATTATGATGTAGTTTCAGTTTCATTTTATGTTTGGATATCTTTATAGCACTCCGGACATGTCCATAAGTGTTCTGATCTTCCTCACAATATCTCCAACAGCGTACAGTGACAACCCGTACCTGTTTGATGTACCTTCTCATATTCCTGTTGTGCTGTTATTTTCTCATCACTACAATCTTCAATCCTAACTCTTGCAATCTAGCAGTTGACATGGATTGGTTCAAATGAAAATCCTCTTTGCGGCCACACTCTATGAAGAAGTTCAGAAACACACTCATGTTTCCCGTAAAGAATATAAGTGTAATTCTGCAAATTGTTGACACGTGTAGTGATTCAGTCCATTGCCTACGCACCAAACCGGCCTCCACATTTCAGGTCATACTCAAATGATGTAGTTTACATGGAATTTCACCTGTGTGGTGCCGGGGCCCGCAAGGAAGCAAAGAATAGTACCACTGCAACCTACAATGCATGTCGTAAGAGGCGACTGATGTAGGTCCTAGGGGTGCTACTCTAGTAAATAAAAAGCAGCGCAGAAATCGGATGTGCTGTCCTACTTGTGGGCGCATAACTGGCACATTGTACAATTGCTCTTAGGCTCAGATCACATACAAATCACACAGAGAGGTTGACGAGTGGTTGATGTGGAGCGCTGGAAGAAGAAGACGTGAAATTTGTGTGTGTAAAAACAAAGATTGACGCACACATGGTTATTCACAGAAGTGCAATGATGATGATCATATCAATCAATCAATCAATTAATTAATTAATTTATAGTCATACAGGAAACATTGAGGTCAATATTATGCATGTAGCTTAGAGATATGGAATAGAATAGATTAGAGAATGGCAACATGTTAAGGATTATTTGTGTGTATGTGTGTGATGTATTACACATTTTTCGTCTGGCTGAATGGATTAGAGCTCTGCTCCTATGCGGGAAGATCCGTGTTCAATCAACGATAAGGCCAATGATTTTTTTTCTGTCAGGGACATTAAAAGGAAACCATAATCTGAGCAGTTTACTAGCCGTGCGGTCATTAAATTGCTCAGACTCTCGTCTCACCGTCCTATGCCGTCCTAACAAGCAGTACTACATGCAGTAACGACAGTATCTAATTTTAATGTTTCAGGAATCCAGACTACAACAGGAAATCCGCAGACTGAAATGTGACCTTGAGCAGGAAGCGTGTTGCAGGCGTGAACTTGAATATCAAGTTGCCAGTAAAGACCAACTAATAAACTCTTTAAGATTTAAAAATGGCAGCTAACGTCTAGCACTGACCTTCAGTTTGTCTGTGATCGGTGTCCGCAGTTCTCATTGCCAATGTAACTTGCACAGCTTAACGTCTAGCTATGGAAGAGATTCCATGCTATTATAGTCTCCCAGAAACACTGCTTGCAGGAAGAATATATCACCATTTTTATTGGCAACTCAAGGCCACATAGACAGTCATATGCCCATATTCTTCACATGTCTGTTCCACTAACATAAGCAAACTTATACCGGAAATGAACTCAGAATGTTTCTGGTTACAATATGTCGTAATTGTCTACTGGCTATTTTTTGTTTAGTAGATATGCAATAGAAATAATTGTGCCCGTCTTAATGGTGTGAAATGTCATACAATGTTAGTCTGGATTGTCGTCGCCTATTTTAAAAATAAACACGCTAGAAAAGGCACATAAATACAGACACAAGCATGCACACACACACACACGCACGCGTGCATAACATACATGCTAGAATACAACCGCATACACTCACTGATGCACATATACACAGGGCTTCAAGTACAAATATCAAAGATACTCATACAATAGAACAGGTTTACCTACATGTATACATATACATATAGATACATGTACATATATGTTTGTTTGTTATTTGCGCTCGTTATTATCAACCAAATTAAACACTCTTTATGATCTGTAGGACTTGCGCCGAGAATATGAGTAAGTTGCGTGTCAGTAAGACATGTAGGACAGGCAATTCGAGTTTCGAATACATGTATAAGAACCGATGCATAAACACATAAACACTATATATTTATATATAGGTAGATCTATAGATAAATAGATAGATATATATAGGCAGGTAGATAGATAGATAAATAGATAGATTAGGTAAATATATAGATAGTTAGTCTTTCCTCTTGGGCCTGTGGGCGGCGCATAGGGCAGAGGTCATAGTTCTCCATGTCTCGCGGTTCGTTGCTATCTGTTTTAGGTCTTTAATGTTTACTAGGCCTATCGTTGAGCCTTCTCTGGTGATGTTTCTACGCAGAGTCTCTCTTGGTCTTCCTCGTTTTCTTTTCCTCTGGTGTCCATATGAGGGATTGGTAGGAGTCTTTCTCATCCATTCTAAGTGTGTGGCCGATGTAGTTCCAGCGGCGCTTTCTTATAAAATTTGATACATTTTCTTGCTTGGTCTCTTGTCTTATTTGTGTATTGGGTCTGAAATCTGACCATTTGAGGTTCAGTATTCTTCTAAGACATTTATTCTTAAAGTTATCTAATTTTCTTTCTAGAGCTTTTGTTGCTTATATAGATAACTAGATAGATATATAGGTAGGTAGATAAATAGAGAAATATATCGATAGATAAATAGATAGATATAGGTAATATATATATATATATATATATATATATAGTTAGATAGATAGGTAAATTGATACACAAATAGATAAATAAATAGATAGATGTAGTAATACACATATAACCCTATTTAACAGTGTTCATAGACATACAGTCCCCACTGTTACCATGAACACTGTTTTGTGGCTTTGGGGAGATAAAAATTGAAATAAATTTGAGTTTGGTCTAAATATTCGTACAATGGGATAAAACATATTGTTTTCTTCAAATATTTGTTATAGTAACGAAATAAAGTTTATTCAAATATGTGTACAAAGTAACGAAACAAAGTCTATTCAAATATGTGTATAAAGTAACGAAACAAAGTCTATTCAAATATGTGTATAAAGTAACGAAACAAAGTCTATTCAAATATGTGTATAAAGTAACGAAACAAAGTCTATTCAAATATGTGTATAAAGTAACGAAACAAAGTCTATTCAAATATGTGTATAAAGTAACGAAACAAAGTCTATTCAAATATGTGTATAAAGTAACGAAACAAAGTCTATTCAAATATGTGTATAAAGTAACGAAACAAAGTCTATTCAAATATGTGTATAAAGTAACGAAACGAAGTAATTCAAATATTGGTGCTATGTAATTGCAATGAAACCGTGATATGAAGGATTGTGGTCATGATAACATGCAGATTATAAAGTTATGAAACAGTAAAACAGATATTGATGTCTTTGTTTTAATATAGGATGAATTGTGTGTTATTATGAATGTACGCGAAGGTACACGTGCGTGAGGACGCACTAGAGTGCGGGTCTATAGACGTGCAGCTGGGGAGATTGTGGTATCTTTAAGTTAGATGTGACGGTGTTAATTTAATGGTAATGGTGGTGATAGCAAAGATGATGATGGTGATAGCAACAATGATGGTAGTGATATCAGCGATGGTAGTGGTGATAGCAAGGATGATGGTGGTGATAGCAGCAATGGTGGTAGTGATAGCAAAGATGATGATGGTGATAGCAACAATGATGGTAGTGATATCAGCGATGGTAGTGGTGATAGCAAGGATGATGGTGGTGATAGCAGCAATGGTGGTAGTGATAGCAAGGGTGATGGTGGTGATAGCAGCAATGATGGTAGTGATATCAGCGATGGTAGTGGTGATAGCAAGGATGATGGTGGTGATAGCAGCAATGGTGGTAGTGATAGCAAGGATGATGGTGGTGATAGCAGCGATGGTGGTAGTCTCTTCTCTGCGTTCGTTCTTTACGATCAATTTTAATCACTCTTTAATCTTTGATCTTTGCCAAGAACGTGTATACATTGCACATTGGTTTGTAGGCCCCTAAACGCATAGACTTCTACACGTTTAGGACATGTGCATCCGATTTCAGCCAAACCTCTTTAGTCGCCTCTTACAACATGCGGGGCAGGTAACAGTGGTTCTATTCTTTACACCCCAAATTTGGGCCCCGGTAACAACTCGGGCGGTGGTAGTAGTGATAGCAGCGATGGTAGTGGTGATAGCAACGATGGCAGTGGTGATAGCAGCGATGGTAGTGGTGATAGCAACGGTAATGGTTGTAGTAAAGATAAAGAAGGTGTCAATGATGGTAAAGAAGTTGGTGGAGGTAGAGAGTAACGATGTTGATGGTAATAATGATCACTACTGCTAAACCGTCATACTGCAAGCGACACAACTGCAACTTTCGTTTTCAATGTATCTCGATTTCGACCACCGCATTTAGTTACATGATGCTTCAGACTCGGACTTCTGCTGCCCATCTACGGGTAGTTGTTTGACCTCCACATTGTTCTCTTCACCGTGTGTTTCAGTTAAGTGTATATTTGGGCATGAATCAGCTTTGATGTCCTCATCATGACTAATCATATCTGATTCCATGCTACAGTATAACTTCAGATAGGGTACTTTAAGTTGAGGTTTTTGTATTTGTAAAATTGTAGTTACCAGTCTGTACAAATGTGTTTCCTGTTGGATACTATATATACACTTTGGCCGAAATGTGTCTATGTCTGTTCTATATGCCGTTGACAGCACGCTTCTGGAGAAATTGGTAGCACGTCGACTGGCATGGGACCTAGAAAGTCATCATATCTTCCCACCCACTCTTGGAGGTTACAGATCTGGGAAGGAAACATGGTGTAACGCTACGGTCTTCGCTTATGATGTCTTCGAGAGTTTCCATGCAGGTATTGAAACATGTGTAGGGATGGTGGACTTGGAGGTCGCGTACGACGGAGTGCATACGTCTATCTCATGCATCAGCATATCAAACTCCTCTGTTTTTGGGAATGAATATCTCCTGCACTGTTCAAAGGGAAGGTTGTACTGCGATGTGGTAATTGGTTATCTGAGTCGGTGACTGTATAACCAGGTTTGCCACAAGGCTCTCCTCTTTCCCCAGTCTTATTTATCTGAGCCGGTGACTGTATACCCGGGCTTGCCACAAGGTTCTCCTCTTTCGCCAGTTTTATTTATCTGAGCCGGTGACTGTATACACAGGCTTGCCACAAGGCTCTCCTCTTTCGCCAGTCTTATTTATCTGAGTCGGTGACTGTACAACCAGGCTTGCCACAAGGCTCTCCTCTTTCGCCAGTCTTATTTAACATATTCGCGGTGTCAATCATAGAACAAAAACTTGATGGAAGAGGTAGAGCACTGTCATTTGCTGATTCCATTCTAGTATATAAACAGGGAAAAAACTAGGAATGAGATTGTCGGTGAGGTACAGAGGGAACTTGATCGCATCACAGGCTGGGGCGATGTCTCTAGAGCACTGTTTAATCCTACACAAGGAGCAGTAACATGGTTCCCCTTTAATAATCGCACGGTTAACGAATGTACACATGTTGTGAGACTGTGCGGTGTTAATATATCATGACCTAAATCGATTCAATTTTGACCGCAGCCTGTGTTTCATCATAAAAAAGGGCCATTAGGGATGTATTGTCTAATTGCAATTATGTCTACCGTTTATATTTCTTTCCTTCTGGTGTATCCTTTGCTTGATAAAGGCCTTTTGGTTGAAACGTCGCTGTGTGATTCGTCACATCTTCAGCGCCATTTGGACCTCTAGTGCTTATCCTTCGGCGATGTGTCCGATTTCAGCCAGCGTTTACTGGGTTCGCTCTCCGTCAGCCTTTAACTGTCCCCAGCCGACCTGCAAAGCAGCAGGTTGCTATTTTCTTTTAGGGTAGCGACCTTTAGACAACCTTCCCTCCCGGGTTACTGAGCGTTGTCTTCACAGGTTACCAGTCTTTTTATGGACTACTTGGTTTGCGTCCAGTTTTTGTGTACGGTTTGCTCCGCTAGACTTTGATTGTCCCCAATCGAACTACAAGGCAGTAGTAGTTCCCTGCGATGGGAAAAGCGCCCTAGATTCAAGCCTCTGCTGGGCTTTCCAGTTTTTATGCACATTTGGGTGGTCCTCTCACCCCTACTTTTGCTACGCCTTTTCATCGCTCCATCATTAGCACCGTGCATGGCTGGCCCACCAGTGAGCTCACCTGTTGTATCGCCCGTTTGTTCTACTTTGGTGCCTGCTCACCGTGTTTATCATTTTCTCGACGGTGCTCACATTTACTATGGACACGCAACTCAATTCGGGCTCCGAGTTTCGCCCATATGGGCCCACGTGCAACTCAGCTCGGAGCCCCACCTCCAGGCTCCGAGTTTCGCCTCATGTGGGCCCACGTCTTTTCTCTGGATGCACCCCTCATCCCTTTATGTTTATTTGTTCAGTTTTTCCCATCGGCCGGGAGAGACGTGCATTAATGGTCACTCTGAGATTCTGCTCGTCTGTGCTGCGAGCGGATCTCATCCAACATGACTGCGTCTGCATCACTACTTATACTAGAGTAGCGATCCATACCCGCTTAGCCAGACAGGAACCAATGTCTGTTTCCAGGGTCACCACGTGGAGGTGGGGTAGGATCTCGATTAGTGCCAGCTCACAAATCCTGGCTCGACGTTCTCCCTATGCTCCTTTGACCCTCCAACTCTTTGATTACGTTTGTTGACATTCTTCTTCTCTTCCATCATTGATGATCGATAATAGTAGCCAGCCATCGCAGGCAATGATGACAACACACTCTTTGAGAAAAAAGTTTACTCTTATTTGATTTGTTATGCACCGGAAGTGCAACATGTCTGATGCAAGAAGAGGTTGTAAAAGAACGTTGACATTAAGTTTAAGAAGAGTTTATACCTTCAACTTTACACTGTGCAGTACACATATTGTTCCAACCAAATAAACAGTTTATATACAGTTATCATTCATCATGACTGACGATGATCTGGTAAGTATATTACTTGTCTGTGGTAATGATAATGTTAAATTAAATTTAAACGAACATATGATTAACAATTCTTCCTTCACTAGCCTTCACTCACTGCTTCAGCACTTCTAACTTTCTAAGTTCTATCTAATCTTAAACTTAACTATCTATTTAAATTAAATTAAATTAATTTTCATCTAAATTGAATCCAATAAAATAAAGTAATCATCTATTTAGAATTCAGACTGAATATAGCGGACGAAAAATTATAATTATATAATCTATAAATAATTAATGCCTTCTCTCACGCTCAGATCTGAGATATGAATATAGACGAGTGTGGAGTGGAGACGGGGGAGTAACTAAATAATTTTACCAAAAATACATTATTTATTATCAATAATATCATGTATCTAAACAGTATTTTCTATTTACTAGACTAGTAAACTTAAACATTCATCATTATATTATGATTTGTATTTCCAATATAATTGCTACATCCCAGCATCTGTCGTTTTTGCACCGAATTCTATTATTAATTAATTATTATTATGAAGCCTATTCCACTCTGCTAATGATAATCATAATGTCTTAAAGGTAAACTCCCACTCTCTGATTGCCTCTTCTAGAGTTCTACTCATCTGCATACTTATTGTATACTACATTGATATACTTATGAGGTGTATTTTTCCTAATTATAATTATTTTATGACTTTTTATGCAGTTATACTTTAATACTTTAATTAATATGATGGTTACTTTCTGCAGTTACCCTTTGATCCCACAATGAAGAAGAAGAGAAGAAAGAAGAAGATAGGCTTTGATCTAGATGCAGCTATGGGTGATGATGCAGTGATAGTTGCAGATGGACAGCCCACACCTTCTGCTGATATCCCAGAGGAGAATGATGACGAGCCATCAGACTCACAACCTACACAGAAGTCCACAGATGGTATGACATATAGAATTGATCTCAGTAGTGATTCTTGAAAGATCCTAGATTTCTGGCATGGATTTTTCTACTTTCTGATCTTTCTTCTTTACACTGAATAGGCTGTTAATTCATTTTTAGCAGGATATTTCTCTAGACCTGACAAAATTCATTAGAGAGATTAACAAATATAATTCTTGCAAAATATTTTCACCATCTTCTAAATTTCATCGGGGATCCTTGCCTGTAGATATAGATAAGAGCACACAGGGTTACTCACCGAAGTGCAATGATGATGATGGCTCAATCAATCAAGTTAAAGATATAAATTTTGTTAAGTGTGTCTATGACACTGACAAAATGACTTTTGAATGTGTTTGACAAAGTTGTCCAGTATGTATGGGCAGATAAGACTGCTATAGCAATCATAAGTGTAATTGCAGGATCAGTTTTATTGAAGGTTTCGACAGCTTGAGCTGACTTACCACTTTTTGCTGTGAATATAATTAATTTGTTCTTTGAGTGGGAATGATGAAGATATAAGCAGACACAAATATTATTAAGTCTATTTTATTATGATAAGTGTGTGATGATAAAATATGAATGTTAGTATTTTAGTCTAGTTACCATCTTTATAAATGAAAATCATGGCATATCCTTTACAGCACATTGCTATCAACCACAGTAAATGAGTCATTGGTTTTCTAGGCACCACTTATACTTTCAGTAGTTTGCCATTGCTTTCTGAACGGTGTGGTCTATTTTTACATTTGATAAAAATCTACTGGAACAAATTTGCTTTGTATCTAGACTAAAATAAGAATGAGAAAATTGAAGTATTTTGGACATATAAAGAGACACAGAGGGTTGGAAAAGATCATTATGGAAGGATGCATCCTGGCAAAGAGGAGAGGAGGAAACACTGAGAAGATGGATTCAGGATGTAACTGATGATTTGAGCATGACGGCTATAGAGGCAGGGCATCTGGCATATGAGAGAGAGAAATTTCAAAGGACTTTTAGGGTGGCAAGTTCTGCTCAGGACAAGCTATTTGATGATGACTATTTGTGTAGGGTAGTGTAGACAGTTGCATGATTTTCTCTGTTTTACGTTCATTGTTTTTTATTCTATTTATCTGGATAGAATTTTCCATGGATTTTATGAACATGAAAAAGAAGAAAAAGAAAAAGAAATTTGACCTGGATGAAGTGGGTGAAGCCTTGCCTGTAAGTACATGGAGATGATTGCTTGGTATCTTCTCTTAACAGTGATCATGTCATCTGTTTCAATGTGAGCAAAATACATACACTAATAGCAATTAGCTGCGTATGGTTTTTTAATGCCTTAAGAAGTGTGTTTTGTAGAAAAATGTATTGCTAAATCTAGCACTAGTATTGTGCATCATTTACATCAGATTAGACAATCATTTTAGTAGTGGTTCACACACATACAGTTTTGAAAACCCCCTTATTGATTTGAATGAAGCAATAAGGGGACTTTGTGTTCAGGAGCATTGGATTTGATAATTGTTTAATCTTGCGTCAGATTATGATGAAATCAGTACTGCCAATGTCACCATCTATTTACTGAGTCAGTTTTTAGACATCAGAGAGTATAGAGTGCCTTAAATAGAAATGACATCATAGTGTCATCACTTTCAGTTGCAGTATAACTATGTCAGTACAGTTAGATCTAGCTCAGTTTAAATCTACAGCTAGACAACACACTCAAGTTTATGATTCACCTTAGTTATTGTATTTCATGTGTATGATTTATCTTAGCTATTGTACGGTCTGTGGCTAGGGTTAGTGACTGGTCTATTAACCCCGACGTTCTGAGTTCGAATCACGCTTCGGACAGTTTGCTTGCAAATTGTTTCCGTTGATTTTAACAAAAGGGCGATGGCGCCACCCGTTCAGAAAGCAATGGCAAACTACTAAACGTATAAGTGGTGCCTAGAAAATCAACTACTTGTTTACTGTGGTTGATGGCTCGCTCCTTTAGGATATGCCACGATTTTCATTGTACTTTATGTGTATGATTTATCTTAGTGTTATCGTAGCATGTTTGTCATTGTTAAATTTGATATCTTTAGCATATGTCTTGTGTGATTGTCTAATTTATAAATCATTATTATATACTTGTGTGTGATTATCTAATTTATAAATCATTATTATATACTTGTGTGATTATCTAATTTCTAAATCATTATTATATACTTGTGTGTGATTATCTTATTTATAAACATTTATATACGTTAATCTATTCAATATTAAAACTTGTGTGATTGTCTAATTTCTAAATCATTATTATATACTTGTGTGATTGTCTAATTCGAAATCATTATTTATATATTTGTGTGATTATCTAATTTCTAAAAGGTTGGAACTGTTATATATATAACAATTGTTAGAGATTAAAAAAAACTGGTTAAAAACAATTATTGAAAGTGAAGTAAATTTAGTGTGTTGGTACTACTGACCTTTGTTTGAAACAATATTCTTGTGTGAAATTCTGAAGAAAAGAAACATGACGAAGGTAAGATCAAGAAAATCTGTGTATGTATTTCTGTGCTTGACTGAAATGAGAGGTTGTTAGTATGTGAGAAATGTGAGGAACAATAGTATGTGAAAAACAGGAGGAATGACATATTGCGAAATATGGGGGAATGACATTGTGGGAGGGAGATATGGGGAAAGGCAATAGACAAAATGATGATTGGACGTTGTGATAGAATGTCATATAGTTTGGGTAGATATAGTAGGAGAATGTGAATTAAAATCATATTTGTAAAAAAAAAAAGGTAGGGAATAGACATTGTGTGAAAATGGAAAGGAAAAATATTGTGTGGAAATGTGAGTAAAAGAACTGACGTATTGTATGGTAATGTGAGGGAAAACAATTACATATTTTGTGGAAATATGTAGAATTGTGGGGAAATGTGAGGAAAAGATATTGTGGGGAAATATGTAGGATTGTGAGGAAAAGATGTGAGGAAATATATTTTGTTAATACCAATTACTGTCAATGCTTTCTAGGATTTCATCAGCACAGATGGGATTTCTTGTGGGACATAACCAGTTTATGTAAGCGCAATAGATTTTTGAATTGTTTCATGGTTTCTCAGGACAACACAGAGTCTGAGGTTAGCCTGACCACAAGTGCAGACCCAGAGTTTAATTTTGAAGATCTGGACTTTACTAACAAAAGAAAGAAAAAGAAGCGCTTTGTTAATGTGGACAATATTGCAGAGGATGGAGACAGAGATGATGGTAAAAATTCTTGTTGTGTTGTGTGTGTGTGTTTGTTGTTTTTGAACATAGTAAGCTTCTTAGTGCATATTAGTACATATGCAGACACTACCTCTGCTTCTTGTGTTTGCCTACTATGAATTCAGGTGTAGCCAGGGTGGCTGATATTTGTGTGAAGGCCTGCTTTTCATTTTATCAGTGTTCCCTGTCATACAGGCATGCTTTCTGCGACTTCAGAGATATACTATCTCTTCTCATCGTGTACCTTTGTAGTGTCGAGGGGAAGAAGAGGGCTTTTTTATGCTCATTGTACATAGAGGTTCAGGGACTATGCTATTACATCAGTTCAGCATTTGCATGGTCATCTTTTCCCTCAGTTTCCATTTACTCTGTGTATCATTGCCTGTTGTGGTATTTGAAGGCAGTCTTGTTATGTGACCGAACCATTGACTTGACGTCAGTGAAAGTGCAGAAAGTGGCTGGCTCTGCCACCTTATCAGGGGGTCATCAGCCAATATATAGAGCTGACATTCTGAACGCCCTCATAGAGTGTTGCAGCAAAGATTTTCATTTAAACCAATCCACATCAATTGCAAGAGCTGGAATTGAAGATAGGAGTTGCCAGAAAAGAACAGCACAACAGGTATATGAGTAGGCTCATCAATCAACATCAAACTAGTACAGTTAGTAGCTGGACACTGTTGGAGATATTGCAAAGGAGATCAGAACACCTATGTTCATGTCCGGAGTGCAATGAAAATATTCCAAACTGAAACTATTGACTTGTTGCCCCTGAAAGAATTTTGTTGCTGCATTTACACCCACTTTGAACTTCATTTTATAATTTATTGTTTTCTCTCTTTTCAAGAATCTCATTTCTGTCACTTAATTTTTCTTTTGTCTTTTGAAATCATTGTCTGACTTTGGTAACACAGGGTTGGGAGAAAATATGTATTCAATAGTGCTCTTTTCATGTCTATTGACACACATTGTTGTGAGAAACTTTGACCTCGAGGTCAAAAGCTAACATGACTCAGGCTGACATAGAGGAGGGACTCCTAGATCTGTTTCTTTCTGTTCTCAACCTGCAACAGATCTAGCAGGCCGGCAAGGGGTCTTATACTGCTTGAAGGGTGAAAAGAAAATGAAGTCACTATGTATAAGTCAGATGTGACAGTCTTGTGTATGTATGATATGTAGTATATATATATATATATATATATATATATATATATATATATATATATATATATATATATATATATATATGTGACAGTATACTTATATAACTGATATGTGACAGTATACTTATATAACTGATATGTGATAGTCATTATCATCATCATCAAGGTGCGTGTCCTATATAGGACGTTGCTCTCTTTGCAGCACATCTGAAATTCACTTTGTCTCTTGCCAGTTCACCCACTTCATCGATGGTCATATTCATGGTTTCTTTAATATCTTGTAGCCATCTTCTTCTTGGTCTGCCTCTGCGTCCTAGGACCCTGCCCTCTAAAATTGTTCTTTCCAGGCCATCGTGGCGCTTGATGTTGCCAAAGTATCTAATTTTTCTGTATAGTATGTTGTTTATCAGCCAATTCTCTTTAACATTTAGTTCTTTCAGGACATCAGTGTTATTTCTTTTTCTGTCCATGGTATTCGTAGGATCTTTCTGTAGCATTTAGTTCGAAGGACTGGATTTTCGTTCTTGCTTTTTGTGTAATAGTCCATGATTCACAACCATAAGTAGCCACTTGGAAAATGCATGTTCTCAATATTTTTAATTTTAATATTTTGCTGGTGCTTTGCCACATGTTCTTCATTGTGTTTAATTCTTGATTGCTATTGCTATGTGATAGTACACATATATAAATGATATGTGACAATATATATATATATATATATATATAAATATGTGTATATAAACAGTGATACTGATGGTGTAAAATGTCTTTTTTTAGGTGAGATATCAAGATGAAGATGAATGGTGGACTACAAATTGACTGGCTCGGATAGAGACTACATACATAGGATGAGATAGACATGTATCTTGGACAAGTGTCCATAGCATCTGAATCTACAATATCTTATTGAATGCCTGTTTTCCTAAGTGTCATGCATCTATCATACAAATTCTTTATTGAAATGTCCCTTGTTTCCTGGTGTATGTCATCATCATCATCGTGTGACTTCTCTAGTGGTGATGGCATTATTATTCTTCTGAGTTCCCCTGCTATAACTTCAGGCGTAGTCAGGTCGCCTGGTGTGGCACTTCTGACTGTTTTTTGCAGGAAGACCTACTTACCTTTTTATCGGATTCTCTCGGCATGCAGACATGCCTTCTCCGACTTCAGAAATACTTGAAATTAAGATCCTCAAGTGTGATCTCAGTGATGACATTCAATTCCACCCGTAATCATCTTCTTAATACCATAATATCTTCACCATCTTCTGAATTACATCGGGGAGACTGGTCGGTGCTACAGAGTTTGTGCACTGCCACTAAGATCTTCCTGTTGAAGAAAGAGATAAAAGTTCATATGGTAACTAACTGAAGTGCAATGATGATGGTTCTATCAGTCAATCAATCAATCATTCCATAACCATTCAAATGTGAACTATATCCATGCCAAGAATGTTACTGAGCTCTGACCACAATTATTTTATAATAACATAATCTTTCATTACACAGACGTGTGTGTTTACATTACAGTAGCTATCATATGAGTATATATTATATATATATATATATATAATTCAGTAGACTATTTAGTTAAATATATTTTTTTTTTACTATCTCGAATGTGTGGTGCCGGAGCACGCAAGGGAAGCAAAGAATAGTACCACTGCGACCTACATTGCATGTCATAAGAGGCGTCTGATGTAGGCCCTAGGGATGCAACCCTAGTAAATATAAAGTAGTGCAGAAATAGGATGTTCTGGCCTACTTGTAGGCGCATAACTGGCACAACATACAATTGCTCTTCGGCTCAGATCACATACAAATCACATAGAGTGGTTGACAAGTGGTCGATATGGAGGGTTTGAAGAAGCAGTTTTACTATCTAAACAGTCTAAAGTCGAAGGATCAACTTCATTGCCAGAGATTTACCCATATGCCTCGGTCCCTCTCCACAGAAATGACATACATCCTGCATGAGTGTCCAACATACAATGAACATAGAAAACACATATGGTCAACACCCATGTCAAGACAAGATATATGGAGATTACACAGAATCCAGTTTACCAATAACTACTTTAGAAGTATACAAGTCCATGACTGAAAACGTTAAAAGCAAAAGAAGCTAGTTGTCAAATATTCCTTCTTCAGTATATGAAGTTATATTAGCCATGGTTGAGAATCATAACATTTACTTCTGAAGTTAGAGTAAGGCTCTTCTGAAAGGCGAGAGACACTAGTGAGAAGGAAAGCAAACCTTCACGCAAAAATCAATTAGAGCGCAATGAATTCATTACTGGCAGTGGAAATAAAAAATGTTAAACATTCTCATACAACTGAATTGTTCTCAACAATTATGATAATTGATGTTCTTCATGGTCTATCCACAGCTTCTGTCCAGAGTGTTTGATATCATGCGGGAGAAGAATCCACATATGATTGCCGGTGAGAAGAAAAAATTTACAATGAGACCTCCACAAGTTCTGAGAGTTGGAACCAGAAAGACATCTTTTGCCAACTTTGCAGATATTTGTAGATTGTAAGTCTATGTTAATGTCTGTGTGTACTTGTCTCTTTAATACAATGTCTTGTGCAGTTTTTTTGCATACTTTGTTTTTATATGTAGGAGAATAGTTGCACTTTACAGGCAATGTGGGTTGATTACTTTGTTTTTTTTTTATATGTAAGGGAGAATTGTTGCACTTTACAGGCAATGTTGGTTGATTACTCATTTTTTTTTATATGTAAGGGAGAATTGTTGCACTTTACTGGCAATGTTGGTTGATTACTCATTTTTTTTTATATGTAAGGGAGAATTGTTGCACTTTACTGGCAATGTTGGTTGATTACTCATTTTTTTTTATATGTAAGGGAGAATTGTTGCACTTTACTGGCAATGTTGGTTGATTACTGTTTTTTTATATGTAAGGGAGAATAGTTGCACTTTACAGGCAATGTTGGTTGATTACTCAGTTTTTGATATGTAGGGAAAATAACTTTGTTGGAGACTTATGTAGTTGTTGATTTTATTTTCAGACTCCATCGGCAGCCCAAACATGTACTGGCTTTCCTGTTGGCAGAGTTGGGAACCAGGTATGTCATGTTTGATAATTTTTGGTAGTGAGGTGGGGTTTGGAAACCAGGTATTTCGTTTTTTAGTTCCTTGCAGAAGGTGTGATCGACTCCAGTTAGGCACATCCATGGGAGACAGATGGTGGGATGACCTTCACATATGGAGTCTCAGTTGTGACCTACTCAAGTTTTATACTGAATGATTAAGCAGTCACAGAATAAAAGACTAATTTTCTAGCAAGATGGGGTTCAACAACAAGAAACACTGATCTTTCCAATCATTGATTGATTGATAGAACCCATCATCACTGCACTTTGGTAAATTAATAACCAAGAGTGTTACTATCTCTTTCTTACACTTGAAGATCTCAGCGGTAGTACACCAACTCTAATACCGAAAAGGGCCCCATGTGTAATTTTGAAGATGTTGAAAATTTGTAGAAATGTATTATTTTTTAAAAGAATTTCATAATAGAATAATGAAATTCATTAATTTGTTTCTAATGAAATACTCCATCAATATGTCGATTGATGAAAACATCAGACAAGCAAGTACAGCTTTAACCCTTTGGACCCCACACCATTTTACACAAATCACTTCCCAAATCCCAGAAAGAAATAACCCACTGACATTCCACAGCATGTTTTTTTTTAAAAATTAATTTTAAAAAAAACTATTGACCATAGGACACTGAAATTTGTGTCAGTGAACAAGAAAATGGACATAGTTTAAAGGAAACTAAATTAAAATGAATATATAAAAAAAGAATGATTGAAAAATGCAGTAGAAGTTGGTGGAAAAAAAAAAATTTGAAAAAAAAAAATTTGACTCGACAGTTCAAGACAGTGTACTCATCAAATGTCATATATCCAGGCTGGAATGGTACTTGGAGTAACATTCAGCCTTTGCAGAGATGTATCTGGCAAATGTTACACCATTACAGCTTTCCTAGGCGTTTCTTGCTGCCATCAGGTGCTTTTCTGTTGCGGCACCAGAAGTTTAGAAGGTAACCTGTAATCGAGTCCGCTGCACACCAGACCTTGATTCCCCAAGGGTTGGGCTTACCCTTGATATACTGTTTGAAGTTAAGACGACCAGTGTAGGGAATAATAGCTTCATCAACACTAATATCTCTGCCATGGCGATAACATGAAGCTATGTTCCTTTTCACCATGTCGAGAAAGGTCTTACTTTGTACAGCGGGTTGTAGTTCCTATGGCCTTTAGGGAACTGATTCCTCGAATCATTCAGGTGAAAGTACTGAGAAATTTTAGCAAATCTGTTTCTGACATACATTTGAAACCCTACTTGATTCAATCGATCATCTGTGCTCCAGTACATTTTGTACTGTGGCAAAACAACAATGCCCATCAAGATATTGATGTGCATATACAGACGAATCTCAGAAGGCGTTACAGGTACCCAGTACTTATCAGCATTGCCGGTGATTTCCTGACGTTGAACGGCATACAAGTTGGTCTGATCAACAGCTAACTGATAGAAGTCCTCATTAACTATCAGGCTAAAATAATCAAATGGATCAGCATTCACATCTAAGACGTGCACAGGCCCACAGTCTTCGACAAATGGCTCGACTTCAACTGGGGAGGTGGCATCAACACCAACGATCACAGTTAAAAACCGGCAAATTAATGGTCTCTTCATCAGAACTTGAAGCCTCGTGGTCTGAATCAGAGAAAGGGACATCTATGTCACTTTCCACATCAATACTCGAGTATCCTTTTCTAATTCGATGAAATGTCCGTGAAAAGATATATCAGAGCTGTCACTATCATCGCCATAATTCGCAGCCATTTTCAGAAAATTTTTGAAATTTGTACCGACGATTAAAAAATTGAAGATAAAATACACAACCTTTCAGTAGCGGGTCCAGAGACTAAAAGAAAGTAGTTCCGTTAGTAAATGCCCGGATGCGGAAGTCCATTATAAAATTGGTTGATTAGTTGTAACGATAAGCGAGTTACAAACTGACAGTTTAAAAAGTCGTGTATTTTCGTGTTTGGGAGGGAGTACTATATAAACAAAATCCCGGAGATTTTCGTTTCGGGATCGAGATGAGTTAAGAACTTCGCCATGCGAAAGGAAAGTGTGGTTAACAAACCAACCCATTGTGTTGAGTCACCATTGGGAGATGGAAAGTCTGTGAGAGACAGCTCAAATCAACAACACAACCTGGTTTACTGAAGATGAAGTATGTTGAGATATAGTGCAGGTAACATGATAAACTAGGACACTACACAACTTTAGAGATTTAGATATTGGGTAATCTGATCTGGCATAACTCCTGTCAGTCAGAGCGAACCCAGACCCTTTCGAGACACTTGCCTGGACTGGAAAAGACTTGATTTTGACCTTGCTAACATCTACCTCTGAAGTCGGAGATGGCACATCTGTATCCCAGGGGACACTGACAATTAAAAAAAAAGCAGACCTTCATGCAAAAAATCAGTCAGAAGCACCATACAAGGCACCATGATTGCGCCTGAATTCATAGCAGACGAGCTAAGAACAAGAAGACTTTGCGAAAAACTTGATGACCTAATATAACAAACGACCTGTCTCATAAGAAGTAGAAGAATGTTTGTTCAAGTTGAGAACTAAGAAGATCTGAACTCATAAGAAGTAGAAGAATGTTTGTTCAAGTTGAGAACCAAGAAGATCTGAACTCATAAGAAGTAGAAGAATGTTTGTTCAAGTTGAGAACTAAGAAGATCTGAACTCATAAGAAGTAGAAGAATGTTTGTTCAAGTTGAGAACCAAGAAGATCTGAACTCATAAGAAGTAGAAGAATGTTTGTTCAAGTTGAGAACCAAGAAGATCTGAACTCATAAGAAGTAGAAGAATGTTTGTTCAAGTTGAGAACTAAGAAGATCTGAACTCATAAGAAGTAGAAGAATGTTTGTTCAAGTTGAGAACCAAGAAGATCTGAACTCATAAGAAGTAGAAGAATGTTCAAGTTGAGAACCAAGAAGATCTGAACTCATAAGAAGTAGAAGAATGTTTGTTCAAGTTGAGAACTAAGAAGATCTGAACTCATAAGAAGTAGAAGAATGTTCAAGTTGAGAACCAAGAAGATCTGAACTCATAAGAAGTAGAAGAATGTTCAAGTTGAGAACTAAGAAGATCTGAACTCATAAGAAGTAGAAGAATGTTTGTTTGAGTTGAGAACTAAGAAGATCTGAACTCATAAGAAGTAGAAGAATGTTTGAGTTGAGAACTAAGAAGATCTGAACTCATAAGAAGTAGAAGAATGTTCAAGTTGAGAACTAAGAAGATCTGAACTCATAAGAAGTAGAAGAATGTTTGTTCAAGTTGAGAACTAAGAAGATCTGAACTCATAAGAAGTAGAAGAATGTTCAAGTTGAGAACTAAGAAGATCTGAACTCATAAGAAGTAGAAGAATGTTCAAGTTGAGAACCAAGAAGATCTGAACTCATAAGAAGTAGAAGAATGTTCAAGTTGAGAACTAAGAAGATCTGAACTCATAAGAAGTAGAAGAATGTTCAAGTTGAGAACCAAGAAGATCTGAACTCATAAGAAGTAGAAGAATGTTTGTTTGAGTTGAGAACTAAGAAGATCTGAACTCATAAGAAGTAGAAGAATGTTTGTTCAAGTTGAGAACTAAGAAGATCTGAACTCATAAGAAGTAGAAGAATGTTTGTTCAAGTTGAGAACTAAGAAGATCTGAACTCATAAGAAGTAGAAGAATGTTTGTTCAAGTTGAGAACTAAGAAGATCTGAACTCATAAGAAGTAGAAGAATGTTTGTTCAAGTTGAGAACTAAGAAGATCTGAACTCATAAAGAGTAGAAGAATGTTTGTTCAAGTTGAGAACCAAGAAGACCTGAACTCATAAGAAGTAGAAGAATGTTTGTTCAAGTTGAGAACTAAGAAGATCTGAACTCATAAGAAGTAGAAGAATGTTTGTTCAAGTTGAGAACTAAGAAGATCTGAACTCATAAGAAGTAGAAGAATGTTTGTTCAAGTTGAGAACCAAGAAGATCTGAACTCATAAGAAGTAGAAGAATGTTTGTTCAAGTTGAGAACCAAGAAGATCTGAACTCATAAGAAGTAGAAGAATGTTTGTTCAAGTTGAGAACTAAGAAGATCTGAACTCATAAGAAGTAGAAGAATGTTCAAGTTGAGAACTAAGAAGATCTGAACTCATAAGAAGTAGAAGAATGTTCAAGTTGAGAACTAAGAAGATCTGAACTCATAAGAAGTAGAAGAATGTTTGAGTTGAGATGAGAACCAAAAATGTTATTTTTAGTTTCTTATTACTGATTGATTGATAGGACCATCATCATTGCACTTTGGTGAATAACCATGTGTGCTCCGATCTCTTTCTTACACAGGAATATCTCATCAGTAGTACACAAACTCCATAGCACCGGTGAGGGTCCCCAATGTAATTAAGAAGATGGTGAAAATATTTTGTAGGAATTTTATTATTTAATCTTTCTAATGAATTTTACCCGGGCAGCGGCTTTCCAGTCTGATCTTCTAAATTTGGACTGCCAGGGTTCTTTACATGCTCAACTGACACAGACTTAAGTTTTATCATCCGTCTCCGATAGGACCAGAAACTCAATCACACCTACACTGAGATCAGGGATCTCTGGAAAAATATCCAGATGGCTTCACGAGGGAGAATCGAGTACCTTTGGAGCGAGGCGAGCATAACCTCATGCCATAGAAAGATTGTCCCAAGCTTTGGTTAATTTAAAACATTTATCTTGTTAGTATCATTTGTGACAGTTATCTGTGTCTAACAAGATGTTAACAGGAGTGGTCATTTTCAATGTTTTCATTTCAGTGGGTCAGTTGATGGCAACAATCAGCTGATCATTAGAGGCAAATACACACAGAAACAGATAGAAAATGTCTTGAGAAGATACATCAGTGAGTGTTGTCTTGTCTTGCAAACTGATATATTATATACTGTCTGTAGACACTACATATGTTGTATCCTTATGTCTGTTCTGTTACTTGTCTTTATTCATATTCTGTGACTTGTTATTGTCTTATTTTATTTATATTATATGTCTCTTCTTTGATATTTTATTTGCCTTTGTCTCTCCTGTTTGACTTGCAACTGCACAATTGACTTGCTAATGTCTTTTATTTGACTCGTCTCTTTCTCTCTCTGTCGATCCCCGCCTAGACCGATGAACCAAATTTTATCATGAATTGTACCGTTAGTTTTACGGACTCTGTTTCTCCGTACAGCTTTTCGTGGAGCTCTGTGTTAACGGGCCAGGTTTCGCTTCTCGGACCTGCTAACAACTGGCAGTTTTGCGGTATGTGCTCTGTCGTCATGTTCGCCTTTTCGCAGTGGCACAGGCTAGTTGTGCCAATTTTGAATTTGTTGAACATATGGGCCCGAAGCCTGTTACGGCCAGTACAGAGGCGGAATATAACAACTTGTTCGTTACGGGATAGACCATAGTATCCATCCCTGCTGCTGTGTTGTGGGTGGTCTTTTGATCATTATTCTTTATACTGCCAGTCGATGGTTGTTCTGGCTTCCTCATAGCTGATCTTGTGATCAGTCTGCGGTAGTCACCCTCCTTCTTTCGCTAGCTTGTCAGCTTGTTCATTTCCGCTTATATTGCTGTGTGATGGTATCCACTGAATGACGGTGCGTTTAAATGAGTTTACTAGTGCACCGAGGATTGCAGTCAACTCATTGAGCTCTATTTTGCCTGTACGTTTTAGTGCAGTGATGACCGAGAGAGCATCTATGAATATCACGACTTTGTTGCGTGAGGTACCTTCTCTCTTTAAGATCATTTCAGCCGCTGTTCTTATTGCCTCTGCTCGGTAAGTTGTTCGAGTACTTACCTGTGGCAATCGCCTTCCTGACCATCACTTTCTTTGAGAGTTTATGACTTGTCTTATCTCTCCCTGTTGACTTGTCATTGCCTCTCTTATTTAACTTTTAAATTTCTATTTGAGTAATCTGTTCAGTGCATCTGTTATTTAAATTGTTTGTCTCTCTTTTATTTGACTTTCATTGTTTCATTTCTTTGCATTTTCATTGCCTCTCTTATTTAATGTGTTATTTGTATTTGACTGATCTGTTCATTATTGAAGATGTTTTTCATAAAATGTCTGTGTCTTGTTCTGTGACATGTTCTGTGACATAAAGATGATTTTTCATAACGTCTGTCAGTTTTCGGTGACAAAAGATGATTTTCAGACAATGTCTGTCAGTTATTCTGTAACATAAAAAATTGTTTCCCCTTAGTCTTCTATTTATTTTGAGGTGTAAAAATAAGTTTTCCACAAAGTCTGCTAAATTTGTATGTGTATTATAAAGAAAACTATTTGACAAAGTCTACCATTTATGATGTAGTAGGGAGATAATTTGTATTTTGTTGTTTTGTTTGCCTGTTGAGAATTCAGGCGTAGTCATGACACCTAATATGGTGCCCCTGACTTGTTTTTGTGTATGAAGGCTTTCTTTCCGTATCACTACTGTCACTTGTCATTGAGGCAAGCATTACTCTGACTTCAGAAGTTGGCATGATGATAATTGTTATGCTTCTTCTTTTGCCATCACATTGCTACAGGGTTCGTTGCCCAGAGTCATGGTTTTCTGTTTTTGTCTTGCGCTGCTTTAATAGCTTGAGCGATAGTTATTTTTGCTTTTTGACAGGATTCTGCTATGCCATATTTATGCAAAATCTACTATTTTCTTTGACGTATTAAGTTTTTCAACTAATCAAACGGTTGAAATGATTATTATGTAGTCAACAGCTCATTTTCTGTATTGTTCTGTTTCAGAGGAGTATGTGACATGTCACACTTGCAGATCTCGGGACACATTACTTCAGAAGGACACACGGCTGTTCTTCCTTCAGTGTGAGACATGTGGAAGTCGTTGCTCTGTAGCCAGTATTAAGACTGGTTTCCAGGCCGTGACCAGTAAAAGGGCTGCAATCAGGGCAAAGACAAATTAGTAATGTTAGTTTTGTTCTCTTGACATGGGTCTGCGTATGATAAACAAGAGATGTTATGAAAGATGTATTGAGAGATGTACTGAACTAAAGTGTCAGTAGTGAGATACAACTGATGTATGAGTATGTTGAGTGGGAATGTTGTATCTTGTCAAGGATATCTTTTGAATAGAATATCAAGACAAAATGTTGACATCAGAAATATATCTCAATGCACATGGAAAATACATTTATAAGGTAGTACTGTTCATATATGATTGGACATACTCTGGAAGAAATGATGAGACAACAACCCACAAAGTAGGTATTAAAATTTGGACATGCTCTGAGAGAAATGATGAACAAAAAAATCTAAAGTATTTTGTATTAAAGGTTGGATATACAGAGAATGAAAATGATTGAACAACAAATGCAGTAGGTATACAAGGTTGGATATGTTGAGAAGAAATGATGAGCAAATATCTTAAGTAGATATAAAAAATTTTGGGACATCTTTCTGAATGACATGTGAAAAATACATTAAAGGTAGTATTTCATATAGTTGGACATACTCTGAGAAGAAATGATGAACAACAATCACAAAGTAGGTATTAAAAAGTTGGACATCTCTGAGAAGAAATGATGAACAACAATCACAAAGTAGGTATTAAAAAAGGTTGGACATGCTCTGAGAAGAAATGATGAACAACAATCACAAAGTAGGTATTAAAAAAGCTTGGACATACTCTGAGAAGAAATGATGAACAACAATCACAAAGTAGGTATTGAAAAAGGGGGTTGGATGGGCAAAAGGTTAAAGAAAGAAAGGACGTCTTAGGGAACCCTGGACTGTACTGAAAGAGGTGAGAAATATTGGACTCAATTTCATAGAGAACGAGTTGCTCGGTTTAGAGAGGTATGGAGATATTGATTGCTGGTCCAATATAAAAAGAAACTAGAGGAATACAAGCAAAATATTGTTAATAGAACCAACCATACTGTATTCTTGACAGACTTATAAGGCTCTAAATGTTTTTCTCGATAAGTATTAATGCATCCTCTGACTTGTTTGTTATGTTCACTTTTAATGGGATAGACAAATATTATGGATGTAGCGAAGTTGCATTAAAACTATGTAGCAATGGGGAAACACAGAAAAATAAAGTATTGTACTTTTACAAAGTGCAATAACAATATACAGCAACGTTTAAGCCAAAAGGCCTTTATCAAGCAAAGGATACAACAGAAGTGAAGATAGACTTCTTGTACAGCATCAAGAATACAAGATAGACAAATAAGAGACTGAGAATGTGCAACAAAATCAAAAAGAGAAATAATCTTAGATATAATACAGCCAGCCATCAATGCAGAGACAACATCTCTGTGTCAGTAACACTTGAGAAAATAAAGTGACATTTGTTTTCACTTGAATCTCAAATTAATTTTTATGGCAATGGTATCTTATTTATTCAATCTTTTCTTACATTTTCTCAAGTTTTATGTTTATCATTTCTTGGTAATTATCAATTATGTATATAAAATCTAGGCGCCTGTGGCGATAGTGACCTCGATCACAATCTAAGAGTACCTGGTTTGAACTTCGCAGGGCAGTTTGAAATCAAATTTGTTCCAGTGGATTTTATGAATAGTAAAAATAGACCTCACCGTTCAGAAAGCAATGGCAAACTACTGAACGTAAAAGTGATGCCTAGAAAATCAACAACTCGTTTACTGTGGTTGATAGTTCAAGTTCTGTAAAGGATATGCCATGATTTTCATTCATATAAAATACTATTTGTATAATTACTTTCCTAATTAATGAATTATGTAGTTAAAATCATATTCTTAAATTTGCAAATTCAATCTGGTGATTTAGTTTTATTACTTTAAAAAAAGCAAGTATTTTACTTTCAGGTCAGATTTGATGACCTTGAATATATTGTTTGCTTTAGTCATGCAATACATTACAGTCTTAGAATTAAGTAAGAGCAAAAACATCATATCTTAACCACATTTGCCAGGAAGCGTCATGCTTTCGCAGGGACTCTGAGATGTTATCTATGCACCGTGTTCTTGGCCTGCCTTGTGCTCTCCGCCCTGAGTGTCGATTATTGTAGGCATGTGATGGTAGTAAATGTGGTTCCATTTTCATTAGATGGCTGAACCACTTGATTCTTTGCTTCTCGATGTACTGTATGCATGGTATTGTACCAATGATGCTTCTGATATTCTCGTTTCTCACTCTATCTCGCCTTGTAACATTGACAACTTTTCGTAGACATCTCATTTCACATGTAGTAATCTTTCTTTCTTGTGTCTTAGTCAGGGGCCATGTTTGGCACTGATAGCAGAGAGTTGGAATAAATATGCAGTTTATCAGTTGTCGTTTGACTACCATGTTAATGCTTTGATGTTTTAATAGTGGTGACAGTTAGTATGTCACTGCGTTTGCCTTCTGGCATCTAGTCTCGATTTCTCTTTCTATCTGCTGTGAATATACTCCCGAGGTATTTGAATTCTGGAGTCTGTTATAGTTTTACTTTATTCACATGTATATTTAGTTGACCTGTTGACCTACTTATTGTCATGACTTCTGTTTTGGAGGTGTTAATTTTGCAAAAACATCAATAAGTGAAATTCATTATAAAAAAATCCTATGAAACATTTTCACCATTTTCTAAATTATATCAGGGACTCTCGCTGAGATCTTCTTCCTGTGTAAGAAAGAGATCGGAGCACCACATGGCTAATCACCAAAGTACAATGATGATGGTCCGGTCATTCAAACATAAATAGTTTCAAGGGTTATGTGTCATTTGTGATTGTCAATGTTGGACTAATCATATATTGTTGCAGGTTTTTCATGGATGTTTGTCTCTGTTGGTTAGTGTTCTTTCCATAGTTGATTTATCAGGTGACAATCGTGCAGGATGTGTTCGGCTGTCTGTCCACATACACATTTGGGTGATTTAACCGGTCTGTCTGTGTAGGTGACTGTTCAGTCTATTGTATCCAGTTTTGAGTGGAAACAATATCACCTACCTTGCTCTTATCTAAATAATGGTAATTATATCTTAGTTGGTCTTCTTTTCTAATGGCTTTAAATAGTGTTTTATTTTGCTGAAAAGTAGTTATTTGATTCTTTTGTTCCTGTGTTGCTCCATCTTCATTTTAACTTCATCACAACATGTTTCCCCAATAATTGCTTCATCACAACATGTTTCCCCAATAATTACTCCATTCCTGTGTCAGCAAACAAAACTCAAAATGCTTGTCATTGTCTCATGTGAACTCAGGAAGCAAACAGACGTTCTGACACAAAAGAACAGCTTGCACACACATTAAATGCATAAGGCAGCTGCCAGTGTGCCAATATTACTGTTCACAGCTTGAATTTGTAAATTGTTGCCAGCTTGTGTGAAACAATACAAATTGTTTCTTTTTGTTGATGCTGTCCATGTGTGCTGTACAGAGTGAGATGTTAGTTGCTGTACAGTGTGAGATGTTAGTTGCTGTACAGTGTGAGATGTTAGCTGCTGTACAGTGTGAGGTGTTAGTTGCTGTACAGAGTGAGATGTTAGCTGCTGTACAGAGTGAGGTGTTAGCTGCTGTACAGAGTGAGGTGTCAGTTGCTGTACAGAGCGAGGTGTCAGTTGCTGTACAGAGTGAGGTGTTAGTTGCTATATTGAGTGAGACATTGGTAAGGTCTGCTGTCTGGTGGGGTGTGTGCTGTCTGGTGGAGTGTGGGCTGTCTGGTGGAGTGTGTGCAGTGTGGATTAGACTAGGTGCTATAGGGTGCACGGCAGTAAACCTATTTATCAAGGGCAAAAGATAACAAATACAATGTCAGATTGTTTTTATCGAGCACAACAGACTATAAGAATTTTACCTAATTTGACCTAAAGGGCTGTCTCGTTGGTGGTTGCACAGGCCCCCCATGCGATTATCATTTCAGACTCGATGAATAGGTTTCATAGGATTGAGTCTGCGAGGGGAATGGGTAGACAACAAGATGGATTGATGGAGTTAACAGGCATCTTAAAACTCCACAATACCACATTCTATCAAGCCACCGAGCGTGCACTATCTCAGAACCTGATCAACAGTGCACTATCTCAGAACCTGATCAACAGTGCACTATCTCAGAACCTGATCAACAGTTAAACCCGTGAAACCTAATGGCAAAAGGCAGAGAAGGACAAAAGGAGTAGTTTGATGGTGGTGTTATATGTTGCATGATGTGTACTGTTGGAGATGTACAGTGTTCATATTGAACATATTTGTGAACATGTGTACCAGATTGTACAATATTTTATTTATTACTGGAATAAATATTTATGACTTTATGCATTTAAAATGTCTTGAGATTTTGTTCTATAAGTCGTCACCTCAAGAACATTGTTCTCTCTCGTACTTTTGTTAGCATTGTTCAGGTTTGTACCTGTCATTTCTTGATTTCTATAATCTCTTCTGTCATTTATTGATTTCTATAATCTCTTCTGTCATTTTTTGATTTCTATAATCTCTTTCCTTGATTTATATAATCTCTTCTGTCATTTCTTGATTTCTATAATCTCTTTCTTTCCTTGATTTCTATAATCACTTCTGTCATTTCTT
Source organism: Arion vulgaris (assembly GCA_020796225.1). Taxonomy (NCBI): domain Eukaryota; kingdom Metazoa; phylum Mollusca; class Gastropoda; order Stylommatophora; family Arionidae; genus Arion; species Arion vulgaris. The sequence goes on from CM036760.1 coordinate 65,450,094, forward strand.
GATTTCTATAATCACTTCTGTCATTTCTTGATTTCTATAATCTCTTTCTTTCCTTGATTTCTATAATCACTTCTGTCATTTCTTGATTTCTATAATCTCTTCTGTCATTTCTTGATTTCTATAATCTCTTTCTTTCCTTGATTTCTATAATCTCTTCTGTCATTTCTTGATTTCTATAATCACTTCTGTCATTTCTTGATTTCTATAATCTCTTCTGTCATTTCTTTATTTCAATAATCTCTTTCTTTCCTTGATTTCTATAATCTCTTCTGTCATTTCTTGATTTCTATAATCTCTTTCTTTCCTTGATTTCTATAATCTCTTCTGTCATTTCTTGATTTCTATAATCTCTTCTGTCATTTCTTGATTTCTATAATCTCTTCTGTCATTTCTTGATTTCTATAATCTCTTCTGTCATTTCTTGATTTCTATAATCTCTTCTGTCATTTCTTGATTTCTATAATCTCTTCTGACATTTCTTGATTTCTATAATCTCTTCTGTCATTTCTTGATTTCTATAATCTCTTCTGCCATTTCTTGATTTCTCAAACGTACATGTGTTGCTGGGGCTCACAAGGAGAGCAAAGTATAGTAACACTGTGACCTACAAGGTGACTGAGGTAGAGACCTAGGGAAGAAAGAATAGCACCACTGTGACCTACAAGGTGACTGAGGTAGAGACCTAGGGAAGAAAGAATAGCACCACTGTGACCTACAAGGCGACTGAGGTAGAGACCTAGGGAAGAAAGAATAGCACCACTGCGACCTACAAGGTGACTGAGGTAGAGACCTAGGGAAGAAAGAATAGCACCACTGCGACCTACAAGGCGACTGAGGTAGAGACCTAGGGAAGAAAGAATAGCACCACTGTGACCTACAAGGCGACTGAGGTAGAGACCTAGGGAAGAAAGAATAGCACCACTGTGACCTACAAGGCGACTGAGGTAGAGACCTAGGGAAGAAAGAATAGCACCACTGTGACCTACAAGGCGACTGAGGTAGAGACCTAGGGAAGCTAACCTAGTAAATAAAAAGTGTTGCAGAAATCAGACTACTTGTAGGTGCATAACTGGCACAATGTACAATTGCTCTTAGGCTCAGATCACATACAAATCACAAAGAGTGGTTAAACAAGTGGTCGATATAGAGTGTTTGAAGAAAAGTAGAAGATTTGTGAAATAGTTTTCTTTTAATTTCTAGAATCTCTTTCTGTCATTTCTTAATTTCTATAATCTTTTCCTTTCTTGATTTCTGTACTTTCATTCTTTCCTTGACTCCAGTAATCTCTTTCTTTCATTGACTCCAGTAATCTCTTTCTTTCCTTGACTCCAGTAATCTCTTTCTTTCCTTGACTCCAGTAATCTCTTTCTTTCCTTGACTCCAGTAATCTCTTTCTTTCCTTGACTCCAGTAATCTCTTTCTTTCCTTGACTCCAGTAATCTCTTTCTTTCCTTGACTCCAGTAATCTCTTTCTTTCCTTGACTCCAGTAATCTCTTTCTTTCCTTGACTCCAGTAATCTCTTTCTTTCCTTGACTCCAGTAATCTCTTTCTTTCCTTGACTCCAGTAATCTCTTTCTTTCCTTGACTCCAGTGATCTCTTTCTTTCCTTGACTCCAGTAATCTCTTTCTTTCATTGACTCCAGTGATCTCTTTCTTTCCTTGACTCCAGTAATCTCTTTCTTTCCTTGACTCCAGTAATCTCTTTCTTTCATTGACTCCAGTAATCTCTTTCTTTCCATGACTCCAGTAATCTCTTTCTTTCATTGACTCCAGTAATCTCTTTCTTTCATTGACTCCAGTGATCTCTTTCTTTCATTGACTCCAGTGATCTCTTTCTTTCATTGACTCCAGTGATCTCTTGATTTCTGTGATTTTTTTCTTTTAATTTCTAGAATGTTTTTATTCTGTGATTTCTGTAATCTTGATGTCATTTCCTGATTTCTATAATCTCTGGCTGTCATGCTCTTAAAAAAAACATAATCCAGAAAATAATATGCAGAAATGACACAACAGACAAGAAGGCAGCAAGTAACATATATAAAATGTTTACATCTAAACAAATATGTGAGAAATGTTTACAGCTAAACAAATCTGTGAGAAATCATGACAAAACATTTCATCATGACATTCTGTAACATGGACAATGGAAACTAATTTGGAAGACATAATATAAAAAAATTCCTTACAATTTGAACCAACAAAAGAAGAATGCATTTTTCATAAAATTAAATTTGTGTATATAGAAGTTCTCTACATATTTCTTTGAATTAGATTTCTATATGCAGGGGATAATAATTTCTCACTGTGGAATACCTGGAAATGAGACAACAGACCGACTGACCAAGGAAGGTTCTACAGAAAAGGCAACTGGATTTACCAGTTGAGTATCATCAGAAGAAATGGACGATTAAATCAATCAGGATGCCACTAATATTATTTTTTCTCTCTTGTTCGCTTTCTATGAGTTCATTTGACGCCTCTGAATGATTTATGCATGAAGGATTGCTTTCCTTATCAGCATTCTTCGCCATTTAGGCGAGTCTTACTCTGACTTCTGAGGTACCTGTAATTTAGATTCCCAATTAAAGGATCAGGAAATCTGTAGTTCAACCGCATACCATGTGCACACATAAAAGTTGTTGGCCCAAGTAAGTCTTGAACCACGGAATTTGCACGGGATGTGGTTACTAGCAAGCTTGTTATCAGTACCTCATAAATATTAATAAAGACTACTAAGATACACCAGTTGGGAAAAGAAAACGTGGAAGATCTAAGACCACTCTTCGAAGAACAATCCTACAAGAAAGTAAACTATTGGGATGTAAAACCATACAAGATCTCCAACTGCTAGCAACGAACCGCATCACATAGAGATCTAAAACCTCTGCCCCATGTGCCGCCTTTGGCACGAAAGGAACAAACTAACTAACATCTCCATTGCTTTATCTAACTACTAAACTGATGTTGATCCCAATGTCTTATCTACGAAATGAATTACTGTACAGTCAATTATCTGACTACTAAACTAATGTTGATCCCAATGTCTTATCTATGAAATGAATTACTGTACAGTCAATTATTATCTCATATCTTCAATAAGTTACAGCTCATTGCTTCATCTATTTGAATAACTGATTGATTGATTGATTGACAGGACCATCATCATTGCACTTCGGTGAGTAGCCACGTTTGCTCCGATCTCTTTCTTACATAGGAAGATCTCAGCCACGGTGCACGAACTCCGTATCACCGGCGAGGGTCTCCGATGCAATTTAGAATATGGTAAACATATTTTGTAGGGTATTTTATTTAAAAAATCTTTCTAATGAATTTTGCCCGGGCAGCGGCTTTCCTTTAAATCTTTCATATTTTCAATAAACCTCTTGGTAAACTATTGCCCCTTCTTTTATGTCAATAAAAAATGCAGAAACATACAGTGAAATGTTCGTCTGCAGCGTCAGCATAGAAGAGGCAATTCAATCCTGACAACGATAAATGAAAGCCCGCGGTAATTCAACTCAAGTATCGATCTCAACCAATTTTGGGAGTTTACAGCCGGAAGCAGTAATGTTGTCGGTTTGTATGTGAAGTAAATCAATATGAAATCTTACATCTCATGCTTGTAAATCGCAACATATCTTCAAGATGTGCGCAATACGTCATTATTGACAGAAAGAACACCCAAAAAAAAAAGACTTAGCAAGGAAAGAAGCTGGATAGGGTTAACGCACTTGAATTAACCATTCGTCACACTAAGCTGATCTACTGGGTCGAGTTACTTGTTAAATATTTTGGAAAGTCAATATATATCGGTAATTTCAGTATCATCATCAAATAGCTTGTTGCTCGAGTGGTTACCGGGGGCCAAATTTGGGGTGTAAAGAATAGAATCACTGTTACCTGCCACAAATATCGTAAGAGGCGACTAAGGAGATTTGGTTGAAATCGGATGCACATGTCCTAAACGTGTAGAAGTCTATGCGTTTAGGGGCGTACCAAACCAATGTGCAACGTATACATGTTCTTGGCAAAGATGAAATATGTCACAAAGAGTGATTAAAATTGATCGTAAAGAACGAACGCAAAGAAAAAAGAAGAAATAGCTTGTTCTGAGCAGAACTTGGTCACTCCAACAGTCCTCCGGAATTTCTCTCTCTCATAGGCCAGATGTCCTGCCTCTACAGCCGTCATGTTCAAATCATCAGTTACATCCTCAATCTATCTTCTACATGGTCTTTTTCTACTCTTTGCCGGGATGCCTCCTTCCATGATGGTCTTCTCCAGCCCTTCATGTCTTTTTATATGTCCAAAATATCTTAATTTTCTCTTTCTTCATTGTAGCATCAGCCAGTTTTCTTTGATTTTGAATTCTTTCTTGATATATATATTTGTTCTCTTCTCTGTCCAAGATATACGGAGGATACTTATGTAACACTTATATTCAAAATAACACATGTTTTTCCACCGCCTTGTTAAATATCCCTGCTTCACACTATTACGTTGTCATTGGAAATAAAATATGCTCTTAGTATTCTGATCTTTGCTGCTTCAGTATACGTTGCAATATAACTGAGACAGATGATTAACCAATAAACAAAATGCAGAGTGAAAGGGTTAATCTTTTATCTGGACATTACACATTGTTGACAATTTTAACTCTTTCACTCCACATGTTTATTTTACCATCGAACGCAGTTATATTGCAATGCGTACTGACTTAGTTATACAATATACTAGCCGATATATTGGTTTTGCGTCATCTGACAAAATACTACGAGCAAGTACATCGTCTCAGAAGGGTGAAAGAGTTAAAAACAAAATCAAAGTTCTGAAATATAAAGTTTTTGTAAGAAAACGCAATGGATGACATTTAGGACATTTATTGAGGCATGTAGAAATCCTAGTGGGCGTCTGTAGCTTAAGCGGTAGTGAGCTCGATCGCAATCCAAGCGTACCTGGTTCAAACTCCGCGGCAGGCAGTTTGGAAGCAAATTCGTTTCCGTGGGATTTTAAAGAAAAGGTAAAAATAGACCTCACCGTTCATAAAACAATGGCAAACTTCTGAACGTATAAGTGCTGCCTAGAAAATCAACGACTCGTTTATTGTGGTTGATGACTACGTTCTGTAAAGGATGTCCCACGATTTTCGAATATTCAGAAATCGTAAGTTAATAAGAGAGGATGCGAGAGATGTCGAGAAAGAGAGAGAAAGAGATAGAGAGAGAGAGAACATACTAGACATATGAATTGTATAGCAAATAATTATAAAACATAACTAATAAGCTGTACTAAGAACAAGAGATATTTCTGCATAACATAATCTTCAACTCCAGTCATGTCAACACGGTACTCGAGGAAAAAATTAATAAAATATAAACGACCGACGTTTCAATAGACTTGCCTATTCATACGGAAATGGTAGTGTGGTGCTTCCAGCCTTTATTACCCGCGAATTCCCATTAAGCCGAGGACGGAGCCGATAATAACACTTCCAGCAGAACCTCAAGCCCAGAAGGCCAATTAGGGTTCGGTTTGGGAGAATTATTCTAACGACCTGGTCTTGACAGTGTGTCCACACGATCATAAGTGTTGCCTTTTTCAGCATTAGTTGGGGTTAACTTGCTAGCACGTCTGCGTTGCCATGTCTGGCTCCTTGACAATGTCGATCACTCTTTCTCTCTCCATTCTTCTTACACTCATGTATGTCTCCATTACAAAACAGTACATCTCATGTTGTTGAGATCTTCAAAGTGCTTGCTCGTCAGTGGAACTGGTGACTTGTCATATACGTTCTCTGCGTCTTATACGTTAGATACGTTTGTAAAATAATGTTGTGAAATATTTTTTTGTCAGAACCAGCAGTGGAGTTGTCGTGCCAGGACAAATTAGTGCGCAGCTCCAGTATTGTTTGAACGTAACCAGGGTGTACTCTACAAATTAGTGCGCAGCTCCAGTATTGTTTGAACGTAACCAGGGTGTACTCTACAAGCATTTTCACTATCTTCAACATTTCATCTGTAACCTCGCCGTGCTACGGAGTTCGTGCACTGCCGTTGAAATCTTCCTGTGTAAGAAAGAGATTGGAATACACATGTTTATTCATCAAAGTGCAATGATGATGATCATATCAATCAAACATGTGCTGCTATATAGATGTCATGAACAATAAACAGACAAACCGAGAAACATCGAATGGCAGAGGAGATGTGATGTCTGAAGAAAATGCAAGTAATACAATGGACAGACAGAAAAACTAATGAGACAGTCCTTTAAGAAACAAATAAAATGCTCAAATTGATTAGCTAAATCAGATGTAGACATTCAAGATGTTGTAGACATGTTAGGAAGAAAAATAAGGTTGACAATTTGGGAACATCTGGCAAACTTGATTGAGAATGAGCAAGGACATGGCGGGTGGACACTTAATAAGGAAAGCATGCCTTCACGCAAAAATCAGCCAGAAAAGCAGCCAATACCAGGCTACGCCTGAATTTATAGCGGGCAAATGTAGAAGACTTGGCGAGTCACTAGGCAAATACAAATAAGATCCAGACCTTTGTCAACGGATGTTTGCTGCGGATTCTCAGATTGAGATGGTATGATAGAGTTACAAACACGGATCTGTGGATAAGAACAGGGCAGGAACCTATGATGACACAGGTCAAGAGGAGAAGATGGCGATGGATAGGCCATACCTTGCGGAAGACACAGTCGAGTGTCACTAGACAGGTGCTCGAGTGGAACCCGCAGGGAAAACGAAAAGAGGACGCCCTAAGCAGACTTGGAGACGAGGTCTTACTGAGGAGCTGAAGAGTGCTCAATTGACCTGGGAGAACATAAAAAGAACAGCCAGAGACCGAGAAGAGTGGCGAACAACTGTTGAGGTCCCTATGCTCCACGAGGAGCGGAGAGGATTAATGATGAAATGTAGAAGAAGAGCAAGAGAAATACAAAGAGATAAATACCTGAATGACTTGGCAACATGGCATGATAAGTTAGTTTTGTGCAGTGGAAACTAAGTATATATCGCCTCAAGGAGTTCATTGTTATTTGTTTGTTGACCTGCACGTTCTGATATAATCAAAAAATGGCTCGTCTTAGGTTGAAAGTGGCGTGTCTCGACTGAAAGGGGCTTTAATAGCCTACATAACAAACAAAAGCAAGACATGGTGGAGACATGAACACAGACTTGAACAAGGACTCGGGTGATCGTGTGTGATACACAACCATGAACACCTTATCGGCACGGAACATGTTGATGATCATGCAACTACAGTTAAGGGCGTCACAGTACGCAGGGCCTCACGTTTTTATATTTTAACTTTAGAACTGTATATATATTTGTATATAACAATTTTACAATTACATTGCAATAATATCTTTATTAGACATCTCCATAAGGGACATTACTTTCAATGACGTCCGACTAAGACTTGACTCCCCTGACTTAATAGATCTTCTATTCCAGAGTTCAGAAAATGGAATCAAGTAAAGATCATGACGCAGTTTCATTGTTAGCGCGATCTGACTTTATATGAAAAACACAAGCTACTTAATCTTCATTGTAATTTGATTTTCTTTACTCAAGGCACGACTAAATTCACTTTCTTTGTTTCATATTTACTATCGTATCATTTGTTATCATCAAATTACGTTAATTGATGATTGATTGATTATGATTGATTGATTGATAGATAGCATCATTATGCACTTTGGTAAATAACAATATGTGCAACGATCTCTTTCTTACATAGGCAGAGCTCAGAGACAGTGCACCAACTCAGGGTCGCCGATGTAATTTGAAGATGGTGACATTTAAAAAAATATTAAAAAGAATTTTCCCAGTGCAGCGGTTTCCAGCGTACTCATATCGATTTTCAAATGTCAAGGGTTCTTGTATGTGCCCAATTTGAACACAAGACATACGTGTTATCGTCTGTCTCTGATAAGACTAGAAACACGATCTCACCTACATTGAGATCAGGAATCTCTAGAAAAATATCATAATCGCTGCACAATCGGGGAACGAACCAAGTACCTTTGGAGCTAGAGGCGAGCACATTGCCTCCCCACCACAGAGTCCCATATCATTTTTGTACATATTTTTTGTTTGTCTGTTTGGTAAAAATGTCATGCAAGCCTTGATTTATCTATTTATTTAATCATTTGTCTCCAGGCTCTAGATATCTTAGGATCACATCCTATTTCTCTCTCTCTCTCGATCCCTCACACACATTAAGTCTCTCTCTCTCTCTTCCCCTCACACACATCATGTCTCTCTCTCTCTCTGCTCTCTCTCTCTCTCGATCCCTCACACACATCAGTCTCTTATCCTCACCTCAATCCCTCACACACATCAAGTCTCTCTCGATCCCCTCACACATCAAGTCTCTCTCGATCCCCATCAACACCACACATTCAAGTCTCCTCTCTCCCTCACACATCAGTCTCTCTCTCCCTCAACATCGCTCTCTCTCTCGATCCCTCACACACATCGTCTCTCTCTCTCTCGATCCCTCACACACATCAAGTCTCTCTCGATCCCCTCACAACATCAAGTCTCTCTCTCTCTCCCTCACACACATCAAGTCTCTCTCTCTCTCGATCCCTCACACACACCAAGTCTCTCTCTCTCATCCCTCACACACACCAAGTCTCTCTCTCTCTCTCTCTCGATCCCTCACACATCAATCATTCTCTCTCTCGATCCCTCACACACATCAAGTCTCTCTCTCTCGTCTCACCACATAAGTCTCTCTCTCTCGATCTCCTCACATACATCAAGTCTCTTTCTCTCTCCTCTTTCTCTCTCGATCCCTCCTACATACATCAGTCTCTATCTCTCTCTCTGATCCCTCACACACATCAAGTTCTCTCTCTCGATCCCCTCACACACATCAAGTCTCTCTCTCGATCCCCTCACACACATCAAATCTCTCTCTCTTTGTCCCCTCACACACATCAAGTCTCTCTCTCTCGATCCCCTCACACACATCAAGTCTCTCTCTCGATCCTCTCCACACATCAAGTCTCTCTCTCACTCAGTCTCTCTCTGATCCCCTCAACACATCAAGTCTCTCTCTCGATCCCCTAACACACCATCAAGTCTCTCTCGATCCCCTCACACACATCGTCTCTCTCTCGATCCTCTCACACACATCAAGTCTCTCTCTCGATCCCTCACACATCAAGTTCTCTCTCTCTCGATCCCTCACACACATCAAGTCTCTCTCTCCCTTCTCTCGATCCCTCACACACATCAAGTCTCTTCTCTCGATCCCTCACACACATCAAGTCTCTCTTCGATCCCTCACACATCAAGTCTCTCTCTCGATCCCTCACACACATCAAGTCTCTCTCTCTCGATCCCTCACACACATCAAGTTCTCGTCCTACACATCTCTTCTGATCCCTCACACACATCAAGTCTCGCTCTCTCTCGATCCCCTCACACACATCAAGTCTCTCTCTCTCTCTCGATCCCTCACACCATCAAGTCTCTCTCTCTCGATCCCTCACACACATCAAGTCTCTCTCTCGATCCCTCACACACATCAATTCTCTCTCGATCCCTCACACACATCAAGTCTCTCTTCGATCCCTCCACACATCAAGTCTCTCTCTCTCTCTCGATCCCCTCACACACATCAAGTCTCTCTCTCGATCCCCTCACACACATCAAGTCTTCTCTCTCTCTCTCTCTCCAATCCCCTCGTCCCACACACATCAAGCTCTCTCTCGATCCCTCCACACATCAAGTCTCTTCTCGATCCCTCACACACATCAAGCTCTCATCCTCACATCAAGTCTCTCGATCCCCTCACACACTCAAGTCTCTCTCTCGATCCCTCACACACAGCTTCAAGTCTCTCTCGAAAGTCGCCTCACACACAACATACAAAAGTCTCTATTGTCCCTCAGTTCTCGATCCACACATCAAGTCTCTCTCGATCCCACACATCAAGAGCTCCTCTGATCCCACACATCAAGCTCTCTCTGATCCTCACACATCGTCTAAATCAAACAAATAACAAAATGATTGCAGAAACTTTTATACCACGAGGTATAAAGGTAATAATGTTATGACTGTATTTTCTGACGTCGGAACACGATGGGTTGCGTGGTCAACATCACACCGACCGTCGGCACACGATGGGTTGTGTGGTCAACATCACACCGAGCGTCGGCACACGATGGGTTGTGTGGTCAACATCACACCGAGCGTCGGCACACGACGGTTGTGTGGTCAACATCACAGTGAGCCTAGGAAGCTACAATTTTAAATAAAGCATCCAGAAATCAGATGCTGGCCTACTTGTATGCGCATAACTAGCACAACGTACAATCGCTCTTAGGCTCAGATCACATACAAATCACAGAGTGGTTAACAAGTTGTTGATATGGAGCGTTTGAAGAGGACGAAGAAGAAATCATGCAATGCATTTCATATATACTACTCCTAGCTACTTTTGCTTTCCCTACCATCCCTTCATGTTTGACTTCTCCACCACAATGTAGTGAATACAGCCAAGTCAGAATGAGATTCATGTTTGACTTCTGTACCACAATGTAGTGAATACAGCCAAATCAGAATGAGATCCATGTTTGACTTCTCCACCACAATGTAGTGAATACAGCCAAGTCAGAATGAGATCCATGTTTGACTACTGTACCACAATGTAGTGAATACAGCCAAGTCAGAATGAGATCCATGTTTGACTTCTGTACCACAATGTAGTGAATACAGCCAAATCAGAATGAGATCCATGTTTGACTTCTGTACCACAATGTAGTGAATACAGCCAAGTCAGAATGAGATCCATGTTTGACATCTGCACCACAAAGTAGTGAATACTGCCAAGTCAAAATGAGATCCATGTTTGACTTCTGCACCACAAAGTAGTGAATATAGCCAAGTCAGAATGAGATCCATGTTTGACTTCTGTACCACAATGTAGTGAATACAGCCAAGTCAGAATGAGATCCATGTTTGACTTATGTACCACAATGTAGTGAATACAGCCAAATCAGAATGAGATCCATGTTTGACTTCTGTACCACAATGTAGTGAATACAGCCAAGTCAGAATGAGATCCATGTTTGACTTCTGTACCACAATGTAGTGAATACAGCCAAGTCAGAATGAGATTTAAAGCGAATATCAGGTTTTACAGTCATCCTTAAGGGTGAACAATTTACGTACTTTGACATTTCAGTCGTTGAGATCGATGGGGAATACCTGGAGGGAATAATCAAAGAAGCAATTGATTATTATATTAAGGAATCTCATTGAAGATATCGTGTGTGTGGTTGAGTGAATTATGTGTGTGTGGTTGAGTGAATTATGTGTGTGTGGTTGAGTGAATTATGTGTGTGTCAGTGAGGAGTTGCAGTAAAGATGGAGGTTAGAAACGTGAAGCCATGTAGAGAAGAATCAATAGATACCAGGGGAATATGGAGGTGTGTTTATATTTAATCACAGAACATGAGGTAAGAAGGCAAGAGGAAGACCACGAAAAAGATGGTTAGGTGGCATAGTAGAAACCTGTCAAAGAGCAAAAATAACTATCACCTAAGTCACTAGAACAGCCGCAGTGCGAAAACAGAAAACTATGACACTGGGCAACAACCCAGTAGCAGTGTGCAGACAGAAGAAGAAGCATAAGAATAAGAAGCATATACAAATTTATATTTAAGAAAAATTATGAGACAGAGAAAGAAGTAAAATGCCGAGCGCCTAACTATCCCTTCACTTGTGCATTTTAAAACCCGGATGGGGCATAAGCATTCAACTAGCGTATGCCAAGTTAGACTTACTCATGGTTGGTTGGATTTTGTAGCTATGGCTTTCAACCGGACGGTGCAGCCGGCCCCACTCCGCACCCTACCATATACGTCTCTTACGACATGCTCTGTAGGTGGCATTGGTACTATTATTTCCACGAAAAGACAGAAAACACAACACTTACATGTCTAACATTGACAACGTTTGGCGTGTTGGACCACTGGACGCTGCTAGATTTGTTGAGGTGGAGATCGGAGCACCTATGGACGTGTCCGGAGTGATATGATGATAGTCCTCATATAACTGATAACTGAAGTATGCCTCATATTTGGTAGTGGATCGTGTTTTAGGATTGAACTCTCCAGTTAACAAACCAGAGAGGTACAGCTGCACACGTTTGAGGCCATTATCATCATCGCTTGCGATAGACGGCTATTATTACTATTGTTTGTCTCCCTTGTTTGCCACATCAACACGGAGACAACGAACTCTTCTAAACAATCAGTTAGTTTTGTTAGTGATAAGTTTAGTTTTGAAATCTCGATGCTATTCTAGTCACAATGTCGCTAGAGTTAACGTGTCCTGGTAACAAACGATCTGACAAATCGGCTTCCTAATGGCCAGATATATTTCATAGAGGGACAATCTGATACCGCACCGCCGTCATCTGTTATGCATGATCCTAAATTTGAGTGCAAGAGTTATATTTATAATTAATCATTTCACGAGGCGCCCCGTGTGTTGCCAACGCCCACAAGAGAAGCAAAGAATAGTAACATTGTGACTTACAAGGCATGTCGTAAAAACAACAAAACTATCGTTACTGTCTGTAATGCCGCTTTTTGTTAGGGCAGTGTAAGACAGGGGAAGGGCATGTGCCTGAGACATTTAGTAACCGAATGGCTAGTGCAGTCGCAGCGAAACTATTCAGTTAGGATTTGTCTTTATGCCCCAGACATAAAAAACAAACTGCTTGCCCTTAACGGGGATTGAACCCGTGTCTCCCGAGTGGGTGGAGCCGCCATTCATCAAGTCGGTGACCTACTCAACCAACCGGTAACACATTCATTCAGCCGGTGACCCTTCATTCAGTCCGCCACAACAATTCATTCATTAACCGATTATCTATCTCATCTATCCAGTCGATAGTCTATCTCCTCATCTACACAGTTGATAATCTATCCAATCAATCTATCATATACTGCTTCTACTTATCAAGTTGATAATCCATGTATCCAACCAATCGATCATCTATCTATCCATATAGCCGGTCATCCATGTATCCAACCAGTCGATCATCTATCTATCCATATAGCCGGTCATCCATGTATCCAATCAGTCGATCATCTATCTATCCATATAGCCGGTCATCCATGTATCCAACCAGTCGATGATCTATCTATCCATATAGCCGGTCATCCATGTATCCAACCAGTCGATCATCTATCTATCTATATAGCCGGTCATCCATCTATCCAACCAGTCGATGATCTATCTATAAACATAGCCGGTCATCCATCTATCCAACCAGTCGATCATCTATCTATCCATGTAGCCAGTCATCCATGTATCCAACCAGTCGATCATCTATCTATCCATGTAGCCAGTCATCCATGTATCCAACCAGTCGATCATCTATCTATCCATGTAGCCAGTCATCCATCTATCCAACCAGTCGATCATCTATCTATCCATGTAGCCAGTCATCCATGTATCCAACCAGTCGATCATCTATCTATCCATGTAGCCAGTCATCCATCTATCCAACCAGTCGATCATCTATCTATCCATGTAGCCAGTCATCCATGTATCCAACCAGTCGATGATATATCTATCCATATAGCCGGTCATCCATGTATCCAACCAGTCGATCATCTATCTATCCATGTAGCCAGTCATCCATGTATCCAACCAGTCAATCATCTATCTATCCATGTAGCCAGTCATCCATGTATCCAACCAGTCAATCATCTATCTATCCATGTAGCCAGTCATCCATGTATCCAACCAGTCAATCATCTATCTATCCATTAGCCGTCATCCATGTATCCAACCAGTCAATCATCTATCTATCCATGTAGCCAGTCATCCATGTATCCAACCAGTCAATCATATATCTATCCATGTAGCCAGTCATCCATGTATCCAAAGTCATCCTTTTTCTATCTGAATTCATCTACTTATTCATCTAATCCCTGTTTCCAACGTGGGCGAATGCATCTAACTGTTTCCAACGTGGCGCATGTCCATCTAACCCCCTGTTTCCCAACGTGGGGCGCACTGTCGCATCTAACCCATGTTTCCCAACGTGGGCGCACTTCTCGGAGGGCATTTTCATCGTTCAGGGAGCAATGGACTCGTTCAGAGTTTAACTAATGTTTATGATGTTTAACTAATGTTTATGATGTTTGTTTAACTAATGTTTATGATGTTTAACTAATGTTTATGATGTTTGTTTAACTAATGTTTATGATGTTTAACTAATGTTTATGATGTTTGTTTAACTAATGTTTATGATGTTTAACTAATGTTTATGATGTTTAACTAATGTTTATGATGTTGAAAAACTAATATATCGACTTTTGGATGTCTGTTGACAAAAACGAATGTTGCTTCACAATCACGGTGCTGAAGTTAAAAAATCTTCAATAAATAGAAAGTACTTATATCTAGGTACATTTCTACCTCCTTTTAACAAAGCGTTAAAAGCGGGAAAGAATGTGATATTGTGTTAAAATCGAGTGATTTTTTTGTTAAAGCGGTAATGTGGTAAACGACTTTGTGAGAAACAGAAATCAAATATCCAAATTCAACCAAATGTGCACGAAAACTGTTATTACCATTTCCATCTTCATATTTAGCTGAATGTGGATTTAGTGTAATAAATTTGCTGTCATAAAAAAAAAGAAATCGGCTGGATGTAACACAACGAGGAGACTTCAGACTAAAGCTAACTAAATTGGAACCTAATATAAAATCTCTTTAATATAAAAGCAGGCGTCAAGCGCAAGGATCTCATTAAGTGTAAGTAATAAATAATTACTAATAATTAAAATAATACAGAAAAATCTGTCATTTAAATTATTTCGTACTTGAATTTCTGTTCTCCATTATATGTTTTGAAAATTTACTTACTGTGTTTCCTCAACAATTTTCAAGGGATTTCTTCCTAAAAACCTATCATTTAAGTTTCTTCAGTGAACAATTCAATTTGTGGAAATTACAACTTTTGTATATGTTACATAGGGAGGGTGGCGGGAGGGGTCATACGAATTTTGAAAGACTTTGGTGGGGCATGACACAAAAAGGTTGGAAACACCGATCTAGTCCAACGTTTCCCAAAGTGGAGTCCGTGAACCCCCCGGGGTTGCGAGGTAATCACAGGGGGTCCTCAAGCGCGTGAAGAAATATTAAGATCTTTGACATTTCAAACAGAAAAATAAATTTACAAAACATATATAAAAACAGTGGTAAACTAGTTCCGCTGCGAAATCAAAGGACCCGGACCAGACCGGAGTCTAAATGTCTGACAAGACAAAATGAAAGATCATTTGAAGTTTCCCGCAGTCTGAGAACATTGGGACCATCTTGACTGTTGGTATGATGTAATAATAACAACTCAATCACTAGAAGATGTTCATATATAGAAACTGTTGGGGTCCCAGGCAGCATAATAATAACAACTCAATCACTAGAAGATGTTCATATATAGAAACTGTTGGGGTCCCAGGCAGCATAATAATAACAACTCAATCACTAGAATATGTTCATATATAGAAACTGTTGGGGTCCCAGGCAGCATAATAATAACAACTCAATCACTAGAAGATGTTCATATATAGAAACTGTTGGGGTCCCAGGCAGCATAATAATAACAACTCAATCACTAGAAGATGTTCATATATAGAAACTGTTGGGGTCCCAGGCAGCATAATAATAACAACTCAATCACTAGAAGATGTTCATATATAGAAACTGTTGGGGTCCCAGGCAGCATAATAATAACAACTCAATCACTAGAAGATGTTCATATATAGAAACTGTTGGGGTCCCAGGCAGCATAATAATAACAACTCAATCACTAGAAGATGTTCATATATAGAAACTGTTGGGGTCCCAGGCAGCAAAAATAACAACTCAATCGCTAGAAGATGTTCATATATAGAAACTGTTGGGGTCCCAGGCAGCATAATAATAACAACTCAATCACTAGAATATGTTCATATATAGAAACTGTTGGGGTCCCAGGCAGCATAATAATAACAACTCAATCACTAGAAGATGTTCATATATAGAAACTGTTGGGGACCCAGGCAGCATAATAATAACAACTCAATCACTAGAAGATGTTCATATATAGAAACTGTTGGGGTCCCAGGCAGCATAATAATAACAACTCAATCACTAGAAGATGTTCATATATAGAAACTGTTGGGGTCCCAGGCAGCATAATAATAACAACTCAATCACTAGAAGATGTTCATATATAGAAACTGTTGGGGTCCCAGGCAGCATAATAAAACTCAATCACTAGAAGATGTTCATATATAGAAACTGTTGGGGTCCCAGGCAGCATAATAGAAACTGTTGGGGTCCCAGGCAGCATAATAATTAAAAAGAGGACCCGCGGTAATGGAAAGTTTAGGAACCGCTGATATAGTCGATTATCTAACTACTTGTCCATCCATTTGGTCATCTGACCATCCACATAACATGGTTGTATTTTACCATCTTGTAAGTCATCCATCCATCCATCCATCCAACTAGTCACTTATCCATCTGCGCCCGAGTGGTTACCGGGGCCCAAATTTGGGGGTAAAGAATAGAACCACTGTTACCTGCCACGCATGTCGTAAGAGGCAACTAAGGAGGTTTGGCTGAAATCGGATGCACATGTCCTAAACGTGTAGAAGCCTATGCGTTTAGGAGCCTACCAAACCAATGTGCAACGTATGCACGTTCTTGGCAAAGATCAAACATATTACAAAAAGTGATAAAATTGGTCGTAAAGAACGAACGCAAAGAAGAAGAAGACTGATCCATCCATACATTCATCTATCCATCCATCCATACAGTCATCTATCCATCCATTCATACATTCATCTATCCATCCATCCATACATTCATCTATCCATCCATCCATACATTCATCCACACAATAGAACATTCTATAATGTCACTTGAGAGGTAAACCACCCAGACAGACATCAATCATCCCAGTGACTGCAGTTATCAATGCCCTGTCTACCACCACTCGTTATGACATTGTTAGTAACAATAAGAAGCGATCTATTCAATGACATTCAATAGTTTCTAGAGCCAATTCTATGACACTTAATTATATCATGGAACAATGGTCGCAATTAGCGTTTCAGTCCTCATGGTTCTCCCATATGTGATCAGTTCCTTTCAGTCTGACTGAAGTCTCGGTGCCAGATCATTAACGCGGTAGGCACGGTATTGATTATAAATGTTGCCCAACGCGGACATATGAGTACTCATTCTAAGCAGGGTAGACTTGAATGTGATGTACGTACATTTAACAATACAGTAGGAAAACATATATGTGATTTTGACTAAAAGTGTTACACAAGAGTCCTACGTATATCATGCATGGACAGAGAAGAGAACAAATTTATATTTCCAGTAAGAACTCAAAATCAAAGGAAACTGGCTTATGCTACAAATAAGGATAAGATGCAAACAAAGAACATCCTCTCCATGAAGAACTCATTAAGGATGTAGTAGGGGGTCCCTTTTCCCCACTAGTTCTGGTTTGCTTTGAAGGTTTACTGCATGATCTTATTTACATACGTGACCCTACATGATGAGTGGTGATGTTACAATCCTAGTATAATAAATGGTCCGAACTCAGTTCTTTTAGTTGACATACATGCTTTTATTGATGTTATTACATATGGTAGGCAAAAACACGTCCACCTCACTTCAGTGTTTATGTTCGTCTCCCGTTTGTTGTCACTACGTCGCTAAGACGTCAAATTAGTCTTGTTCTAGTGCTGCTACTACGCTCGTTGTGTGCAGCTTTGGTGTGCCAACTCTACAGTCTCTACCTACCTCATTTCTACTAACTATCCTATCTACTTGTCTAATATGAGGCTCTCTGCCCGGGGGACATGGCTGTATGCCCCTTGCATAGCCATTCCCTCCAACAAGGAGAAAGGGTGTAGACTCAAGAGAGGCAGATCATGGCTGAGTCAGGCGGAAGATACGCTTAGGAAAATATGTGATCCTTCCGGAATTGAAGCAGGAGAGGAATGGATTGCTGTGCCACCTCAATTTCCGACTGCTTTCACAGTTATTACATCTATTAAGAAAAACTGCAAACATAATAATCAATCACTGCTAAACGTGGAGGTAGAGGCTCTCTTGAATGACATCATCAATGATACAGATGTGGTTATTTACACCGATGGTTCAGTCATTCGCCAAAAACGCTGTGCGTGGGCTTTTTCAGCACGCTCAAGAGGAAAAATAATAAGAGAGGCCAGTGGGGCCTACGCAACAACCACAAGTAGCTTGACAATGGAGGTTCGGGCGGTTACGGAGGCGGTGAACTGGTTGGCATCTCACAATTACTCTCGTGTGTTCATACTCAGTGACTCCATGAGCATGATTCGTAAAGTCGAATCAGGAATGGTGAGACGCACCTGGGTGGAGGTACTGGTACAGACAGTGATCAAAGAAATCACCTTCATTTTTGTCCCTGGACACGCAGGAGTTAGGGGTAATGAACGAGCTGATAGATTGGCTGGCTTGGCTACAATATCAAAGGGAGCTGCCATGGATCGAAATGACATTCGTCACGCATTGCGAGAGTCTTTCCGAACAGAGGAGTTTCAGGGCTGTGAATCCCACTCGCTGACCAGATTGAAAGAGATGGGTGTCAATATTGGTGCAGCCCAAAAGAACGACATACTAAATATACAAAGAGATTGATTAATCAACATCGAACTGGCGTGTTGGCGTAGCTGGACGCTGCTGGATTTTCTGAGGCGGAGATCGGAGCACCTATGGACATGTCCGGAGTGCTATGATGATAGTCCTTATATAACTGATAACTGAAGAATAAAAAAAAATTAAGCATTTTGGATATCTTCTTCTTCTTCTGCGTTCTCACTAGATTGGGATTTCGAATTCTCTAATAAAGGCAGTCGTCTACCTCAGATTATCAGCCACACCATACAGTTTGTCTTCTGTGTTCTCACTAGATTGGGATATCGAATTCTCTAATAAAGGCAGTCGTCTACCTCAGATTATCAGCCAAGCCATACAGTTTGTCTTCTGCGTTCTCACTAGATTGGGATTTCGAATTCTCTAATAAAGGCAACGTAATATATGAAAATCCGTATTTTAGATATTTAAAAAATAGTTGGAGAATATCATAATGGAAGGAGAGATTCTGGCAAAGAGGAGAAAGGAAGATACCGGAGAATATGGGTTCATGATGTAATCGATGATTTGAGCATGACGGCTGCAGAGGTGGAACATTTGAGCAATGAGAGAGAGAGAGAGAGAGAGCGAGAGAATCCGACTAACTGTTAGGATGATGATAATGTGTGATGATGATGTGTGATGATGATGTGTGATGATGATGTGTGATTATGATGTGTGATGATGATGTGTGATGATGATGTGTGATGATGATAATGTGTGATGATGATGTGTGATGAGGATGTGTGATAATGATGTGTGATAATGATGTGTGATGATGATGTGACTGGGGAATCGATCGTCATTAATTTTAGTCCAAAAATGTTTCTTTACTGAATCCAGCTCCTTAACTACTATTATAGAACGCAGCATATCATGGACAATCTATGTGTAAGTTCATGAAAACGCTAGAAAACAAAACTGGTCTTAGAGATCTAGGTTTATTTGAGTCTCATATTCCTAGCATTTATTTAGCTATTATTTAATCTCGTATTTATTGGGAATATTAAGAAAATATCTAATTAAGTAATGAAAACATCAGGTAAAATGGGGGTACAACATCAGTACTGAACTTCATCAAGAAACAAAGAATTAAGTAGTTCGGTCACATAAGTAGATTACCAACAAGTAGTGCGTCTCAAAGAGCAACGCTACCCCGCTACAGTGGATACAAGGTAACATGTTGACCACGCATAAAAGTGGACCACAGAAATAACAGAGACAGGGAAGGGCACCATGTACGAAGCGAACACAAGAACCCATTCTGGAAATATATTCATATCCTAGCGATGTCAGACAACATAGAATTATTTACAATATTCATATCCTAGCGATGTCAGACAACATAGAATTATTTACAATATTCATATCCTAGCGATGTCAGACAACACACATTTATTTACAATATTCATATCCTAGCGATGTCAGACAACACACAATTATTGAAAGAGGAAGACAATTATTTACAATAGTGTCTTCGCTTCCCAAGAACTTATAACATTCACTGGGTCAGTGACTGGTATACGCCGCTGGAAAATAACCAACAATAATAACATCAAGGGGGATGAAACAACTCGGTATCTAACTGTCTAACGGGTCTAGCGGTGAAGGATTGACTTCATTGCACCGGGTTCCCCATATGGTTCCGTCCATGTCAGCAGAGATGGCAAATCATCTGCTGAGAGTATTTTGCACAAAGCACGAACTCCGTAGCTTCAGCAACAATTCTAGAGATATCATGAAAAAATTGACACGGACTCGTTCAGATTCAACCCACAATAATCAACGACAGGAAACATCCTTGGTAACTGTTGACAACCAGTCCGTTAACTCTTCAACAATAATCCAAACGACAGGCAAACATCCTGTAACTGTTGACAACCAGTCAGTTACCTCTTAACAATAATCAAACGCAAACGTCCGAACTGTTGACAACTCAGTCATGTAACTCTTCAACAATAATCAAACGACAGGCAAACATCTGTAACATTTTACACCAGATTAACCTCTTCACCTTAAAGCCGATATAATGGTTACAACTATGTTGTGAGATGACTAAAGTCAATACACTAGCAATTTAATGTATAATAATACCTTGTACCGTTATACGTTAAATAGACCTGCAAGCAATTTCTCCATACCGTCTATCTGGGCAACTGCTCAATCACTTCTATGAATTGAAACGACATTTCTTTCAGCAAAGTTCGTTTCAGGTCTCACTATCGTCTCTCTCTTGAACCTGTCATCCACTCAATGCCTGTTTCATATTCGTTGATCATTTCTCAAGGTGTCCAACATATCTCCAATTCTCCTACATAATTTAATGTATAATTCAACTAACAATGCTTCCGTGGTTAAAACATTAGGAGTGAAAGGTTTCAGTTAAGAACAACCCACAACTTAACTGAACAATGTACAACTAGAAACACATCAAGCAAAGTTGACAAGTCGTTACAACTAAACAATGTACTACTAGAAACACATCAAGCAAAGTTGACAAGTCGTTACAACTGAACAATGTACTACTAGAAACACATCAAGCAAAGTTGACAAGTCGTTACAACTGAACAATGTACTACTAGAAACACATCAAGCAAAGTTGACAAGTCGTTACAACTGAACAATGTACAACTAGAAACACATCAAGCAAAGTTGACAAGTTGTTACAACTAAACAATGTACTACTAGAAACACATCAAGCAAAGTTGACAAGTCGTTACAACTAAACAATGTACTACTAGAAACACATCAAGCAAAGTTGACAAGTTGTTACAACTAAACAATGTACTACTAGAAACACATCAAGCAAAGTTGACAAGTCGTTACAACTAAACAATGTACAACTAGAAACACATCAAGCAAAGTTGACAAGTCGTTACAACTAAACAATGTACAACTAGAAACACATCAAGCAAAGTTGACAAGTTGTTACAACTAAACAATGTACTACTAGAAACACATCAGCAAAGTTGAAAGTCGTTACAACTAAACAATGTACTCTAGAAACACATCAAGCAAGTTGACAAGTCGTTACAACTAAACAATGTACTACTAGAAACACATCAATCAAAGTTGACAAGTCGTTACAACTAAACAATGTACTACTAGAAACACATCAAGCAAAGTTGACAAGTTGTTACAACTGAACAATGTACTACTAGAAACACATCAAGCAAAGTTGACAAGTTGTTACAACTAAACAATGTACAACTAGAAACACATCAAGCAAAGTTGACAAGTCGTTACAACTAAACAATGTACTACTAGAAACACATCAAGCAAAGTTGACAAGTCGTTACAACTGAACAATGTACAACTAGAAACACATCAAGCAAAGTTGACAAGTTGTTACAACTAAACAATGTACTACTAGAAACACATCAAGCAAAGTTGACAAGTTGTTACAACTAAACAATGTACTACTAGAAACACATCAAGCAAAGTTGACAAGTTGTTACAACTGAACAATGTACAACTAGAAACACATCAAGCAAAGTTGACAAGTTGTTACAACTAAACAATGTACAACTAGAAACACATCAGCAAAGTGACAAGTTGTTACAACTAAACAATGTACTTCTAGAAACACATCAAGCAAAATTGATAGTTTATCGATTACTAAAATCTCTTCTAACTGGCATGAGAAATGTTGAAAGATCTGTATTATCAATTATTTCAGCTGGTAAACATGGAAGACATCTAAGTTATAATGTGGGGTTTGTTCATATTCCAAGTTTTCTGTGAAATACTAATCATGTATTGATCGTTCGAACTAATTGAAGATACAGAGATTAATCAACGACTATGTCTACGATCAACGAAGGAACAACTATATCACGATCAACGAAGGAACAATTGTTACGATCAACAAGAACTATATTACATAACTAGGAAACTATCATCAAGAAAGACAGTCAGTTACAACGAACAACTACTAGTCACATCAACAAGAACTAACATATTACGATCAACGAAGGAACAACTGTCACATCTAAGAACTACTATATCAGATCAACGAAGGAACTAACTATATCTACGATCAACGAAGAACTAACTAGTCTACGATCAACGAAGGAACTAACTTGTCTACGATCAACAAGAACTAACTGTACTACGATCAACGAAGGAATAATTATGTTACGATCAACGAAGGAACAACTATGTCTACGATCAACGAAGGAACAACTAGTCACGATCAACGAAGGAACTAATTAGTTACATAACGAAGGAACTAACTATACACGATCAACGAAGGAACTAACTTATCTACGATAAACGAAGGAACAACTATATTCTACGATCAACGAAGGAACAATTAGTCTCATCAACAAGGAACAACTGTCTACGATCAACGAAGGAACTAACTTGTTACATAACAAGGAACTAAATATCTACGATCAACAAAGGGAAACTAACTTGTATATCTACGATCAACGAAGACTAACTATATCTACGATCAACGAAGGAATTGATAGTTACGATTCAACGAAGAACTAACTATTCTAACGATCATGACGAAAGGAACTAACTATATCTACGATCAACGAAGGAACTAACTTAGTCTCGATCAACGAAGGAACTAACTATATCTAGATCAACGAAGGAACTCAACTATGTCACGATCAACGAAATAACTAACTTAGTCTCGATCAACGAAGGAACTAACTATGCACGATCAACGAAGGAACTAACTATATCTACGATCAACGAAGGAACTAACTATGTCTACGATCAACGAAGGAACTAACTATATCTACGATCAACGAAGGAACTAACTATATCTACGATCAACGAAGGAACTAACTATATCTACGATCAACGAAGGAACTAACTATGTCTACGATCAACGAAGGAACTAACTATATCTACGATCAACGAAGGAACTAACTATGTCTACGATCAACGAAGGAACTAACTATGCCTACGATCAATGCGCACAATAACTAAGACATGCAGACAAAACATAAAAGAAACAGAAATACAGTTTTAAAAAAAAAAAGAATTTAATGCAGAAAAAAGACCAGCTGTGGTGAGATTACTTGGGGAAAAAAATAATTAAAATGCAAAATTTCGAACGAAGTAAATCTTTTGGCATTTAACGTTCTTTTTTTGCGCAGTTTGAAATGAAAACGCTTAGGGCATACAAACTCACAAAAATCTGGCCAATAGCCATTTGTAAAGAAACAATTTGCAGAGAGAATCGTTAAAGCTCTAGAGAATCCAGTGACAAATAATAATAGTAGTACTTGTATTATCAAAATGTATCTGCTAGTACATCATCATCATCATCGTCATCATCATAATCATCATCGTCGTCATCATCGTCGTCATTATCGTCGTCATTATCGTCGTCATCATCATCGTCATTCTTATCAACATCAGCATCATAATCTGCAATCTCGTCGTCGTCATCATCATAATCGTCATTTTCATCATCACCATGGTTCTCATACTGTCGTCATCAGCATCATCATCATCAAGTTACACAGATGAAAGGGGTGGTTAAGTCGCCTGATCATATATCTATTAACTCTCAACTTTGACCTTTACTCAGCAACTCTCTTTCATCATCTTAGTTTTCTTCTTCTTCTTCTTCTATTTACTCAGGTCAGATAATATGGCTGGAGATTGTCGTTAAACTAACTTGGCCATCCCACTCCATCCCACCATATTTGAATCCCCGTCATTTAGTCGGTATCTCTCCCTTTCCTCTCCCTTCTACATTAATTCATGTGACAACATGCTCGTGCAATGCACATTCTTGGTTGGCATCTCTTTTGTTTCCATCCGTGAATATATAGCCCTGCAAACTATGAAGCTATATAGTGACTTCTCATCGGTGTCGCCCGCATATGCTGTCACTGAGCAGACAACCTGGTTCACTGTGGTCAGCATGGAGACCATCAAAGGCTAGGAAGGCGTACCCGAATGAGAGCACGATGAAATTGAGTGTACTTGACCTACGTAAATCACAGCCCAATCTACTTACATTCTCTGCCTTTAATCACAAACAAGTCACAAACAAATCACACATAAATCACACACAAACAAGTCACAAACAAATCACACATAAATCACACATAAACCACACACAAATCACAAATAAATCACACACGTAAATCACACACAAGTCACACACTAGTCACACACAAATCATGCACAAATCACAAACAAAATTTCACATACATCACTAACAAAGAACAAATAATTCACAAACAAATCACAACATATGTTTATTATATACACATGTAAATGAAATGTTTACAAACAAGATATCACAACATAATGCCAGCAAATAATTGTCTTCAATTTGTCAAGTTGTACCATGTATAACATTTTCTAATTCAACCAAATGTTAGACGTCAATAAATCAACGTTTTTACTTCCCTTACGTTCAAACTTCTACTACCACTACTACTACTTTTATTACTACTACTACTACTACTACTGTTGGTGATGATGTATCTAATGGGCGGATATAATTATACGATACTATGGTGCACCGTTTCATCAAATTTCACACTGATAGAAGTATTTTAATCTGACCTTTACCACAAGGTTGTTAAGGAAGCCAGTATTACCGTATTACCTCAAATACACAACTCATAATTATTTGAATAGAATTGAAACTGCAAAATGTGTTTTGTATTTCTCTACTAAATTGTTCGTTCTTTTTTCTTTTCGGTGTATAGATCAGTCAGAAAGAATGATGGATTGCAGTTATTTTCTAGCTATCTCAAGTCCAATGATCGGTTCTTCACTTAACCCGTCGTGGCTATTCTAACCTGGAGTGTAGAGATTCTTCAGAAACAAAACAACGCTATCCTACCAGCTCTTTTACTGCTAATCCTGGCATAAGTCAGCACTGACGACCTCCTGCCAGCTGCCTTATTGTTGATTTTGACATGAGACATCTCTGACAGCCTCATTATAACTACTCAGATCTGATGCCATGTTACAGTATAACTCCAGATGTGATACATGAAAGTGGGGGTTTTCTTGCATGTAAAATCTGACAGTTACCTGTCTGTACACATTTGTTTCCTGATGGATAATATGAATACACTTTGGCCAAAATTTGGATGTGCTTCTCCTACATGCCTTAAGACATTTTTTTAAAGTCCGGAATGGCCTACACAAGTCGCTTGAAAAATGGGCAAATTAAAAACACATGACCTAGGAGAGTCCATCCACATAGGTGAGCCACCGTTTGCTTGGTCCTCGTGGTTGAAGTTTCCTTTCAGCTCCACTGGAAGATTGGGTTGGCTAGTGTGTTATACGGATCATGAACAGGTTACTAATTGTTCACTTTCCACCCTTCCTAAGAGAGACTAGCCAACCCCAACTCTGCTGGATGCATAGCCAGGCGTAGCACATCTTGCATACCACCTTTTAATTGTATTTGTCACGAGGGTAAATGTTTTGACGTCATGAGAATATATTATCAAACCGAGTAATTTATAAGAGTTAGACTCCGTGTGGAGCAGAGGTCGCAAGGGAGCAAAGAATAGTACCACTGCCACCTACAAGGCATGACGTAAGAGGCGACTGGGGTCAAAGGCTCATGAGGTCATGGTGGTAACATGAGCCAGGGTTAGCGAGGGGGCGCGCTAAACAAGACCCTGCCCCCAACCTCCACGCGGTGACCCTGGAAACAGACTATGGTTCCGGTCTGGCTAAGAGGGCAGGGATCGGGGAGAGAAAACTACTGGTAGTGGTAGCAGTGCAAGTACGGAAACACGATAAAGATACATACAAACAAAATGCACTAATCTCCTGACCGATGTCCAACAAGATATTGCCCAAGTCCCTGAACGCAAAGAAACAGCAACGAAACGTCTCAGACATGGATGAGAGGTGCATCCAGTGACCAAACGTATGCCCACGTAGGGCGAAGCTCGAAGCCCTGAGGAGAGGGCAAACATTGCCAGCCCGTCGGCAAGAATAAATAAGACAGGACCGTAACGAATAAAAGTCTACCCTCGTGTTGGTGCGAGAGAAGATTGCAGCTGACCTCGCATTGGTAGCCTGGTGCAGACACATGTACTGGGCAATGTTTGCCGAGCGCAAAAGAACAAGTTGCGTTTAGTGCATAACGAAACTACCCGCCCTGGGAAAACCGTGCAAGGTACTGTGCGATTAAAAATTAACATCCCCGGAAGAACTGAGGTTGGTGATGCCTAACGGGACTGCCAGCCTTGGGGCAACCGGGCAGGTTCGATTGCAGTCGTAACTAACATCCCCGGAATAACTGGGGCGGGTGATGGCGGCGAGCGAAAATCCACAGTTACGCTGATAGCGCCGACTGAAACGACCTCACATTGTTTGTACTCGGCCCATGCCAGTGCTTTCGAGGTTAATTGCAAATTGCCACGTACCAATGCGCGTCTAGAAAGGCTGAGAATGTTCCTTCTCCGGATCAAACTCAAAATGTACGATAAAGCAAGGCCGACAATGTACGGACCAGACAGGAAGTTCGGTCTGAACATTGGCGAAGGCCGATACTTTACACGGTGTCTTATACGAGTAAGACGCCGTCCGAGGATAAGCTTACAAGCCCCGAGAAATAATTCTCAGTCAGAACGGGCATAAACAGCGTAACTCACTGTCCCGGCGTAGATCACAAAGCCCAAAATACGGCAAAGCTGATCGTACCTAGGAAAGCTCACCCTAGTAAATCAAAAGCTGGCTGAAACGAACACCCCACCGAAGGATAAGCAACTGGGCTCCAATAAGTGCTGAAGGCTGGTGCACGTACATCACGTTCTGATGTGGGCTGTTTATATATCACAATGAGAATGATTAAAACAGGCCTAGAACGATCAGAAGAAGAAGAAGTAAGAGGCGATGCTGTATGACCTAGGAAGCTACCTAGTAAATAAAAAGCATCCAGAATTCGGATTGCTGGCATACTTGTAGACGACTAAATGGCAACATAAATCGATCTCAGGCTAAGATTACATGCAAGTCGACAGAGTGGTTAACACGATGCGATATAGAGCGTTCGAAGCAGAAGAGATAAAAGATAAAAAAGTGAAAGAGTGAACGAGAGAGAAAGTGAGAGAGGGATATGAAGAGAGATGAGAGATCAAAGTGAGGACGAGGAGAAGGATGATGAAGGGATTTGAGGAGAGACTGAGAGGATCAGTGGGGAAGGGATTTGAGGAGAGACTGAGAGGATCACAGTGAGGAGGGGATTTGAGGAGAGACTGAGAGGATCAAAGTGAGGAGGGATTTGAGAAGAGACTGAGAGGATCACAGTGAGGAAGGGATTTGAGGAGAGACTGAGAGGATCACAGTGAGGAGGGATTTGAGAAGAGACTGAGAGGATGAAAGTGAAGAAGGGAGAGATAGAGAGACACAAGATGAGAAAGAATGAGAGGGAAATAGAAAGAGAACACTTGATCCGCCTCCGTACCTACGGCGCAGCTTGCGTTACTTGATGAAGTGAATTTGATTCACGTAGATGAGACTACAGGAGGTCTCCACTTTCAAGTCGCTCAAACCGGAAGTTGTTGAGTGCTTCAAGATGGCTGCACCAGTTGCTGCTCACGTGATCCGTAATTTCAACTTTGATATGTCGTTAGTAGTCACATGACCAAGCAGTACTAAGATGCTGACTAAAAGATAGAATAGAGAGAGATGAAGGGAAGAACTGATTTACGGAAGATTTGCGGATAGCTGGTAGACGAGAGAGAGAGAGAGAGAGAGAACGGAGCAAATATACTGAGTGAGAGATAGATAGAGAGCAAATATATTGAGGGAGAGATAGAGAGGAGATAGAGAGAGAGATGATCAAATGTTTGAGGAGAGATAGAGAGAGAGATGATCAAATGTATCTGAGTGAGAATAGAGAGAGAGAGATGATCAAATGTATTGAGTGAGAGAGATAGAGAGAGAGAGAGAGACAGGAGAAGATAGAGATTGAGAAGAGACGAGAGAGAGAGAGAGAGAAGAGAGAGAGAGAGAGAGAGAGAGATAGAAAGAGAGAGAGACAGAGAGAGAGAGATAGAAAGAGAGAGAGAAAGAGAGAGAGAGAAAGAGAGAGAGACAAGAGAGAGAGATAGAAGAGAGAGAGACAGAGAGAGAGAGAGAGATAGAAGAGAGAAGAGACAGAGAGAGAGAGAAAGAGAGAGAGAGACAGAGAGAGAGAGAGATAAAGAGAGATGAGCAAAGAGAAGAAAATGTAGATAATTAATGATGGGAGCAAGAAAGGTAGACAAGGGAGAAAGGAAAGAGAAAAAGAGATATTGAAAAAAGAGGAGAAGAAACAAAAGGAGAAAGAAGCAGAGAAGGTAACAGAGGAAGGAACAGATACATTAGGAGAGAGAGAGAGAGAGAGAGAGAGAGAGAGAAAGAGCAGTAAAGATATCACAGAGTGAAGCAGATATATTTATAGTGAGGAATATTCAGAGAGGAGCAGAGCATATAGGAGAGAGATAGAGAGATAGAGATGAGCAGACATAGAGTGAGAAAGAGAGAGGAGCAGACATGGGGAGTGAGGAGAGAGAGAGGAGCAGACATGGAGTGAGAGAGAGAGGAGCAGACATGGAGTGAGAGAGAGGAGCAGACATAGAGTGAGTGAGAGAGGAGCAGACATAGAGTGAGAGAGATAAAGAGAGAGAGGAGCAGACATGGAGTGAGTGAGAGAGAGAGAGAGCAGACATGAGTGAGAGAGAGAGAGGAGCAGACATGGAGTGAGAGAGAGAGAGAGAGGGGAGCAGACATGGAGTAGAGAGAGAGAGAGGAGCAGACATGGAGTGAGAGAGAGAGAGAGAGAGGAGCAGACATGGAGTTAGAGAGAGAGAAGAGAGGGGAGCAGAAGGAGGAGGTCGTGAGTGGAGAGAGAGAGAGAGAGGAGCAGACATGGAGTTAGAGAGAGAGAAAGAGAGGGGAGCAGACATGGAGTGAGTGTCTGTGAGTGAGAGAGAGAGAGAGAGAGAGAGATAGAGAGAGTAGCAGAGAAGTTAGGAGACAGAACGTGACATGTCTGTTCATTCTGCTTACTTCTGGTAAAAATCTCGCAGTTTTGTTTCTCCGTTCATTGTATTTTCTTCTTCTTCCTCGAATGCTGCACTTCTTAACCCACTCTTTGTGATTTGTATATGATCTGAGCCTAAGATCGATTTTACGTTGTGCCAGTTATGCGCCTACAAGTAGGCTAGCACATCCGATTTCTGCGACGCTTTTCATTTATTAGGATAGCTTCCATAGGCCCCTACTTCAGTCGCCCCTTACGACATGTCTTGTAGGTCGCAGTGTTACTATGTGTGACTCCCCTTGCGAGTCCTGGCGACACACGGGAGATTGTATTTTAAGAACCCTTCCATAACATTTCTAACACAATCTATAACACTTATGTGTATCACCTGATTTGTTAAATGTCCAGCCGTACAACTGTGTGCTGTCACTTGTAATAAGCACACTGTTAGTTACGTGTATGTTAAGTTAGTTCAATCATATTTACTTCTGTTATCACCTGTCCTTTAAGACAGCCGCTAGTAGCCACTCTATTTGTTGTAATTCTAGGTGATTTATTGCTTGCTCCAGAGATAAGAAGTCTCCAGTTAAACATGCTCTCAGAACAATAATTAAATTATTCTTCAGTGAATGCTGGCTCGTTGTGGCATATCAGGAAATGAGAGAACAGATAAGTTGATTAAGGAGGGAACAAAGTGGATACAACCGAAACCTCCAGTGTCACTACCAGAGATCAAGACACATATCAAGCGAAAGTATAAAGAGTTGTGGAGGCAACAAACCCACAGCAAACACCCACAAGATCCCATCAGTAGATTAAATAGAAAACAGCACACAAGAGACCAAGCAAGAAAATGTATCAAATTTTATAAGAAAGCGCCGCTGGAACTACATCGGCCACACACTTAGAATGGATGAGAGAAGACTCCTTACCAATCCCTCATATGGACACCAGAGGGAAAAAGAAAACGAGGAAGACCAAGAGAGACTCTGCGTAGAACCATCACCAGAGAAGGCTCAACGATGGGCCTAGTAAACATTAAAGACCTAAAACGGATAGCAACGAACCGCGAGACATGGAGAACTATGACCTCTGCCCTATGCGCCACCCACAGGCCCAAGAGGAAAGACTAACTAACACAACAATCTTTCGCCTAAGAACAGGTCACTGCAGGCTCAACCATCATATGCACAGAATAAAGCTTGCTCAGACTGTACAGTGTGTATGTCAGACCGAAACTTAGACTTCAGAGCATATTATGCAGTCATGTCCATCATACATATACCGACAAAACGAAACATGGTAAAGTCGTATGAGCGAATCTTACAGAGAAAGCTATGGGAAACCCACAAGAAACTTCAACTGACTTACAGCTTCATAGAGGCAACCCATCTCATGGTTTAGAATGAGCATATACAACTGATTGCATAGAAGAGGAGGTTGATATAAGCAGTAATTTGTGCAGGAAGTTGTGGATATACATGATCGCCTACACCAGTAGAAGTATCGAGCAAACGGTTATACACACTAAGTACTCGAGACGAGATCTGTTTGTTGGAGATCAGTTCTGGTATTCGTCGCGAGGGACATCGATCTTATTTATGTGTGTATGTATACATTACAGTTTCAAACCACGAGAAGGAGTCGAGGGAAAAATACGAGTGACAAGACTGTGGCCTAGTTGTTTTCAAGTGGTTGAAAGGGAAAACTGTTTATTTATTACCGTGCATTTGAATAGCAGACACGCAATCGGAAATTCTTATTTACTAGTCAAACGCAACTTAGTATATTTCAAAACTGAACTTCACAGACTTTTATAAGCCTTGGACGTTGTCACAATTAAAACTATTTCATTTTTATAATTGCAAACGTCTTTCATAGTAAATTTCTATGAAGATAGTGAGCACATTTTTCACAGTATGATTGACTTGTTTACGTATGTCCTGGCCTGGAACAATATTACGTGAAAGGTCAACAAATTATCAACAATTGCAGCTCATTTTCAATGTCGCAAATTGCGGCGTTGACGCAAATGCGGATGATTCCTCGAAGCAGGCCCGCAGCGTACGCAGCGGTTACGCTTTCATTACTTTACAGAGTAAGGGTGGGTTTCAAGCGCAGAGGTAGTGAACTTGATTTGCTCACCAACCTTTCAATGTTCAATTCTTCAGTACAGTCGTCTTCGTTAAGATTTCAAGGAACATTTTGACACCTTCGCAGGAGCTACTGAGTTGTGTATGTAGCACTAAATTTAAAGTTGTCAAACACATATGATAGAGATACTAAATAATCTCTGCCAAATATCGTCGCGATCGAGGCGTGACAGGCTGGCTGCACGCAAAACTGTCCGGACAGTATAAAGTGCAACTTAGTGGATGGATTAAATGACTCTGTGACCTGCACATTTGACGCCCCGTCTGATTATTATCAGGTAAGTTGATCCGAAGTGTTTGTATATTTGTATTGTGGTTCCTGGTGCGGCCAGGTACATTTTTGTTGTATTTGTTTGTACAGAGCATTCATTTCTCATTATTTTTATACAAGGTTTTAGGGGAAGAATTATTGTATCATTTTCTTTATTAGAGATTGTCAAGTAAGACTTTTAGTCTGGTTCTCATAACAGATTGTATAAGACTTAGTCTGATTCTCATTATAACAGATTGTGAGTAAGACTTAGTCTGATTCTCATTATAACAGATTGTCGAGTAAGACTTTTAGTCTGGGTTCTCTTATAACAGATTGTCGAGTAAGACTTTTAGTCTGATTCTCGTTATAACAGATTGTCAAGTAAGACTTTTAGTCTGATTCTGGTTATAACAGATTGTCGAGTAAGACTTTTAGTCTGGTTCTCGTTATAACAGATTGTTAAGTAAGACTTTTAGTCTGATTCTCATTATAACAGATTGTCGAGTAAGACTTTTAGTCTGATTCTCGTTATAACAGATTGTCGAGTAAGACTTTTAGTCTGATTCTCGTTATAACAGATTGTCAAGTAAGACTTTTAGTCTGATTCTGGTTATAACAGATTGTCGAGTAAGACTTTTAGTCTGGTTCTCATTATAACAGATTGCTGAGTAAGACTTTTAGTCTGGTTCTCATTATAACAGATTGTCGAGTAAGACTTTTAGTCTGATTCTCGTTATAACAGATTGTCAAGTAAGACTTTTAGTCTGATTCTCGTTACAACAGATTGTCGAGTAAGACTTTTAGTCTGGTTCTCATTATAACAGATTGTCGAGTAAGACTTTTGTCTGATTCTCGTTATAACAGATTGTCGAGTAAGACTTTTAGTCTGGTTCTCGTTATAACAGATTGTCAAGTAAGACTTTTGCTTTACTCTGAAACTTTTGACTGTTCACGTTTTCGAAAATGCTTCACATATTTTGTGTGCGTTTCATCCAGTTCCCACTCCTACACCTATGTCCTCCTTCCCAATTAATAATTACTTATTTTCTCTCTCAACCAATAACTCCCTCACTCCTCCACACTCTTTCTTTCGCTAACCACATATTCTGTTTCCATTCACACAGCTCTGTTTTGCACTCACTGGGCTCATCTTATTTTTGCACTCACTTGGCTCATCTTATTTTTGCATTCACTGGCTCATCTTATTTTGCATTCACTGGGCTCATCTTATTTTTGCATTCACTCTCATCTATTTTGCCTCATGCTATCTTATTTTTTCATTCACTTGGCTCATCTTATTTTTGCATTCACTTGACTCATCTTATTTTTGCATTCACTTGGCTCATCTTATTTTTGCATTCACTGGGCTCATCTTATTGTGACACTCTTACTGCTTTTTCCTCTCACTCAACTAGTTTCTCTTTATTTACTCACTCCTCTTCTCTACTCACGGCAATCTTCAAATGTTCACTCCCACAGTAGAGCTCTCCCCTTATCTCGGTTCCCCTCTCTCGCTGAATTTATTTCTCACTGTCGTAGTTCCTCTTTTGTAGTTCATTGAGTACTGAAGGTTGTGAGTTCAAATCTGTCCGAGACAAATGTGCATTTTTTGATGGCGTCTCATTTCTGCCGAGATACGGAGCCATATGGAGAAACCCGGTGCAATGACGTCAATCCTTCTTCTTGAGACCCTTTAGACTTGCCAGCGTCTAACAATATAAATTTTGATTCTTCGCAAGAAGTTAGTTCATATTTGTCATGTTTGTTGAGTTACAGACATCTTAAAACTCACAATACCACACATATCAAGCGACCGAGCGTGCATTATCTCGGAAACCGATCATCAGTTAAACCTGCTACGCCTAGCGGCAAAAAAGCAGAGAAGGACAAAAGAAAGAAAGATAGAAAGAAGAGTTGGGTTACACTCTCTGATATAACAAATAGAAGGCTCGTCCTTAAGTTGAAAGGGGATGCCTCGGCTTAAAGAGACTTTAATCCCATAGGAAAAGAGGCTTTAATCCCATAGAAAAGAGCTTTAATCTACTAGAAAAAAGGCTTTAATCCCCTAAAAATAGGCTTCAATCCCCTACATAAAGATGCTTTAATCCCATACATAAAGAGCCTTTAATCCATTACATAGAGAGCCTTTAATCCCTTACATAAAGAGCCTTTAATCCCTTAGATAAAGAGCCTTTAATCCCTTACATAGCCTTTAATCCCTTACATAAAGAGACTTTAATTCCATAGGTAAAGAGCCTTTAATCTGCTACATAAAGATGCTTTAATCCCATAGGTAAGAGGCTTTAATCCCATAGGTAAAGGGTTTAATCCTACATGAAAGAGATTTTAATCCCTAGATATAGCAGTTATAATCCTAATAAAAGGAACTCAATCCCTAGATAAAGGCTTCAATTCCCTAGATAAAAGGCTTCAATTCCCTAGATATAAGGCTTCAATCCCTAGATAAAGGCTTCAATCCCTAGATAAAGGCTTCAATCCCTAGATAAAAGCTTCAATTCCCTAGATAGCAAACAATACTTGCTAGTGTTTGTAAATAAAACTTGGTCGACCTGAGCGCCGTTAAGGTCAGACAAATGTTGCACACTGAACATCTCTTGTAAATCTGGAGTAGTAAAGCTGCTAGCTAGTAATACATATCTCTCTCTGACCTAGAGGTTATGTGCCTACTTCTCGTTTCAAAAATACTCGGTTTGCTCACTCGTGGAGCCATCGATATATTTGTCCACAAATCCCTGATCTTAGTGTAGGTGAGACCGAGTTCCTAGTTCTATCGGAGACGGACGATAAAACGTTTATGCCGTGTTCAATTTTAACACGTAAAAAACCATTGGCAGTTCCAAATCGAAAAGAGCAGAATGAAAAGCCTATATCAGGGCCAAATTCATTAGAAAAAGTTCAAAAATAAAATCCCTGCAAAATATCTTCACCATCTTATAAATTACATCGATACGCTCACCGGTGCTACGGAGTTCGTGCACTACCGCTGAGATCTGCCTGTGTAAGAAAGAGGTTGGAGCAATCAATCAATCAGTCAATAAATCAGTCACAAATTGATGATGTCGAGAGATGAAAAAATTAGTCAATAACCACAGGCCTACTTGAAGAAGTCTTCACAACGTACCTTCATGTCTCTGTTACAATCATGTCTGATCGAACCGGCTAGTCGATATTGATTTTAGAAGCCTAACATGGTGGGGGATTCAAATGTAGAGAGATGTACGTGATGTCTGCGGTGACTGGAACGTGATAGCATAGTCCTGACTGAGGAAATGTGATCAATGTTACCTTGTTGAGTGTTGTGATATTGTTATTGAGTAACATACAAGTTGTTACTGTTTGATGTTGTAGATTGAGTAATCATACAAGTTGTTACTGTTGAGATGTAATGTTATTGGAGGTAAGTTACATACAAGTTGTTACTGTTGAGATTTGTGATATTGTTAGTGAGTAACATACAAGTTGTTATTGTTGAGATTTGTGATATTGTTAGTGAGTACCTGGATGCTTAGGAAAAGATAGAGGAGTTTGTTTAAGCAGCGAATCACAGGAACCATCAGTATGCATAAATTTCGACTTCTGTTTGAGGAGACTGCGCCCTTATGGGCCTTCTTTTTCTTCCTGCGTTTGCTGGCTATGAATTCAGACGTATTCAGGGTGCTTTGCCGCTTCGGACTAGTTTTTGCGTGAAGGCATGCCTTCCTTATTTTTAGTGTCTTCCGTCATACAAGCGTGCCTTCCCCGACTTGAGAGGTACCTGCTTGGAGTGTCGCGATGTCAGTTCACTAACCAATAACTATTGCGTACCGTAACATTTGTCAATATAACATTTATCAATGTAACATTTATCAATATAACATTTGTCAATATAACAAATAACATTGTAATTACATTTGTCATTCTGTAACTACGTGACACTGTTATTTCTTGTTATTTTGTACTATGTGACACACATTTGGACAGTATCAGTAACATCAGGGTCACCGTGACATTTATCTTGAGATGTCAAACAATGTGTACCGGATACAGGTAGATCGCTGTTACACTCAAATAAGAACAGTAAGCAAATATCTAAATATTATTGATTTATTACTTTTATTGATTGGTTTTTGTCCTTACTTTTGTGAAATTGTTGTAGACCTGTGTCCGTAAACATCGTCTCTTTTTATAGTTTAAGCATAGCAGCTTACCCTCGCCCCGGGAGGAAAATGACACGAATAGACCAGTGAGAGACAAGACTGGACACCTGATTAAATTAGAGGATCAACTTGGTTGATAGAAAGAGTATTTCCTCACTTCGCATTTTCCCCACAAAGCCCACCAGACCTGGTCTTAGGAGATCCGATTGACATCAATGTAGAGACTGGATGATTATAAGACTGATTATATCAATGATTATAAAACAGGAAATCTGCAATGCTTTGAAAAACCTGAAAATAGACACAGCGGCAGAAGTAGATAACATACCGGTGGAAGCACTGAAGGAGGGAGGAGAATAGATGGACAATCAGCTCCACAGATGGTTTAACTTGTTGTGGAACAAGGGGAGGGGGAAGATCCCATCAGGTTGGAAGAAAGGTCTCCTTGTAAAACTACCAAAGAATGGAACAATGGGAAAAGTAAGTGGAGAAGGGCCAACTGCTTTCCATTCCCAGCGAAGTCCTCACTAGGGTTATCCTGGACATGATGAAATACACCGTTGACTAGAGGCTAAACAGACTGGACTCCGGAAAGATAGATTTTGCAATGATCAGATAGCCACCTTGAGAATCATCGTAGAACAAACAATGGAGCGGCAGTCTCCACTCTATGTGTTCTCTGTTGATTTTTGAAAAGACATTTCTTCTTCTTCAGCGATCTCTGGTCATGCGCTTTAAAAGGGTTTTAAAGCCGAATGATTGACTTCATTATAATAATAATAATTCCTCTCGTACCGTTATACGTTACATAGGGCCTGCAAGTAATTTCTCCATACCGCTCTATCCTGGGCAACTCGCTCAATCTCCTCCATGGAACTGAGACCGATATTTCCTGCCTCTCTCAGCAAAGTTTGTTTCAGGGTCTCTTAGGTCGACCTCTCTTTCTTGAACCCTTGCATCCCACTTCAATGCCTGCTTTGATATTCGTTGATCATTTCTCCTCAAGGTGTGCCCAACATATCTCCATCTTCTCTTTCTTATAACAGTTGTCACTAGTGGTATTGACTTCATTGCACCGGGTTTTATCCCATATGGCTCGGCCCCTCTCCGCAGAAATGGCACTCCCACCTGCTGAGAGTATTGCACAAAGCACGAACTCCGTAGCTGCAGCAACAATCCTAGGGGTCTCTGGAAAAAAACTGGCCACGGTCCAGATTCGAACCCACGACCTTCAACTCACAAGGCAAAGGGTTTAACAAGTTAGCTACAGAGACTGTCGATTGGTCATGCACTTAACTTAGCTACAGAGACTGCCGATTGGTCATGCACTTAACTTAGCTACAGAGACTGCCGATTGGTCATGCACTTAACTTAGCTACAGAGACTGCTGATTGGTCATGCACTTAACTTAGCTACAGAGACTGTCGATTGGTCATGCACTTAACTTAGCTACAGAGACTACCGATTGGTCATGCACTTAACTTAGCTACAGAGACTACCGATTGGTCATGCACTTAACTTAGCTACAGAGACTACCGATTGGTCATGCACTTAACTTAGCTACAGAGACTACCGATTGGTCATGCACTTAACTTAGCTACAGAGACTGTCGATTGGTCATGCACTTAACTTAGCTACAGAGACT
Organism: Arion vulgaris; assembly: GCA_020796225.1. NCBI lineage: Eukaryota > Metazoa > Mollusca > Gastropoda > Stylommatophora > Arionidae > Arion > Arion vulgaris. The sequence goes on from CM036760.1 coordinate 65,488,020, forward strand.
ACCGATTGGTCATGCACTTAACTTAGCTACAGAGACTGTCGATTGGTCATGCACTTAACTTAGCTACAGAGACTGCTGATTGGTCATGCACTTAACTTAGCTACAGAGACTGCCGATTGGTCATGCACTTAACTTAGCTACAGAGACTGCCGATTGGTCATGCACTTAACTTAGCTACAGAGACTGTAGATTGGTCATGCACTTAACTTAGCTACAGAGACTGCCGATTGGTCATGCACTTAACTTAGCTACAGACTTCGATTGGTCATGCACTTAACTTAGCTACAGAGACTGCCGATTGGTCATGCACTTAACTTAGCTACAGAGACTGCCGATTGGTCATGCACTTAACTTAGCTACAGAGACTGCCGATTGGTCATGTACTTAACTTAGCTACAGAGACTGCCGATTGGTCATGCACTTAACTTAGCTACAGAGACTGTCGATTGGTCATGCACTTAACTTAGCTACAGAGACTGCCGATTGGTCATGCACTTAACTTAGCTACAGAGACTGCCGATTGGTCATGCACTTAACTTAGCTACAGAGACTGCCGATTGGTCATGCACTTAACTTAGCTACAGAGACTGCCGATTGGTCATGCACTTAACTTAGCTACAGAGACTGCCGATTGGTCATGCACTTAACTTAGCTACAGAGACTGCCGATTGGTCATGCACTTAACTTAGCTACAGAGACTGCTGATTGGTCATGCACTTAACTTAGCTACAGAGACTGCCGATTGGTCATGCACTTAACTTAGCTACAGAGACTGCTGATTGGTCATGCACTTAACTTAGCTACAGAGACTGCCGATTGGTCATGCACTTAACTTAGCTACAGAGACTGCTGATTGGTCATGCACTTAACTTAGCTACAGAGACTGCCGATTGGTCATGCACTTAACTTAGCTACAGAGACTACCGATTGGTCATGCACTTAACTTAGCTACAGAGACTACCGATTGGTCATGCACTTAACTTAGCTACAGAGACTACCGATTGGTCATGCACTTAACTTAGCTACAGAGACTGCTGATTGGTCATGCACTTAACTTAGCTACAGAGACTGCCGATTGGTCATGCACTTAACTTAGCTACAGAGACTACCGATTGGTCATGCACTTAACTTAGCTACAGAGACTACCGATTGGTCATGCACTTAACTTAGCTACAGAGACTGCTGATTGGTCATGCACTTAACTTAGCTACAGAGACTGCCGATTGGTCATGTACTTAACTTAGCTACAGAGACTTCCGATTGGTCATGCACTTAACTTAGCTACAGAGACTACCGATTGGTCATGCACTTAACTTAGCTACAGAGACTACCGATTGGTCATGCACTTAACTTAGCTACAGAGACTACCGATTGGTCATGCACTTAACTTAGCTACAGAGACTACCGATTGGTCATGCACTTAACTTAGCTACAGAGACTGCCGATTGGTCATGTACTAACAGCTACAGAGACTGCCGATTGGTCATGCACTTAACTTAGCTACAGAGACTACCGATTGGTCATGTACTTAACTTAGCTACAGAGACTGCCGATTGGTCATGCACTTAACTTAGCTACAGAGACTGCTGATTGGTCATGTACTTAACTTAGCTACAGAGACTGCGATTGGTCATCATACTTAGCTCAGAGATGCCGATTGGTCATGCACAACTTAGCTACAGAGACTGCTGATTGGTCATTTAACTTACTGTGTGGACCACAAACTGGGAGTCAGTCAGGTCTGTCTGGTTTACAGCTTAGTTTCAGGTCGATTGGTATGCATGTTGCTTCTCAGCTAAAGGAAACATTTGAAAAGGCATTTGACAGCATAGATAGGAAATCAATGTGGAATATCCTGAGAAACTATGGGGTACCAGAGAAGATATTTGACAGCATAGATAGGAAATCAATGTGAATATCCTGCAACTATGGTACCGAGAAGATATTTGACAGCATAGATAGGAAATCAATGTGGAATATCCTGAGAAACTATGGGGTGCCAGAGAAGATATTTGACAGCATAGATAGAAATCAATGTAATATCCTGAGAAACTATGGTGCCGAGAAGATATTTGACAGCATAGATAGGAAATCAATGTGGAATATCCTGAGAAACTATGGGGTGCCAGAGAAGACATTTGACAGCATAGATAGACAATCAATGGGAATATCCTGAGAGAAACTATGAGGTGCCAGAGAAGACATTTGCAGCATAGATAGAAATCAATGTGGAATATCCAGAAACATGAGGTGCCAGAAGCTGTTATCATAACCAGCAACTGTATGCTGGGTTTACCTGCCCTGTTATGAGAACTGTATTGATAACTCATAATACACCTATAATGTGGACATGTTTTTACACCTGCATTTCGGAAAATATAATGTGTAGAACCTATATTGTGTAGATATGCTTACATATGTATTTAGAAATTCTAGTTTTAAAATTGATAAGAAATCTCTGCTAAATTGACAAGATAATGTCACTACTAGCATACGACATACGTGACCAATCCATCTCTAGCTTGATCGTCTTAGTTTAATAATGAAGGTCTCAAGTGATGCACATTTTGTTTGTTTTGAAGGCTCCTTATTTGTTATTATATTTGATCAGAAAATGCGCAGGATTTGTCTAAAACATTTATTTTGAAATGTCTCCAACTTGTGTATACTGTTCTTCATGTGCTATTGTATTTGATCAATTTAAGGGAAGACTGCAGTAAAACTATGTAGCAATGACGAAACACATAATAACAAAGTACTGTAGTTTTACAAAGTACAAAAACAACAATACACAGCTTCATATTTTGGTGGAAACGTTGCAGTTTTTTCTTATTGTTTTTATATTTGGTAAAACTACAATACTTTGTTATTATGTGTTTCACTATCGTATTTGATCAGAAAATGTACAGGATTTTTCTTAACCATTTATTCTGGAATGTCTCCAGCTTGTGTATGATATTGTGAATCATTTTCCATCACTGACGTCTCATGATTCGTTGTTATTCACGAGCTGATGTAATGGACACTCCCTGCTGACCCATCATTTCTGACCCGATTAGTTAACAGACATTTAGCTGGCATGACTAACGTTAGTTAGTATTTGTTGAACTAGACAACCCGACCAGGATGTCGCCACGGACTTAACGCAAGTCGATAGTTAATTATAAGATAAACAGACGATCAAAGATCTCTGTCACGTCACGATACAAGACAAAACGATGATATTTGACAGACTGACAGACATATATGTTGTCATAGAGTTAGCTAGATGCGATTTTGTGCGGGAAGGAACTGGAAACAATTCACTATCTCGTCTGCGACCAGTTTTTCATGTTCCTAAGTCTAACTAGAGACAAGACATAAATCTAACTAGAGAGACAAGACATAAATCTAACTAGAGACAAGACATAAATCTAACTAGAGACAAGACATAAATCTAACTAGAGAGACAAAACATAAATCTAACTAGAGACAAGACATAAATCTAACTAGAGACAAGACATAAATCTAACTAGAGAGTCAAGACATAAATCTAACTAGAGACAAGACATAAATCTAATCAGAGAGACAAGACATAAATCTAATCAGAGAGACAAGACATAAATCTAACTAGAGACAAGACACAAATCTAACTAGAGACAAGACATAAATCTAATCAGAGAGACATGACATAAATCTAACTAGAGACAAGTCATAAATCTAACTAGAGACAAGAAATAAATCTAATCAGAGAGACAAGACATAAATCTAACTAGAGACAAGACATAAATCTAATCAGAGAGACAAGACATAAATCTAACTAGAGACAAGACATAAATCTAATCAGAGAGACAAGACATAAATCTAATCAGAGAGACAAGACATAAATCTAACTAGAGACAAGACATAAATCTAACTAGAGACAAGACATAAATCTAATTAGAGAGACAAGACATAAATCTAACTAGAGACAAGACATAAATCTAACTAGAGACAAGACATAAATGTAACTAGAGACAAGACATAAATCTAACTAGAGACAAGACATAAATCTAACTAGAGACAAGACACAAATATAACTAGAGACAAGACATAAATCTAACTAGAGACAAGACATAAATCTAATCAGAGAGACAAGACATAAATCTAACTAGAGACAAGACATAAATCTAATCAGAGAGACAAGACATAAATCTAACTAGAGACAAGACATAAATCTAATCAGAGAGACAAGACATAAATCTAACTAGAGACAAGACACAAATCTAACTAGAGACAAGACATAAATCTAACTAGAGACAAGACATAAATCTAACTAGAGACAAAACATAAATCTAACTAAAGACAAGACATAAATCTAATCAGAGAGACAAGACATAAATCTAACTAGAGACAAGACATAAATCTAACTAGAGACAAGACATAAATCTAATCAGAGAGACAAGACATAAATCTAACTAGAGACAAGACATAAATCTAACTAGAGACAAGACATAAATCTAATCAGAGAGACAAGACATAAATCTAACTAGAGACAAGACATAAATCTAACTAGAGACAAGACATAAATCTAACTAGAGACAAGACATAAATCTAACTAGAGACAAGACATAAATCTAATCAGAGAGACAAGACATAAATCTAACTAGAGACAAGACACAAATCTAACTAGAGACAAGACATAAATCTAACTAGAGACAAGACATAAATCTAACTAGAGGCAAGACATAAATCTAACTAGAGACAAGACACAAATCTAACTAGAGACAAGACATAAATCTAACTAGAGACAAGACATAAATCTAACTAGAGACAAGACATAAATCTAATCAGAGAGACAAGAAATAAATCTAACTAGAGACAAGACATAAATCTAACTAGAGACAAGACATAAATCTAACTAGAGAGACAAGACATAAATCTAACTAGAGACAAGACATAAATCTAACTAGAGAGACAAGACATAAATCTAACTAGAGAGACAAGACATAAATCTAACTAGAGACAAGACATAAATCTAATCAGAGAGACAAGACATAAATCTAACTAGAGACACAAGACATAAATCTAACTAGACACAAGACATAAATCTAATCAGAGAGACAAGACACAAATCTAACTAGAGACAAGACATAAATCTAACTAGAGACAAGACATAAATCTAATCAGAGAGACAAGACATAAATCTAACTAGAGACAAGACACAAATCTAATCAGAGAGACAAGACATAAATCTAACTAGAGACAAGACACAAATCTTAGAGACAAGACATAAATCTAACTAGAGACAAGACACAAATCTTAGAGACAAGACATAAATCTAACTAGAGACAAGACATAAATCTAACTAGAGACAAGACATAAATCTAACTAGAGACAAGACACAAATCTAACTAGAGACAAGACATAAATCTAACTAGAGACAAGACATAAATCTAACTAGAGACAAGACATAAATCTAACTAGAGACAAGACACAAATCTAACTAGAGACAAGACATAAATCTAATCAGAGAGACAAGACATAAATCTAACTAGAGACAAGACATAAATCTAACTAGAGACAAGACATAAATCTAACTAGAGACAAGACATAAATCTAATCAGAGAGACAAGACATAAATCTAACTAGAGACAAGACACAAATCTAATCAGAGAGACAAGACATAAATCTAACTAGAGACAAGACATAAATCTAATCACAGAGACAAAACATAAATCTAACTAGAGACAAGACATAAATCTAACTAGAGACAAGACATAAATCTAACTAGAGACAAGACATAAATCTAATCAGAGAGACAAGACATAAATCTAACTAGAGACAAGACATAAATCTAACTAGAGACAAGACACAAATCTTAGAGACAAGACATAAATCTAACTAGAGACAAGACACAAATCTAACTAGAGACAAGACACAAATCTAACTAGAGACAAGACATAAATCTAACTAGAGACAAGACATAAATCTAACTAGAGACAAGACATAAATCTAACTAGAGACAAGACATAAATCTAACTAGAGACAAGACACAAATCTAACTAGAGACAAGACATAAATCTAACTAGAGACAAGACATAAATCTAACTAGAGACAAGACATAAATCTAACTAGAGACAAGACATAAATCTAACTAGAGAGACAAGACATAAATCTAACTAGAGACAAGACATAAATCTAACTAGAGAGACAAGACATAAATCTAACTAGAGACAAGACATAAATCTAACTAGAGAGACAAGACATAAATCTAACTAGAGACAAGACACAAATCTAACTAGAGACAAGACATAAATCTAACTAGAGACAAGACATAAATCTAACTAGAGACAAGACATAAATCTAACTAGAGACAAGACATAAATCTAACTAGAGAGACAAGACATAAATCTAACTAGAGACAAGACATAAATCTAATCAGAGAGACAAGACATAAATCTAACTAGAGACAAGACATAAATCTAACTAGAGACAAGACATAAATCTAACTAGAGACAAGACACAAATCTAATATGATCAACAGCGACAGTAAGATTCAGATAAAGATTTCAGAAAATATTCAATAAATGTATACGTATTGCCATCAACAAAGTCATAACACGCAACTCTACTGACCACATGCCGGGAACATTTCAGGATTTGAAACCAGCTTGGTCAAACATTCTTGGTATGCATACGGCTTGTTGAACTAAAAAAAAATCCGAATCCTTTACTTGGGAATCTAAATTACAAGTACATTTGAAGTCGAAGTAAGATTCGCCTGAATGGCAATAAGAACAGAAAACTTCCGCCATGTTAGACGTCAAGACTACGTCTGAATTCGTAGTTGGGGAACAATACCCAGATTAATTAACTGTATAATGCTGACGTGTTACATTTTTTTATTTTGAAGCACCATACTTTTAGAACTCGTGTTCGTCTGAGGTGGGAATATATTTTAATTTTATTTGCGAGACTCTTGGGAATGATGACACGGCTCTAGATGGTGGTGATAAGTAAAGTAAAAATGGTGTTGCATACAGAATTAGTAATATCTGCATTAAAAAAACTAAACATATAGTAGAAACATATGTGAAGATATCGGAAAAAGGCAAACAACAATACATACTTTCTGGCCCGTGTGTCCAGGTTTGCCCACCTACAATCCCTTGTAGTCATCCATAAGAGCTTTCAGACTAAGAGGAAATACTCGAAATTCAGACCACTCACGTCACGTGATCTTTTGCATTCCAGTATTGTTACATATAGAGAAATTAATTATCCAAACAATACAACATACAAGAACAAGGTTATATTGTGTCATAATTTTAATTTAACGCCGCTAAATAATAACAATATTAATAACACTTTTCATGAATAAATCACTAATAGAATCATATCATTCTGCATAATTTAGAAAATAAGATACATTGCTTTATCAAACATATATCAAAAGTCAGTACCCATCAACAGAAGTTTCCCATTTCCAGATTGAGCTGAACGGTCTTCTGTTACTGTGGGCCATGGCTCACTCGTATTGTACAGTGTAGTTTCCCCTTATTGCTTCAGGAAATATAATTTCTTTTTGTTCTTACCGAATATTTTCCAATAAACGTCTACTATTTCGCAGTTGTTGTTCTTATTGATTTCAAACTGTGCTTCAAAAGGAATTTGATTAATAATATGATTTGATTGATTGATTGATTGATTGATATGGCCATCATCATTGCACTTCGGCGAGTAGCCATGTGTGCTCCCATCTCTTTCTTACACAGGAAGATCTCAGCTGCAGTGCATGAAAGATCTCAGTTGCAGTGCATGAAAGATCTCAGCTGCAGTGCATGAAAGATCTCAGCTAGAGTGCATGAAAGATCTCAGCTGCAGTGCATGAAAGATCTCAGCTAGAGTGCATGAAAGATCTCAGCTGCAGTGCATGAAAGATCTCAGCTGCAGTGCATGAAAGATCTCAGCTAGAGTGCATGAAAGATCTCAGCTGCAGTGCATGAAAGATCTCAGCTAGAGTGCATGAAAGATCTCAGCTGCAGTGCATGAAAGATCTCAGCTAGAGTGCATGAAAGATCTCAGCTGCAGTGCATGAAAGATCTCAGCTGCAGTGCATGAAAGATCTCAGCTAGAGTGCATGAAAGATCTCAGCTAGAGTGCATGAAAGATCTCAGCTAGAGTGCATGAAAGATCTCAGCTAGAGTGCATGAAAGATCTCAGCTAGAGTGCATGAAAGATCTCAGCTAGAGTGCATGAAAGATCTCAGCTAGAGTGCATGAAAGATCTCAGCTAGAGTGCATGAAAGATCTCAGCTAGAGTGCATGAAGATCTCACTAGAGTGCATGAAAGATCTCAGCAGTCAAGTTAGAATGCATGAAAGACACAGTATGAGACTCACTAGAGTGCATGAAAGATCTCAGCTAGAGTGCATGAAAGATCTCATGCTGAGTATGAAGATCTAGCTGAGTGCATGAGATCTCAGCTAGAGTGCATGAAAGATCTCAGCTAGAGTGCATGAAAGATCTCAGCTAGAGTGCATGAAAGATCTCAGCTAGAGTGATGAAAGATCTCAGCAGAGTGCATGAAGATCTCAGCTAGAGTGCAGAAAGATCTCAGCTAGAGGCATGAAGATCTCAGCTAGTGCATGAAAGATCTCAGCTAGAGTGCATGAAGATCTACAAAGACTCATGATGAGACAGATCCATAGTAGCATCATGAATCTCAACTAGATCAAACATGAGAGATCTCTCATGTCATTAGAAGACTGGAATATTTTAAGAATTATTATAACCAGTAAGATTTATAGCACGCTATATCGACTCCTATGAGATCAGGTTCTATAGGACTGAACTTGAGCACACTCATAGATCACCGATTCTGATAGACTAGGAACTCGATTCACCATAGACACTATGGAGAACCGATCATAGCACGATTAGGACCATATAGACACCGATCTCAGCACCCCTAGATCAGGATCTCTGATAGACTAGAACTGATCTCACCTACACTGAGATCAGGACTCTGATAGGACTAGAACTCGATTCACCTACACTGAGATCATGGCACCTCTGATAGACTAGAACTCGATCTCACTACACTGAGATCAGATCTCTGATAGACTAGACTGTTACCTAAGAGACATATCAGACAAATATAGACTCCATTAGACACTAAGACACATTAGAGACCATATAGACAATATAGACACCATTAGACACCATATAGACACCATATAGACACCATTGACACCATATAGACACCATTAGACACCATATAGACACCATATAGACACCATATAGACACCATATAGACACCATATAGACACCATTAGACACCATTAGACACCATTGACACATAGACATCATATAGACACCATTAGACACATTAGACACATTAGACACCATATAGACACATATAGACACCATTAGACACCATTAGACACCATCTAGACACCATATAGACACCATTAGACACATATAGACACATTAGACACATCTAGACACCATCTAGACACCAATAGACACCATAGACACATCTAGACACATCTAGACACCATCTAGACACCATATAGACACCATTAGACACCATCTAGACACCATTAGACACCATCTAGACACCATTAGACACCATTAGACACATATAGACACCATCTAGACACCATATAGACACCATCTAGACACCATCTAGACAATCTAGACATCATATAGACATCATATAGACACCATCTAGACACCATATAGACACCATATAGACACCATATAGACATCATATAGACACCATTAGACACCATACTAGACACCATTAGACACCATTAGACTTGACCATTAGACTTCATATAGACACCTACTAGACACCATATAGACACCATATGACACCATTAGTAGCACATATAGACCTTAGCCATATAGACATCATACTAGACACCATATAGACACCATATAGACATCCATATAGACACCATATAGACACTACATAGACATAGACATTCATGATTATAGACACCATAGTAGACACCATATAGACACATATAGACACATATAGACACCATATAGACATCATATAGACACCATATAGCACATATAGCACATAGACACATATGACACCTATAGACACTCATTAGACACATATGACATTCATATGACACTCTATAGACTAGCACATATAGAAACATCATATAGACACATATAGACATCATTAGACATCATATAGACACTTCACTATAGAATACACACATAGACACCTATTAATAGACAATTATAGACATCTATATAGACACTGCCATATAGACACCATATGACATCATATGACATCATATAGACACCATATAGACACCATATAGACACCATATAGACACCATATAGACATCATATAGACATCATATAGACATCATATAGACATCATATAGACATCATATAGACATCATATAGACACCATATAGACACCATATAGACACCATATAGACCTCATATAGACATCATATAGACACCATATAGACACCATATAGACACCATATAGACACCATATAGACACATATAGACACCATATAGACACCATATAGACACCATATAGACACATATAGACACCATATAGACACCATATATAGACACCATATAGACACCATATAGACACCATATAGACAACATATAGACACCATATAGACACCATATAGACACCATAAAGACACCATATAGACACCATATAGACACCATATAGACACCATATAGACACCATATAGACACCATATAGACACCATATAGACAGCATATAGACACCATATAGACACCATATAGACACCATATAGACACCATATAGACACCATATAGACACCAAATAGACAATTGACAATAGACACCATATAGACACCATATAGACACCATATAGATACCATATAGACACCATATAGACATCATATAGACATCATATAGACATCATATAGACACCATATAGACACCAAATAGACACCATATAGACACCATATAGACACCATATAGACAACCTATAGACACCATATAGACACCATATAGACACCATATAGACATCATATAGACACCATATAGACATCATATAGACACCATATAGACACATATAGACACCATATAGACACCATATAGACACCATATAGACACCAATAGACACCATATAGACACCATATAGACACAATAGACCATATAGACACCATATAGACACCATATAGACACCATATAGACACCATATAGACACCATACTAGACACCATATAGACACCATATAGACACCATATAGACACCATATAGACACCATATAGACATCATATAGACATCATATAGACATCATATAGACACCATATAGACATCATATAGACACCATATAGACACCATATAGACACCATATAGACATCATATAGACACCATATAGACACCATATAGACACCATATAGACACCATATAGACACCATATAGACACATACATAGACACCATATAGACACCATATAGACACCATATAGACACCATATAGACACATATAGACACCATATAGACACCATATAGACACCATATAGACACCATATAGACACCATATAGACACCATATAGACACCATATAGACACATGACATCATATAGACATCCATATAGACACCATATAGACACCATATAGACACTATAACTATATGACACCATAGTCACCATAGACACATATATACACCATATAGACATCATATAGACATCATATAGACACCATATAGACATCATATAGACATCATATAGACACCATATAGACACCATATAGACACCATATAGACACCTATAGACACATATAGACATAATGACATCATATAGACACCATATAGACACCATATAGACACCATATAGACATCATATAGACATCATATAGACACCATATAGACACCATATAGACATCATATAGACACCATATAGACACCATATAGACACCATATAGACACCATATAGACACCATATAGACACCCTACTAATAATATAATAATGAAACCTCTACACCATATAGACACCATATAGACACCATATAGACACAATATAGACACCATATAGACACCATATAGACACCATATAGACACCATATAGACACATATAGACACCATATAGACACCCTACTAATAATATAATAAGAAACCTCTACACCATATAGACACCATATAGACACCATATAGACACCATATAGACACATATAGACACCATATAGACACCATATAGACACCATATAGACACCATACTAATAATATAATAATGAAACCTCTACACCATATAGAAAACCATATAGACACCATATAGACACCATACTAGACACCATATAGACACCATATAGACACCATATAGACATCATATAGACACCATTAGACACCATATAGACACCATATAGACACCATATAGACATCATATAGACATCATAGACATCATAGACATCATATAGACACCATATAGACACCATATAGACACCATACTAATAATATAACAATGAAACCTCTACACCATATAGACACCCTACTAATAATATAACAATGAAACCTCGAAGGCCATTAAAAATATTTAAAAAAACAAGATATATAAATATATGTATCTGATACCACCATATTCCAATAGTTGATGGGACACTGACAACATTTCTAACAGGCAACTTTATTGGGGTAACCACCATGCACCCTCCTCCCACCCCATCAATAAATGAGAATGTAAAAATCGAATGTTTTGCGTCACGAGCGAACGTCATCCATGTGGCAGATGTGAACTATACAGATCGATTGAAATAATAATTCTAACAACGACAGTGATTGATTGCATTCCCTCACGTGCCAACTGTGCGTACATTCAAAAACGTGGATTGGATATTGCTTGCGTGTTGGGTTTTTAAATCTTGAAGGACATTATCAAATATTGTGTGAAAAATGTTTACCATTACTATTACGAGTATTATCCTTTTGTAACATGTGGTTTCTCATTCTATTTTGTCCTGTTTAAAGATTGCTGTTTGTATGACAATAAGTAGGAACCGTATTTGGGGCGTACATGTTGTTGTGTCTGCTCTTACTGTGTTTGAACCTTTTACTCCCGTAAGTTTTGTTTACGTTCGACCCACTTACTTGTATGCATTGCACACTAATAGAACATTGACACTAATAGAACATTGCACACTAATAGACTTTGCACTAATAGAACATTGCACACTAATAGAACATTGCACACTAATAGAACATTGTTCAACACAATATTTTTCAACATTATGCTACATGCCAAACATGGCACTACATTCAATGATAGAATACTGCCACTGAAGAGATGAAGTGTCTACACGGCAATCTGGGAGTAACAAGAAGAGACCTTTTAAAAATGAAGACATCAGAGAAAAAAAGTGGTACAATATCATAGTACTGAACTTTATCAAAAGAATAAAATAAATGGTACACCATATAAACATATTAACACAACAGTGCGCTCAAAGAACAATGTTACCTGATAAAGTGAATACAAAGACAAAAGAACAATGTTATCTGATAAAGTGAATACAAAACAAAAGAACAATGTTACTCCGATAAAGTGAATACAAAACAAAAGAACAATGTTACTCCGATAAAGTGAATACAAAACAAAAGAACAATGTTACTCCGATAAAGTGAATACAAAACAAAAGAACAATGTTACTCCGATAAAGTGAATACAAAACAAAAGAACAATGTTACTCCGATAAAGTGAATACAAAACAAAAGAACAATGTTACTCCGATAAAGTGAATACAAAACAAAAGAACAATGTTACTCCGATAAAGTGAATACAAAACAAAAGAACAATGTTACTCCGATAAAGTGAATACAAAACAAAAGAACAATGTTACTCCGATAAAGTGAATACAAAACAAAAGAACAATGTTACTCCGATAAAGTGAATACAAAACAAAAGAACAATGTTACTCCGATAAAGTGAATACAAAACAAAAGAACAATGTTACTCCGATAAAGTGAATACAAAACAAAAGAACAATGTTACTCCGATAAAGTGAATACAAAACAAAAGAACAATGTTACTCCGATAAAGTGAATACAAAACAAAAGAACAATGTTACTCTGATAAAGTGAATACAAAACAAAAGAACAATGTTATCTGATAAAGTGAATACAAAACAAAAGAACAATGTTACTCTGATAAAGTGAATACAAAACAAAAGAACAATGTTATCGATAAAGTGAATACAAAACAAAAGAACAATGTTACTCCGATAAAGTGAATACAAAACAAAAGAACAATGTTATCGATAAAGTGAATACAAAACAAAAGAACAATGTTACTCCGATAAAGTGAATACAAAACAAAAGAACAATGTTACTCCGATAAAGTGAATACAAAACAAAAGAACAATGTTACTCCGATAAAGTGAATACAAAACAAAAGAACAATGTTACTCCGATAAAGTGAATACAAAACAAAAGAACAATGTTACTCCGATAAAGTGAATACAAAACAAAAGAACAATGTTACTCCGATAAAGTGAATACAAAACAAAAGAACAATGTTACTCCGATAAAGTGAATACAAAACAAAAGAACAATGTTACTCCGATAAAGTGAATACAAAACAAAAGAACAATGTTACTCCGATAAAGTGAATACAAAACAAAAGAACAATGTTACTCCGATAAAGTGAATACAAAACAAAAGAACAATGTTACTCCGATAAAGTGAATACAAAACAAAAGAACAATGTTACTCCGATACAGTGAATACAAAACAAAAGAACAATGTTACTCCGATAAAGTGAATACAAAACAAAAGAACAATGTTACTCCGATAAAGTGAATACAAAACAAAAGAACAATGTTACTCCGATAAAGTGAATACAAAACAAAAGAACAATGTTACTCCGATAAAGTGAATACAAAACAAAAGAACAATGTTACTCCGATAAAGTGAATACAAAACAAAAGAACAATGTTACTCCGATAAAGTGAATACAAAACAAAAGAACAATGTTACTCCGATAAAGTGAATACAAAACAAAAGAACAATGTTACTCCGATAAAGTGAATACAAAACAAAAGAACAATGTTACTCCGATAAAGTGAATACAAAACAAAAGAACAATGTTACTCCGATAAAGTGAATACAAAACAAAAGAACAATGTTACTCCGATAAAGTGAATACAAAACAAAAGAACAATGTTATCGATAAAGTGAATACAAAACAAAAGAACAATGTTACTCCGATAAAGTGAATACAAAACAAAAGAACAATGTTACTCCGATAAAGTGAATACAAAACAAAAGAACAATGTTACTCCGATAAAGTGAATACAAAACAAAAGAACAATGTTACTCCGATAAAGTGAATACAAAACAAAAGAACAATGTTACTCCGATAAAGTGAATACAAAACAAAAGAACAATGTTACTCCGATAAAGTGAATACAAAACAAAAGAACAATGTTATCTGATAAAGTGAATACAAAACAAAAGAACAATGTTACTCCGATAAAGTGAATACAAAACAAAAGAACAATGTTACTCCGATAAAGTGAATACAAAACAAAAGAACAATGTTACTCGATAAAGTGAATACAAAACAAAAGAACAATTTACTCTGATAAAGTGAATACAAAACAAAAGAACAATGTTACTCCGATAAAGTGAATACAAAACAAAAGAACAATGTTACTCCGATAAAGTGAATACAAAACAAAAGAACAATGTTACTCCGATAAAGTGAATACAAAACAAAAGAACAATGTTACTCCGATAAAGTGAATACAAAACAAAAGAACAATGTTATCTGATAAAGTGAATACAAAACAAAAGAAAATGTTACTGATAAAGTGAATACAAAACAAAGAACAATGTTATCGATAAAGTGAATACAAACAAAAGAACAATGTTATCGATAAAGTGAATACAAACAAAAGAACAATGTTATCGATAAAGTGAATACAAAACAAAAGAACAATGTTACTCCGATAAAGTGAATACAAAACAAAAGAACAATGTTACTCGATAAAGTGAATACAAACAAAAGAACAATGTTATCGATAAAGTGAATACAAAACAAAAGAACAATGTTACTCCGATAAAGTGAATACAAAACAAAGACCGTCCACGCAAAAGGTGTCATCAGAGATAGCAGAGGTGACGAAAACACTGTTATGAAGCGAACCGAAAGAATGTTCTAGAAATTCTTCTATCCTGACGCTATGAGGCAAACAGGTTTTGAGAAAAAAATGAAGAAAGAAACATACTGAAATATCCAGTATATTGGTTTTTTTGTTATCTTAAACAGTACAGTGAGCCGGTATTTCGGCTTCCATGAGTTAAAGGGTTAAATGATGTTTCCTCGATTGATGGTCTCTATGGATGACCTGAAGAGAATCTTCACTTCAATGAAGCTATAGATGACCTGAAGAGAATCTTCACTTCAATGAAGCTATAGATGACCTGAAGAGAATCTTCACTTCAATGAAGCTATGGATGACCTGAAGAGAATCTTCACTTCAATGAAGCTATGGATGATGAATTGCCATTAGAACGACAAAGAGGGAGCATGTCATATAGTTGAGTGATGCTACTGAAGCTGTGATCTGATGACTGACATTAGAACGAAGGAGATAAGGCAAATCCCATAGTTAACTGAGGCTACTGAAGCTGTGATCTGATGACTGACATTAGAACGAAGGAGATAAGACAAATCCCATAGTTAACTGAGGCTACTGAAGCTGTGATCTGATGACTGACATTAGAACGAAGGAGATAAGGCAAATCCCATAGTTAACTGAGGCTACTGAAGCTGTGATCTGATGACTGACATTAGAACGAAGGAGATAAGGCAAATCCCATAGTTAACTGAGGCTACTGAAGCTGTGATCTGATGACTGACATTAGAACGAAGGAGATAAGGCAAATCCCATAGTTAACTGAGGCTACTGAAGCTGTGATCTGATGACTGACATTAGAACGAAGGAGATAAGGCAAATCCCATAGTTAACTGAGGCTACTGAAGCTGTGATCTGATGACTGACATTAGAACGAAGGAGATAAGACAAATCCCATAGTTAACTGAGGCTACTGAAGCTGTGATCTGATGACTGACATTAGAACGAAGGAGATAAGACAAATCCCATAGTTAACTGAGGCTACTGAAGCTGTGATCTGATGACTGACATTAGAACGAAGGAGATAAGACAAATCCCATAGTTAACTGAGGCTACTGAAGCTGTGATCTGATGACTGACATTAGAACGAAGGAGATAAGACAAATCCCATAGTTAACTGAGGCTACTGAAGCTGTGATCTGATGACTGACATTAGAACGAAGGAGATAAGGCAAATCCCATAGTTAACTGAGGCTACTGAAGCTGTGATCTGATGACTGACATTAGAACGAAGGAGATAAGACAAATCCCATAGTTAACTGAGGCTACTGAAGCTGTGATCTGATGACTGACATTAGAACGAAGGAGATAAGACAAATCCCATAGTTAACTGAGGCTACTGAAGCTGTGATCTGATGACTGACAGATTAATAACAAAACCATATTTAAAATATTTGTAAAACTAGAAACAAAAGTCAACAAGAGAATATGAATAACATCAACATACAAAAGAGAAGCTGGAGATGGATCAGACATGTGATACGCATGGAGACTAACTCTGTCATTAAAACTGCACTGAGATGGACACTAGAGGGTAAATGAAAATGTAGAAGACATAAAACGACCTGGAAGAGAAAAGTAGAACAGAAACTAAAGGAAATGTGTAACAGCTGGAACAAAATACAGAGGACGGATAAGAATAGAGAAGAGTGAGGTTCATCTGCAGCTGCCTTAATCGCCAAGGGTGTTACAGGCGAGAGAGAGAGAGAGACAGAGAGAGTGACAGAGTAAGAGATAGACATAGATGAGAAGAAAGAAGATAAGGATGACATAGTAGAGAGAGAGCACGGACAGAGAGCAGAGACACAGAGAGAGACACACACAGAGACAGAACGAGAGAGAGGCAGAAAGAGATAGAGATAGAGAAAGAGAGAGACAGAGACAGAGAGACAGAGGAAAAGATAGACATAGATAAAGAGAAAGACACAGCGAGAGAGATTCAGACAGAGAGTGACAGATACACAGAGAGACACACACACAGAGACAGAACGAGAGAGAGGCAGAAAGAGATAGAGAGAGAGAGAGATAGAGAGAGAAAGAGAAATAAACAATGAAAATTGGTAACATAAACAGTTCTGTTTCAAGGTTATCCTTTTAGAAATTAAATCCGTAAGCGTCAAAGCGGGACGAATTAGCGTAATGCATAGGCGTTTGCCTATCGACTCGGAAACAAGAGGGTTGGTAGTTCAATCCCACACTCCTGCTAAGGTTGCATGAATCAGATTTCCACAGAATAAGATAATTTATGGGAAATCTGGTATATCAGTCTAAGCGGTGATCGCGAGAGAGAAATAATCCTACACTCGACGTTCCACACGTGAGGAAGGTATTGACCTCCTACTTCCAGCACAATAGGGTGTAAAAATGTGAAGTGGTTTCACACCCTTAAGTTCTGAAAAAGCTACGGAATTATTATTATTATTATTTGAAAAGTAAATATTATAGTAATGCTATAATTACGTTGCTACAAGACAGCTGTTGCTTCCTGATGTATATTGCAGCTGTCACAAGGTGTGAAAACATCATATGGTTTGTGATTAAGCTTAAATGTATTAATTTTTTTTTATAAGTCAGCCAACATAATATCAATTTCTGATTATGGATTCTGACGCAAACAGATCAGAAACAATTCAGACATATAGTTTGTTATCTTGACTTGGTTACATAACAACATGAGTGCTTGCCACTCGTGCCAAATGTACTCGGTTTATTCCCTCGTGAAGCCATCGAGATATTTTTCTAGAGATGCCTGATCTTAGTGTAGGTGAGATCTAGTTCTTAGTCCTATCGGAGTCTGACGAGAGAACGCAAGTCTCGTGTTCAAGTTGAGAACATAAAAGAACACTTGACATTTCAGAATCGAGAAGAGCAGGCTGGAAAGCCGCTGCCCGAGCAAAATTCATTAGAAAGATTACAATTAAAATTCCTACACAATATGTTTACATCTTGCTGCTGCTACGGAGTTTGTGCACTGTCATTGAGATCTTCCTATGGAAGAAAGTGATCAGAACACTTCATAGTTATTCACCGATGTGCATTGATGATGGTTCAATCAATCAATCAATCAATCAATCAATCAATCAATCAATCAACAACATAAAAATGTTAGTTTCAAATGACCATCATCGTCAGGTGCCGGCTAGCGTAGGCGATCATGTATCTCTAGAAATCTCTGTCTCTCGACTATTGTTAGGCAACTTCTGCTAGAATACTAATTATTACTACTGCCTCCATAACTTTTTTTATTAATAATTATGCAGGAGGGTCATTCAGAATCAGAACTGTTTGATTCTGGACACGACTTTGCTAGCACATTTCCGCCATGTTTGGTCGGGTATTTTCCGGTTTCGTTTGCCGAGCTACTGAGTTAGTGCTTGAGCAACGCTGTGAGTTATGAATGTTACTTGGAATGTTTTTTGCTGTGTCAGCCGTGCGTTTGTTGTGATTGTGGGTATTCAGAAAATGGCGGACAGCGGTTATGACGAACCAACTCAATCTGCCGTATGCAGTGTTTTGCGTGTGCAGAAAGATTTGATTTTGTAGTGATTGGTGTTCCTTCAACATGAATTGCAATTCAAGTGATGAACAGTTTTGTGTTGACACTTTAGCGACGGCCATATGCATTTATGCGGTGCTGGTTGCTTTTTGTGGCGGTACGCGGTTGTTTAATTCTGGAATTAGTTCACGACACAGGAGACAGTTGTTAGCATTTTGTGTGATTTTCGTTGGCACAGGAACGGAGCAATTATGGGGTGACCCATTGCAGTGAATTTGGAACCGCTACATATGAACTATGAACTACTGCCTCTACACTATTAAGCTGTTGTTAGTATTACTATTACTACCCAGACTACTATTACTACCCAGACTACTATTAACTACCCAGACTACTATTACTACCCAGACTACTATTAGATACTATCTCCAGACTACTATTACTACCCAGACTACTATTACTACCCAGACTACTATTACTACCCAGACTACTATTACTACCCAGACTACTATTACTACCCAGACTACTAAACTATACTACCCAGACTACTATTACTACCCAGACTACTATTACTACCCAGACTACTATTACTACCCAGACTACTATTACTACCCAGACTACTATTACTACTCAGACACTATTACTACCCAGACACACTCCCAGACTACATATCGTCTATACTATAACAAAATGACTACTATTTCTGTTGAAAACTACGTTCACTTCATCAACACAAACTTCGATTAAAATAGTTTTTATATAGCACACACTACATTTTCAAATACTGTAGCAACAACCGCTGCTACAACTGTAACAACACCAACGACTTTTATGTAACTGCTACCAATATTTCAAACATATTGCAACAACACCAACTTCCACAAACGCACATTCCTTTAGCAGCATCATCATCATCTACTATTAAGTTTGCAACTACCAACATTGATATAGTTGCTAGTTTGAATAGAGTTTATGAATTATGAGAAATTCCCGTCCTCAAATAAAGACTCCATTACCGCGTCGTCGGCTAATGTAAAGATATGTCCCAGGGAAAGAAATCGATTTTGTGAGACAGAACTCTACTGGATGTTGACGTCACTAACTTGTGGCTGACGTCGATAACTAGTGGTTGACGTCACAGACTGAGGTCAGCGTCACAAACTGAAGGGTGACGTCACAAACTGAAGGGTAACGTCACAAACTGAAGGGTGACATCATAAACTGAATGGGGACGTCGCACACTGAAGATTGATATCATAAACTGAAGGTTGATGTCATAAACTGAAGGTTGATATCATAAACTGAAGGTTGATGTCATAAACTGAAGGTTGATATCATGAACTGAAGGTTGACATCATGAACTGAAGGCTGATATCATGAACTGAAGATTGACATCATGAACACTGAATGCTAATATCATGAACTGAAGGCTGATATCAAGAACTGAAGATTGATATCATAAACTGAAGGTTGACATCATAAACTGAAGGTTGACATCATGAACTGAAGGTTGATATCATGAACTGAAGGTTGATATCCCGAATTGATAGTTGAAATCACAAATTGGAGATTTACATCACAAAGTGGGGACTGTCACAAACTAGAAGTTGACGTCACAAACTAGAAGTTGATGTCACAAACTAGAAGTTGACGTCTCAAACTAAAAGTTGACGTCACAAATTAGAAGTTGATGTCACAAGCTAGAAGTTGATGTCACAAACTAGAAGTTGATGTCACAAACTAGAAGTTGACGTTACAAATTAGAAGTTGACGTCACAAACTAGAAGTTAACGTTACAAACTAATGATTGACATCACTGTTGAATTTTAGCATCACAAACTGGGAGTGTCGTCACAAATTAGGATTTGACATAGAATGACTGAGTACATCGAGCGGGTTGGAGAGATTTTGTATCGGTACTACAAGACTTCCAATGTCTCATGTCCTTTGATTGCTTCATAAGCCTACGCACAAATATAAAGACATAATATGAGTACACAGTACACAGTATATAGTACACAGTACATAGTACACAGTACACAAACACACGTAAACTACAAATACAAACACTAGCACACACACACCCCAGTACATACACCTCACATTATTTCCTCACTCATATTTACCACACATACACGCCACACATGCACGCTATAGCTTTCCCACAGATCCATGCCACACACAACACCACAATCTTCCCACTTATACACACCACACACACACTAAAACCTTCCCATGACTGCGCATCTACACAACAATCTTGTGCACATATACACACCAGCATACACCCACATCATACCCTTGACACGCATTCACGTCACACACTCCATTTACTGTGGCCATTGTTGTATCTGACTCTCAGTCGATGCTTCACAAGATCCAGAATGGCAAGTTTCGTTGTGAGTGGATGTCGTCTATAGAAGTTTCTAGCCTCCAGAGGTTTATGTGGATCTACTGTCCTGGGCGGTGATTGCGGTAATGGGAAGATCGGGAAATGTTTGCGGTAATGGGAAGGCGGGCAATGTTTGCGGTAATGGGAGGGCGGAAAATGTTTGCGGTAATGGGAGGGCGGGCAATGTTTGCGGTAATGGGAAGGCGGGCAATGTTTGCGGTAATGGGAAGGCGGGCAATGTTTGCGTCAACAGCATCGATTGTTTGGGAGTTGAAGATGGATAAGGGGATGTTCTTCGGTCTCTTAGCGACTGTCTGTTGGATGAGGACACTAAAATAGACGTTGAATCAATCCAGCGATTAAGGCAGTTTGGAGTTACCCGTTGTTCAAGTCGAACTGGATGCCTGAGGGGCAGAGCGAGGAGTGTGTTTAATCAGCGAGCCACGGAAACCATCTACATGCATACTCTTCGATATCTGTTGGGGAGACTGAGCACCTATGGGTCTGCCCGGAGTGCAGTGACGTCCGTTTAGTAACCAATAACACGCCACACACACACACTCCACACATCCACTCCATATGTACACTATATTCTAAAGACTGACTTATTTCTTATGTTTGTCATGTTTGTTAGGTCTATACTATGGTATAACCAAGCAAGTCTCATCTTTAGGTTGAAAGTTGACCTCGAGTCAAAACCGACTTCATGGCGAGATACCCCATAAAGCGGTAAGCAGGCTACGCAAAAATCAGTCAAAGCCCAAGTGCCATGGCTACGTCGAATTCACAGAAAAAGAAGAAGGGAAGGATGAAAGTATGGCTCGTCGTAAAGAGTTAAATCTCTACATAACAAATAAAAAACAATATTCTTTAAGACAACGTTAACTAATTACTGTTTTGGGTTTTAGTGCATGTGGCATCTGACAAGTACAGGAAAGCAAGAATAATGACCCAAGTTCAAGATGGTGCAGATTGGTTCTCGCAACTAACAATCTGTATTTAAATCTGTAATCGGTTCACGTTCGATAATCGACTCCAATTGTTATTTTAGAATATACAAAAAAGAATTATCTTCTTGAAATGATATTTACATTTTTGTGTCGCAATCTTTAATCTGCTTTTTCTACCCCCCACCACCACTTCTTCTTCTTCTTCTTCGACGAACACTCCATATCGACCACTTGTTAACCACTCTTTATGATTTGCATGTGATCCGAGCCTAAGAACAGTTATTGCCCTGAAAGAAAAAAGCAACCCGCTGCCTTGTGGGTATTGGTTGGGGACAGCAAAAGGCTAACGGAGAGCGAACCCAGTAAACGCTGGTTGAAATCGAACACGCCGCCGAAGGATAAGCACCTGAGCTCCAATAGGTACTGAAGGCTATGCACGTACATCCGTTTTTGATGTTTGGCTGCTTATATATCACAATAGAAGGATGAAAGCGGCATAAGAACGATCGATCGAGAGAGAGAGAGAGAGAGAACAGTTATGCGCCCACAAGTAGGCCAGCACATCCGATTTCAGCGACGCTTTTTATTTACTAGGGTAGCTTTCCTTGGCGCCTTCCTCAGTCGCCTCTTACGACATGCCTTGTAGGTCGCAGTGTTACTATTATTTGCTTCCCTTGCGGGCCCCTGCAATACAGGAGCGCCTCCATCGTTAATTTACATTTTCTTCTTCCTTTTCTTCCTCATCTTCTTCTTCCTTCATATTTTCCTCTTGATCCGTCATCTTTTCAGTCTGTTTCTACACTCAAAAGCCTACTCTAATTTGTACAAAGAAAGTAGTGGTCATCTGGAAGCAGTTAACGGCTTCAAAGAGTTAATATCTGAATTATATTAGTGATGAACACACACGTTTTCTTTACTCTTACCAACATGGATAATATTTGTTCCATAAGTTTTGTAATCGTTATGTCTAGAGCACTGTCGCCGTCAAACTCTTCCACAGTTCATATCTGTTGATTATTAAATATATAATAATTCATTTTGTTATTGTTGTTGTTGTTCTTCTTCTGTGTTCGTCCGCAACGAATTAGGGCATAGTCAGGGCACCTGATATCGCGCTTTTAACTGATTTTTCGTGAAGGCTTGTTTTTCTTATTATCAGCGCCCCTCCCTCCCTTCCCCACCATACAGACTTGCCTCTTCCGACATCACAGGTACTCTGATATCTAATGTGATATGTTCAAAGTCTGAAAACTTGTCCTCATTCCTCTCTCTCTCTCCCTCTCTCTCTCTCTCTCCTGTCCACAGACTTGGAATACCAATCAGAGGAAGGCTACAGAATGAGAACAAGATGACATATTTGTCAAACTGGTTTTTCTCAATTGCTCTTCAGAAATTTGTTGTAGAATATTCCTTCTCCGTTTTATTATATCTTATAGTCAAAGGGTGGCGTCTGTGACTCTGTCTATTAACCCCGACGTTCTCAGTTCGAATCACGCTGAGGAAAGTTTGGCTGCAAATTGTTTTGCGAGGATTTTTACTAAAGGACAATGGCACCACTCGTTTCTTCTTCGCGTTTGTTCTTTACGACCAATTTTAATAACTTTTGTGATATGTTTGATCTTTGCCAAGAACGTGTATACGTTGCACATTGGTTTCTTAGGCCCCTAAACACATAAGACTTTTACACGTTTAGGTCACATGCATCCGATTTCAGCCAAACCTCCTTAGTCACCTCTTACGACATCGTGTGTTTACCTATTTTTCCAAGTTTTACTGCAGTCTCCACCCTTTTTCGATATATTTATATGGCAATTTTTATCTTTACAGATGGTTAATTGCAAGTGTTTTACTGTCATAATTTCTGTGTGCAGACATGTCGCTCTTGCCTTCCAGCTCATACCTTAGTATCTTTTCATAAGATTATGCTCCTTTGCCTAATGTTGTTTTTCCATATCACTCGGTCATCCGCTAGTTTTTCCCATCTGTTGGGACCGATAGAAAAGTTCTTCATGACGCTTTTCAGACATCCTTATTTCTGAGCAGTTGTCTGTCTTGAAGCCTCTTCCCTTCTGAAAGTTCACAGAGCAACATTTGTTGTGGTATGCAGCTATTGTCCAGTTTCCCCATGCCCTTGCTATCTTAATCTTCTACTTCTCATCATGACCGTCATGAAAGGTAAGTTTGTACGTTGCAGTACTTCTGAGTTGGTTATCTTGTTGGGTATCTTGGTTACCTGATGTTTATATACTCGTATATAAATATACATATGAAATGAAAATCGTGATATATCCTTTACAGGACAATACTCTACGGGTACAAATTTGCTTCTAAATTTCCCGCCGTGGAGTTTGCACCAGGTACGTTTGGGCTGTGATTGAGCCCACTACAGCTTAAACTACAGACGCCCACAAATATATACATATGTATTTAAATATACATATACGCGTGTGTGCGTGTATATATATATATATGTATGTGTGTGTGTGCATGCGTGTGCGTGCGTTTGGATGAGTTTATCATTACTTTCTAGAATTCTTGATTTGTGTACCGAAAATGACCTCTCAAGCTTTGACGTGGTATTCACATGAAGTTCACACAAAATTCACCGAATGACACGGACGTTTAATGATACACATTGCGATTGACGCCGCCTGTAATGTCGTGCACCGTATTTGAGAAACTAGGTAATTTGCCAGCTGGAGGACAGAATTTTACTCTTGAAATATGTTATTTATTTAAATTTATTTGTAACAATTTAGTAAAGATTGCTTAGACAGATGAAGATGCATAAGTTACGTATATATCATCATCAGGTGCCGTATCGGCTGGCGTAGGCGATCATGAATCTCCAAAAATCTCTGTCTTTGGTGTTTGCTATTTACTCAGATGTTGACACTCTACCGTGACATGAAGTTAGGCCATCCAATATTTCTCTGTCTTCTCTGTTTATATATATATATCTGCTTATATATTTATGATATATCTTCCACCTGGGAATGAGAATAGACATATATTTATTTTATATCTTCCACTGGGATTAGAATAGACATATATTTATGATATATCTTCCACCTGGGATTAGAGAATAGACATATATTTATGATATATCTTCCACCTTGGATTAGAGAATAGACATATATTTATGATATATCTTCCACCTGGGATTAGAGAATAGACATATATTTATGATATATCTTCCACCTGGGATTAGAGAATAGACATATATTTATGATATATCTTCCACCTGGGATTAGAGAATAGACATATATTTATGATCAAGAGGAAAGAGAGATTGTGTGAAAAGTATATATTTATATAACTTTCTTTCTTTCTTTCTTTCTCGAATCCTGGTTTGTCTCACAGCGTCAGGTCAAGAAGAGATTTCTAAAACGCGCCCTTGTATGCGCTTCGTATATAGTCTCTTTCGTCGCCTCTGTTATCTCTGAGGTCCATTTTTGCGTGGCCGGCCTCTTGCCCTGTGCTCATTGTATCTGAGCAGCATTGCTCTTTGAGGTGCACTGTCTGTTGGTAATCTGCTTACGTGGCCGAACCATTTAATTTGTTGTTTCTTGATGAAGTCTAGTATTGATGTTGTACCCACTTTTTCCTGATGTCTTCATTTCTCAACCGGTCTCTTCTTGTTGCACCCAGCATTCTGCGTAGACACTTCATCGCTGTCGTGACTAGTTTTCTTCTATCATTTGTTGTCAGTGTCCAGGTTTGGCACTGGTAACAAAATGTGGGGAGAAAGATTGTATTGAACATTGCTCTTATGTTCATGGTGACATGTTCATGGTGACATGTTCATGGTGACAATTTAACGTATATATTTATATAAAAGTATATGTGTGATCAATATATATATAATGATTTTAAAACAGCATCTACCTTTAGCCACATGGTCATAGGCGCAATGTAATATAGGTTGATAAGGCAGCGAGCTGGTATTGACCATGACCTATCCCACCTCAATCTGGCAACACTGACAACTTTATATTGTATTGAAATCTGGCAATGTATGTAGAGATCAAGTGGGAAGCTACACACCAGAGTTCTGGCCGAAGTCTAGAGATTGTTGACTCGCCAGTTCGATGTTAATTAATTAATCTTTTTTTGAATAGTTTTTCGGTATGTCATTTTTTTTGCAGATCGTACCGACAGCCATCTCTTTCAAAATCGTCAGCGATTCACAACCCTGAAACTACTCTGTTCAGAAGGACTCTCAATGCGTTAGTAATGTTCATAGTTCATAGTTTATAAATACGGTTCCAACTTCACTGCAACGGGTCACCCCATAATGGCCCCGTTCCTGTGCCAATGAAAATCCCACGAAATGCTAACAACTGTGAAATGTTTCCTGTGTGAACTAATTCCAGACTTGTAAACTTAATAAGTAGATGATGATGATGCTGCTAAAGGAATGTGCGTGTGTGGAAGTTGGTGTTGTTGCAATATGTTTGAAATATTGGTAGCAGTTACATAAAAGTCGTTGGTGTTGTTACAGTTGTAGCAGCGGTTGTTGCTACAGTATTTGAAAATGTAGTGTGTGCTATATAAAAACTATTTTAATAGAAGTTTGTGTTGATGAGGTGAACGTAGTTTTCAGTACAGCAGAAATAGTAGTCATTTTTTGTTATAGTAATAGTAGTCTGGGTAGTAATAGTAGTCTGGGTAGTAATAGTAGTCTGGGTAGTAATAGTAATACTAACAACAGCATTAATATTAGAGGCAGTAGTTCATAGTTCATATGTACAGTTCCAAATTCACTGCAACGGGTCACCCCATAATTGCTCCGTTCCTGTGCCAACGAAAATCACACAAAATGCTAACAACTATCTCCTGTGTCGTGAACTAATTCCAGAATTAAACAGCCGCGTACCGCCACAAAAAGCAACATGCACCGCATAAAATGCATATGGCCGTCGCTAATGTAACAACACAAAACTGTTCATCACTTGAATTGCAATTCTTGTCGAAGGAAACATCAATCGCGACAAAATCCAGCTTTCTGCACCCGCAATATAACTGCATACGGCAAATTGAGTTTGTTCGTCATAACCGCTGTCCGCCATTTTCTGAATACACACAACACACGCACGGTTGATACAGCAAAAAGCATTCCATGTAACATTCATAGCTCACAGCGCTGCTCAAGCACTAACTCAGTAGCTAGGCAAACGAAACCAGAAAATACCCGACCAAACATGGCAGAAATGCGCTAACAAAGTCGTGTTCAGAATCAAACAGTCCGGACTCTGAATGGCCCTCCCGCATTCCGCCATTGTTGGCCAGATTATTTCGTTAGTAATGTTATTTCGGTTCACTGCAGTTCCCTCTGATATCGCAGTTGTGCCAGCCAGTCTGTCAGCTCGTTCACTACCCCTGACTCCTGCATGCTATGGAACACAAATCAAGGTACACAAGAATACTAATCTTCTTCTTTGCGTTCGTTCTTTACGACAAATTTTAATAACTTTTTGTGATATGTTTGATCTTTGCCAAGAACGTTGCACATTGGTTTGGTAGGACCCTAAACGCATAGACTTTTACACGTTTAGGACATGTGCATCCAATTTCAGTCAAACCTCCTTAGCCGCCTTTTACGACATGCATGGCAGGTAACAGTGATTCTATTCTCCCCCACCCCCAATTTTGGGTCCTTATAACCACTCGGGCGAGGAATACAAATGATATTAAAGTCGTGAGGTTGAACCATGGCATGTCGTAGATGACTTAAGCTGAAACAACGATAAACAAGGTGACATTAGGTACAACCTGTCTCCCAAATAAAAAGCAAAGGAGCAACACAAAAGATAAAGAGTTTATCCACATAGAAGTGAGCAGAGGAGTTTATGCACATAGAAGTGAGCAGAAGAGTTTATCCACATAGAAGTGAGCAAGGTAAATCCTGCATTAAGCTAACTTGGTTGTCGATATATCAATTTGAATATCATTTCTTTGAATGATAGAGCATACATTGTTTATACAAGACTGTTTGAATATTTCACGTGTAAGCTAAATGTGATTATAGGGTATACATTGTTTGTACAAGACTGAATATCTCACATGTAAGCTAAATATGATTTAGAACATAAGTGTTACAGAAGAGTTCTCCCCATACCATGAACAGAGAACAGAACAAATAGATATATCCAGAAAGAACTCAAGATCAAAGACAACTGGCTGATGCTACAAATAAAAATGAGAAAAAAGAATGAAGTATTTTAAACATATAATAAAGACACGAACGGTTGGAGAGGTTCATTATGGAAGAAAATACCCTGGAAAATAGAAGAAGAAGGAGAAGATCACTGAGAAGATGGATTTAGAATGTCAATGATAATGTCGGTGTGGGGGCTGCAGAGGTCAATGAGAGGGAGATCAATTTTAAAGGACTGGTAGAGTGGCAAAGTTCAGCTCAGGACAAGGTAAAGAGAGAGAGAGAGAGAGAGAGAGAGAGAGAGAGAGAAAGAGATTGTGAAAAGTAGATATATACGAAGATGGAGAATGAGAGAGAACGATTAATATAGAGAGTGAGATAGATTGAAAGAGAACGATTAATATAGAGAGTGAGATAGATTGAGAGAGAACGATTAATATAGAGAGTGAGATAGATTGAGAGAGAACGATTACTATAGAGAGTGAGATAGATTGAGAGAGATGAAGAGGTAGAGATTTGGAGAAGATAAGAGATTGCGATTTAGAGAAACTTGACAATCTGAGATCTACAGAGTGTGTGTGTGTGTGTGTGTGTGTGTGAGAGAGTGAGAGTGAGAGAGAGAGAGACCGAGAGAATGTAATAAATGCAGAGGTAGGATGGAGTCTAGAACAAGACAGAAGTAAAGAGAGAGAGAAAGAGTGACAGATTGTGAGGTAAAGAGAGAAAGAGTGAGAGTGTGAGGTAAAAGAGAGAGAGAGAGAGAGAGAGAGAGAGAGAAAAGTGAGATACTTAGAGGTAAAGAGAGAAAGAGTGAGAGTGTGAGGTAAGAGAGAAAGAGAGAGAAAACGAGTGAGATACTTGGAGGTAAAGAGAGAAAGATCGAGAGTGTGAGGTAAGAGAGAAAGAGAGAAAGAGAGAAAACGAGTGAGATACTTGGAGGTAAAGAGAGAAAGATCGAGAGTGTGAGGTAAGAGAGAAAGAGAGAGAAAGAGTGAGAGATTGAGAGATAGATGTCAATAAAAACTATATAACGATTGTGTAATATTTCCCCAACAAAGTTCTGAATGCCCTCCTGACGCTTGTGTATCTTCCATCTAACAACTGGTCATGCCCACATCAAGTGGGAATATTAATCATTTTACCGACCTGTCAATATATTAAGAAATATAAAATATACCTGTACCTGGTGTGTGATTATATGTGTCCCTGGTCTCACTGCGAGTGTTTCCTGCACGTCTTCAAGCCAATCTTGTGGTCGAACGTACTTTACGTCATACCAGCTGCCAACATTTCACGCACCGACAGTTTTCTATCTGTTTATCAGTACCGTACAAGCTAGATGAAGGTTGTATGTATTTTTTTAACTGCGTAAACCTGGTATCTCGGGCAGGATTTTATTGTCACTTTTCACACAATTTCTCTTTCTCATAAAACAAGTTTCGTGTGTGAACGAGTGTTACTTTTTTCTTTTTTTTTTTCTTTCGTCCGCTTTCAACTCAGACGAAGTTCCATCTCTGAAACTGATTTTGCGTGAAAATCTGTTTTCCAATTTCTAACAATGGCAGCAGCGTGCACATTGTAAATTACTTTACACTGGCAGCCGTGTGCTCAATGTACTCGTAATTAGTATTCCCTCGCCATACAGGCAGATTTTCTCCGACTTCAGAGGTACTCACGTTATCGTCCTGAGTAAGACCAGGGACTCGAACAAATGCCGGACAGTAGGTTCGAACCCGAGCTATGAGGCGTCTCACAGCTTGCAGGCCGAGCTACTATCAACTACTCTAGGCAGTCCCCCAACGAGTGTTACTCAATGTTGTAGAAGAATTTCTATACTTGTAGAAGGTAAGCTAAGCTTTTACTCATTATATTTTTTATCAATAATAAGTTTTCCGTTTGTTCCACAGTTGTGTTTTTTTTTCTTTATAAGACTGTGCGTGTTATTTATAAAACCAAAACTCTCCTAACTCATGTAATACAACGGGCCACAAGACAAGCCGTTCGTGTAGTAGCAATTTTGCGACAAACCACATCAATAACCAACATATTTAATAGTAAAACATTATCCACAAGACCAATTTGATGCTAACATCATCATTCACAAATAGTTTGTCATGAGCAGAACATTGGCACCCTAACAATCGTTCAGAATTTCCCTCTCTCATAGGCTAGATCTCCGTCTCTGTAGCCGTCATGCTCAAACCATCAGTTACATTCTGAATCCATTTTCTCCATGGTCTTCCTCTTCTTCTTCTCTTTGCTATCATATATCATATGAGCTAGACAAGGACATTATGCTGGTAGTCAAAGACGAATAGTAAACCAACAAAGTACCGGTGTTGTTAGTCGACACACGCTGAGAGATATACTGAGGAGGAGATCAGATCGCTTATAGACTCGACGTGCAGTGATGATGATCTGATGACTGAACTAAACTGAGAGATATACTGAGGAGGAGATCAGAGCGCTTATGGACGACGTGCAGTGATGATGATCCGACGACTAAACTAAGCTGAGAGATATACTGAGGAGGAGATCAGAGCGCTTATGGACGACGTGCAGTGATGATGATCCGACGACTAAACTAAACTGAGAGATATACTGAGGAGAAGATCGGAGCGCTTATGGACTCGACGTGCAGTGATGATGATCTGATGACTGAACTAAACTGAGAAATATACTGAGGAGGAGATCAGATCGCTTATGGACTCGACGTGCAGTGATGATGATCTGATGACTAAACTAAACTGAGAGATATACTGAGGAGGAGATCAGATCGCTTATGGACTCGACGTGCAGTGATGATGATCTGATGACTAAACTAAACTGAGAGATATACTGAGGAGGAGATCAGAGCGCTTATGGACTCGACGTGCAGTGATGATGATCTGATGACTAAACTAAACTGAGAGATATACTGAGGAGGAGATCGGAGCACTTATGGACTCGACGTGCAGTGATGATGATCTGATGACTAAACTAAACTGAGAGATATACTGAGGAGGAGATCGGAGCGCTTATGGACTCGACGTGCAGTGATGATGATCCGACGACTAAACTAAACTGAGAGATATACTGAGGAGAAGATCGGAGCGCTTATGGACTCGACGTGCAGTGATGATGATCTGATGACTGAACTAAACTGAGAAATATACTGAGGAGGAGATCAGATCGCTTATGGACTCGACGTGCAGTGATGATGATCTGATGACTAAACTAAACTGAGAGATATACTGAGGAGGAGATCAGATCGCTTATGGACTCGACGTGCAGTGATGATGATCTGATGACTAAACTAAACTGAGAGATATACTGAGGAGGAGATCGGAGCACTTATGGACTCGACGTGCAGTGATGATGATCTGATGACTAAACTAAACTGAGAGATATACTGAGGAGGAGATCGGAGCGCTTATGGACTCGACGTGCAGTGATGATGATCTGATGACTAAACTAAACTGAGAGATATACTGAGGAGGAGATCGGAGCGCTTATGGACTCGACGTGCAGTGATGATGATCTGATGACTAAACTAAACTGAGAGATATACTGAGGAGGAGATCAGAGCGCTTATGGACTCGACGTGCAGTGATGATGATCCGACGACTGAACTAAACTGAGAGATATACTGAGGAGGAGATCAGAGCGCTTATGGACTCGACGTGCAGTGATGATGATCCGACGACTGAACTAAACTGAGAGATATACTGAGGAGGAGATCAGAGCGCTTATGGACTCGACGTGCAGTGATGATGATCCGACGACTGAACTAAACTGAGAGATATACTGAGGAGGAGATCAGAGCGCTTATGGACTCGACGTGCAGTGATGATGATCCGACGACTAAACTGAGAGATATACTGAGGAGGAGACCAGAGCGCTTATGGACTCGACGTGCAGTGATGATGATCTGATGACTAAACTAAACTGAGAGATATACTGAGGAGGAGATCGGATCGCTTATGGACTCGACGTGCAGTGATGATGATCCGACGACTAAACTAAACTGAGAGATATACTGAGGAGGAGATCGGAGCATGCGTGGACTCGACGTGCAGTGATGAGGATCCGACGACTAAACTATCATAGATACACAAAAAATAAGAACAAATATGTAAATGGGAAAAAAGTGAAACATATATTAAACATGTATGTGAGTATGGCATGTATGTGAGTATGGCATGTATGTGAGTATGGCATGTATGTGAGTATGGCATGTATGTGAGTATGGCATGTATGTAAGTATGGCATGTATGTGAGTATGGCATGTATGTGAGTATGACAGGACAAATAATACACCAAACAAATTGACATGGGTTTTCAGAAGAGGTTAACAAGGTTTCAAACACTTTTCATTCTGAAAGATAGTAGCGCTTTACTATGAATTAACTGTGATGTAGAGATTACGTGCTCAACTCTTGTTACAAAGGTACTCGAGTCGCTCCGATCGATATTCCATCAGGATATTGTTCTAGAATTCCTGATCTCAGTGTAGGTGAGATCACGTTTCTAGTCTTATTGAAGACGAATGCTAACAAAACCGTAGGTACCATGTTCAGTTAAACACGCAAAAGAACCATAGGCAGTGTAAACAATCGAGAAGAGCAGGCTGGAAAGTCGCTGCCGAGGCAAAATTCTTTAGCAAGATTAACAAAATAAAATTTCTACAAAATATGTTTACCATCTCATAAATGACTTCGAGGACCCTTTGCCGGTGCTACAGAGCTCGTGCACTGTTGCTGAGATCTTCCTGTATAAGAAAGAGATCGGAGCACACATGGTTACTCACAGAAGTACAATGATGATTCTCCTATCAATCAATCAATTAATAAAATTACGTGTTAGCGAGTGCTGCCAAATAGACAGTCTTAATTAAACAATACAGTCTTTAGTATATTCGTTTCAATACATTACTCTCACAACCTAAGTTTAATGTAGTCTTTAGTATATTCGTTTCAATACATTACTCCCACAACTAAGTTTAATACAGTATTTAGTATATTCGTTTCAATGCATTACTCTCACAACTAAGTTTAATACAGTCTTTAGTATATTCGTTTCAATGCATTACTCTCACAACTAAGTTTAATACAGTATTTAGTATATTCGTTTCAATACATTACTCTCACAACTAAGTTTAATACAGTATTTAGTATATTCGTTTCAATGCATTACTCTCACAACTAAGTTTAATACAGTATTTAGTATATTCGTTTCAATGCATTATTGCCACAACTAAGAAACATAGATCTCGTTCTCGAATATTTATGAATACAATTTGTTTGATAACTTTTATTAATGCTATCATTGTTTATATCATCTTCATGGTACATCAGACATGCCCATAATTGCTACAATCTCCTTCCATGCACGTATTTCAGTGTTTTTAAATGAACTCCGTAGCTCCAACAACAATATTAGGGTCTCTGGAAAAATGCACCCTTAACAGAACGACGCGGTCTAGATTCGAACCCACGACCTTCGACTCGCAAGGCAATGGCGTAACCACTTAGCCACGAAGACCCACTGTATTTCAGTGTGTTTAGACTAACAACTCCCGTTCTGTGTTGGGTGATGTATCTACTGGGGTTTCACTCATGGTTTTCCCGTCTTGACGCAGCTATCAGTATACATAACTTGCGCAACCAAAATAGAAAATACCCTTTTTCTTCGTTGAAATCTTCAAAGCGTATGTTTTCTCTTAGATAATTGATGTCTCTTTCATCCGTTTAAAGCTCACTCGCGATCGCAGTACTGTTCACCAATGACATCAAACAGAATATATGTGAAAGAAATAGCAAGGGACAATAGACAATAAATCACTTGGCTAACAAGTTTGTTAGAAGAGATATAATGAGTAGATGTCAAACACAAGTTAGGTTAACAGCAGATAATGATCACAATTGAAATATTAGAAATGACAATAGCGAGATCGATGTTAGTTTTACAGACATTGTGGGCATCCATGAGTTCTGTAACTAGAATGTGTGTTATAGATGTTAGTCTAACAGACAATTGTGGGCATCCCATGAGGTTCTGCTAACTAGAATGTGGTGTTATAGATGGAAACATTGGTTTTGAAATGGGCTAATTTAAAAATTTTAAATAACCAAAACGGGCTGATTATTATTGAAGTAATTGCTGTCGACATCATCACCATCCTTCTCATCATCATCATCACCATCATCATCAACACCATCATCATTATCTTCATCATTATCATCACCATCATCAACATCATAATCATCATCGATCATCATTATCATTATTATTACACTAACATAATAACAGTATTTTATCATCCCCATCAACATCATCATCGTCATCATCCTAATCGACGTCATCATTATCGTCATCATAACAGTCTATCCTCGCCGTCATTATCATCGTCGACATCTTCACCATTGCCTCTGTCATCATCGTCATCAACATCCACTTTACCATCATCTTCGTCCCCTATATAATCAGCATCATTAACAAAAGCAAGCCTTCAAGCAAAAATTAGTCAGATATGCCATATTATGCGCCATGTCTGCGCCTGAATTCATAGCGGGCGAGCGAGACAAAAATATAATCATCATCAATTTCCCCTTGTCGTCACAACTACCACCATTATCCTCATCAATATCAGCACCATCGTCATCATCATCATCATCCCTATCATCATCACCATCCTCATCATCATCACCATCCTCATCATCATCCCTACCCCCATCATCATCACCATCCTCATCATCATCTTTACTCCCATCATCATCACCATCCTCATCATCATCCCTACCCCCATCATCATCACCATCCTCATCATCATCTTTACTCCTATCATCATAACTATCCTCATCATCATCACCATCCCCATCATCCTAACCATCTTCATCATCATTATCACCACCATCACCATCCTCACCATCATCATCATCATCATCATCTTTACTCCCATCATCATCACCATCCTCATCATCATCTTTACTCCCATCATCATCACCATCCTCATCATCATCACCATCCCCATTATCCTAACCATCTTCATCATCATTATCACCACCATCACCATCCTCACCATCATCATCATCATCATCATCTTTACTCCCATCATCATCACCATCCTCATCATCATCTTTACTCCCATCATCATCACCATTCTCATCATCATCACCATCCCCATCATCCTAACCATCTTCATCATCATTATCACCACCATCACCATCCTCACCATCATCATCATCCCCACCGAGTCTTGTAACCTCTTTATAATCGTTGTGACACTTCTACGTCCTAACGTTGAGTTCTACTCATCACTCTAGTTCAGTGTCTACAAACCAACTTTGTATCTTCAAGCAATTAGTATCATTGAATCGCTTATTTTGTCCTGCCATTTGTTCTTGTATCGACCTCTCTGTATCGACCTAGACACAGAACGCTTGTTCGATGGTCTTTGATGGACGATGTAACCCAGTTAGATGACCGGTGCATCTTAGTTGTTATTTGTTGACTGTAGTTCTTCCATCACTTCCTGTATACGTACATTTTTCGTCTTGTCTTTTATTTCTACGTGAATATCTTCTTTTGTCTTCTGTTCGGTGTGACTATTTGTTCTCCGCTTATTCATCTGCCCTCATTTTACATTTACACTATATTGTCCTCTTTCTTTCTCTCGTTCTGGCAGTATATACCGCTATGTTATATTACGTTATGTTGTGCGATAGACGTCATATCACTTTGGGCATTCTCATGCGTTTGGCCAAACCTACCGGGTGGTACGTCTATTTCCCTGCTGTTTATTATACTCTCGCCTGCTTCCCTCTTGTCCTTCAAACTCTCTCCCTGGCCTATTTGTATTGTATCTCCGACAATCTCTAGCCCAATGGACGTTCTCCCCACATACAAAGCATTTGAATCTCCTTGTCCTCCGTTGGCAATCATACGATACATGTCCTGTTCTGCCACAGGTATAACAGATCATTTCTCTTACCTCTTGTACCTCCCTTTCGGGGTTACCCCGCCGGTATCTCCTTTCATTCCTTCCCCATTTAACGTCTGCCTGTTCCTCTTCGGTAACATTTTCTCTTCCATAATTATTCGCCTCCGCTCTCGGTCCTTTACCTAACCTAACATTTAATACCTTCTTAAAAATATGCTCATCTACTGCAAATGATACCGCGTTTTCGAAGCTATTGGATTTCTTCCTCAACAGGAATTCTTTCAGACTATCCTCTTCTAATCCATCTATAAATATATCTATTAGTTGTCGCTGGGTACCTTTTTCTTGTATTTCTGAACCTTTAAACGCCATCTTTGCTAGTTCTATGATTCTGTCCCTGTACATCTGCACGGATTCCTCTTTTGTTGACTTAATGCCCCCAAACCTGCCAAAGCACACTGCGGATCGGTGTCTTCGGCGTATCTTTTCGCTAAATCACTTTTAAATTCATCCCATGTCTCTTCTGACATACTTTCTAACTTACTTCTTATATAGGTGGTAAGCAAACCTGCACTGGTCTAAAATGCTATACATTTCTTCTCTTAGTCTCCCCCTCCTTATATAGGTGGTAAGCAGACCTGCACTGGTCTAAAATGCTATACATTTCTTCTCTTAGTCTCCCCCTCCTTATATAGGCGGTAAGCAAACCTGCACTGGTCTAAAATGCTATACATTTCTTCTCTTAGTCTCCCCCTCCTTATATAGGTGGTAAGCAAACATGCACTGGTCTAAAATGCTATACTTTTCTTCTCTTAGTCTCCTCCTCCTTATATAGGCGGTAAGCAAACCTGCACTGGTCTAAAATGCTATACTTTTCTTCTCTTAGTCTCCCCCTCCTTATATAGGTGGTAAGCAAACATGCACTGGTCTAAAATGCTATACATTTCTTCTCTTAGTCTCCTCCTCCTATATAGGTTAAGCAAACCTGCACTGGTCTAAAATGCTATACATTTCTTCTCTTAGTCTCCTCCTCCTTATATAGGTGGTAAGCAGACCTGCACTGATCTGAAATGCTATACATTTCTTCTCTTGGTCTCCTCCTCCTGTATTAAATGCAACATTTTCGATCTCCGCGACCCATGTTCCAAATTCCCTTGCATCTCCAGAAAATTTAGAAATATGAGCCAACATGTCTGTTTGCTTCCTGGAGATATCTAAATGCTCCATCCACTTAACGGCTGTTTCACTGACTGTGCCATTTTTGTTTGTTCCACTACTATACCCTATCACTGAAAACAAATATATTAATGCAAACAAGCAAAACATGTATAATGTTGTATTATTAGTAAATTTTAAATATCTGCACTTCCATACACAATATTACCTGAATAGATAAGTTTTCTACCTATTTCAAACCCTACAGTATACACTATAATGCAAACTAAACACTTGAGTCCTAACACAAACAAAACACTGTGGCCAATAACGGAACGCTACCCTCGTGACCTAGAAAACAAATCTGCTGAAATCTAAATTTCACAACAAATAACATGAAGTACTCAATCAACCCAGGTTGGTCGTATCCTGGTCACGGCACCATTTGTACCAGTAAAAACGTTACGTGATACCGTATACCAGTCTACTGAACCTTATACAACTGTACAAAGAACACTTCTAATACCTGATTCAACAAACGAACACTCCTAATGGCAACTCCACTCACATACATCAATACACCCTCTAAGAAATAAACAACACAAAAGAACTAAAACCAGCGTCACGATTCAGGAACAGTAATTATAAAGCATCTATTGTAGATTGAAATTTCACATAATCATTACTCATAAACATAATGCACAATAATACAATATAAATAAATTAAATTTCACATAAATCAACTTATTGAACGTTGCCAAATTTAGCAGCTAATAATATTACCTTAAATTAATCTCCTGGTCCGTATTACTTGTCCTTCGTAGTACGAAGAGCCTCACAACAACACATTTTAGTCTTGCAGAACTTTAGGATCACACCGTGGCCTAAACAGTACAAAAATCACGCTGTCGACATAAGACAGTGACTCACGACGATTTCAGTCTTGTAGAATATATAACATCACACAGATGCCAAAACAGTAGAAACGACTTTGTCTAACCAAAAGACAGTAACTCACGACGTTTTCAGTCTTGTAGAATATAATACATCATACAGATGCCCAAAACAGTAGAAAACTAACATCATACAGATGCCTATACAGTAGATAACGACGATGTCTAATCAAAGAAAATCATCACGACCGTCTTGTCCCTCATCCATTTTCTATGCCCGTCCTATTGTCCAGTCCCAGCCTCAATCATAAATCGACTACCTCAACAGTACTGCTCGCCGTACCGTCCCAGACTCAATGTCCAATCTAAATATCAAAAACCCCGATTTCGTTTACAACTCAGGTAACCTCCGTGACAACTGATGAGCTGTCATGAACTATCATCACCACAAAACAATCACAACAAAGGGCAATAAATAAAAAGGGAATAAACAACTAAAATATAATCAGGAATTTATCCCCCTTATCCCCAGGAACAGTAATACTGTTAAGATTCATCTCACCACGCACTGTTTCTTGTCGATCAATGCGCTTTCACATTTACATAATGAGTTTTCAATTATCTATATTCTTTCTCTCTCATCTCCCTCTCTCTGTATCTAGATGGGGATGTCCTTGCACCAAGGGCAGCAACATATGAACGATATTTTTCTTTGTTATTGTCCGACCTCTGTACCAACATTACATAGATACATAAATTGTCGATACATAGAAACATAGTACAAAACAGTGATACATACGATCAGAGAACGTCAGATACAGAGAAACCAGGGCAGATAGAGAAAAGATCAGGACGTTGCACATACAGAGAAAGTCGATCATAAGAACAGCAGATGGAAAAGGTCAAGGGAAACAGGAAATGAGCAAAACAGAAAATGAAACAGTCGTACATTGAGGAACTAAAAGAAAGCTAGATATATGGAATCTACATAGAAAACAGTCAGATACAGAGAAAACAGATACATAGAAAACAGTCAGATACAGAGAAAACAGTCAGATACAGAGCAAAGATGAGGACATCTGTTGAAACACTATGCTCCACGAGGAGCGGAGAGAAATAATGGATAAATGGTATCATTATTATTGATCTTGTTTAGGCAAGTCAAAATATAAATGATTGCCTCGTCAGTTCATTCGTTAGCAACCACTTTCAAATAATTGCACGGATTCTGCAAAAACAAACAGATATCACACAGGTAAACACACAAATAAACATCAGACCTTTTCTCCTGTCACAGTTTGGTCCAATCATGTTGTTAAACGCGTTCATCATGATGTGATTGGGTGTCCGTGATTTAGTCTGTGCGCATAGCTAATAGTGCGCACGTGTAACAAATGTTTGTTTTAGTTTAGCGAAAAGTAATAGAGAGTGGCTTGATCTAAATAAGAAAACACTTTGGAAATGATAATTTTGAAAGTATGTTATGACCATCGTGCAATTTATTTTTTAAAATAAAATTGATATGTCGTATTATAAACTACTCTCTGTCTCTCAGTCTCTCTCGCTCTCTCTCTCTCTCTCTCTCTCTAGTTTGCGATGCTCCTGTTGTTTAGAGCAGTAAAAATGCACACAATTCTTCTTTATTCTTGGCCGTCCTCTGTATTTTGTTCCAGTTATGTTCTACGGGTCTCTTCAGGTTATTTTGTTCCAGTTATGTTCTACGGTCTCTTCAGTTATTTTGTTCCAGTTATGTTCTACGGGTCTCTTCAGGTTATTTTGTTCCAGTTATGTTCTACGGGTCTCTTCAGGTTATTTTGTTCCAGTTATGTTCTACGGGTCTCTTCAGGTTATTTTGTTCCAGTTATGTTCTACTGGTCTCTTCATGTTATTTTGTTCCAGTTATGTTCTACGGGTCTCTTCAGGTTATTTTGGTCTTCCAGTTTGTCTACCCTCAGTGTTATTTTCAGGTGCATTTTGTCCAGTTGAGTTCACGGTCGTCCATTTTCAACGTCTCCTTTAGTTAGTTATATTTCTTATTCTTCAAGTTAGTTTTGTTCTAAGTTAGTGTTCGACACGGGTCTCTTGCATGTTAGTTGTTCAGTATTTCTCTAGGCTGGTTATTTTGTTCCAGTTATGTTCTACGGGTCTCTTCATGTTATTTTGTTCCAGTTATGTTCTACGGGTCTCTTCAGGTTATTTTGTTCCAGTTATGTTCTACGGGTCTCTTCAGGTTATTTTGTTCCAGTTATGTTCTACGGGTCTCTTCATGTTATTTTGTTCCAGTTATGTTCTACGGGTCTCTTCAGGTTATTTTGTTCCAGTTATGTTCTACGGGTCTCTTCAGGTTATTTTGTTCCAGTTATGTTCTACGGGTCTCTTCAGGTTATTTTGTTCCAGTTATGTTCTACGGGTCTCTTCAGGTTATTTTGTTCCATTTATGTTCTACGGGTCTCTTCAGGTTATTTTGAGTCTTCCACGTTTTCGTCTACCCTCAGTTGTTAATCTCAGTGCAGTTTTCGTGACAGAGCTAGTCTCCGTGAGTATCACGTGTCTGCTCCATCTACAACGTCTCCTTTAGATGATAGTGTTGATATTTTCTTATTGCAATATGCAAGAAGTTTGTGTTTAGAGATAGTAGTTGGACAGAACACGCGGAGTCTCTAGACGTTAAGGTTAGGTGATCTTCTCTAGCGCCAAAAGTACCAGGTTCGCTCCCTCGTGGAGCCATTTGGATATTTTGCTAGAGATCCCTAACATCAGTGTAGGTGAGATCGAGTTTCTAGTCCTATTGGAGACGGAGGATAAAATGTAGGTCTTGTGTTAAATTTCAGCACGTAAAAGAAACCTTGGCAGTTCAAAATCGAAAAGGACAGGCTGGAAAGCCTCTGCCCGGGCAAAATTCATTGGAAAAAATTAAACATAAAATTCCTAAATAAATACTTTCACCATTGTCAAAATTACATCAGGACCCTCTCCAGTGCTACGGAGTTCGTGCACTGCAGTTGAGATCTTTCTGTGTAAGAAAGAGATCGGAGAAGACATGGTTACTCACCAAAGTGCAATGATGATGGCTTTTTCTTTATCAATCAATCAATCAATCAATCAATCAATCAATCTCGAACAACGCGTGCGTAGTTTGTTCCGAATTCAAACCCAGGATCTTTGAAATGCAAGACAAACGTCTTACCCACTAAGCCACAGAAACCTCCTCATATTTAACAACTTTCTGTTATATTACATTGTAAATTGCCACAAGTAAAATGTAAATTGCCACAAGTAAAATGTAAATTGCCACAAGTAAAATGTAAATTGCCACAAGTAAAATGTATGAAACGTTTCCAACTAGAAGTTAAAGAAACAACTGTTTGTATGTTGGTAAATAAACAAACATTCGACAAGTATTTGAAGGTTACAAAAGGAGCAACACTAGTCTAACACTGAATTGAACCTTTCCTTTTATTTATTAGATGAGCACAAGGAGTTTTCTTACAAGAACCCCAGAGGAAGCAACGGAAGTAACGAATATGATCAACAAATAAACAGGGTACAGGTATTAAGAGCTTCTGAAAAAACAGACAAACACGGGACTCGAACCACTTACCCTAGTCCTTACGACACCAATCGCCTAGCCTAGCAATACGAGCGTCCTTACGTACACAACCAATGAGCCATTCTAAAAAAATGACACGGGGGAGTGTCTTTCTCAGACGCTTGTTATTACCAGACACAGAAACAATCAGGTAGGGTTCGTTAATAGTGTTTGTACAGGCCCTTTATTTATTAATACGCCCATCGTGAAGTCTTGAAGACGAACGTTTTGAAAACCATGACTAGCTAGGTCTTAAAACTCGCAGTATTGTGTCTTTCCAACAGCATCGACTACCCAACATGGGAAATCAGGTTAGATTCTAACAGTGCTGGTTGAAGTACAGGCTTATTGAGATTGTGTTCAATGAGAGGAAACAGTCGCACATATACACAATGGCTGCTTATTTACCATGTTCAGTTATCTCGGTGTTTTTCCTTTGGTTTCTTAGAACTCTTTGTTCGTTTGCTTGTTTGTTCAAACTTTTGTTTCTCCTTGCTGACAAGGTAAACTAAATCTGACACAACTATCTTACCTGTTCAGTCGTTGAAATATTTCATTGACAATTCCTCAGTCTGTGTGTCAATAATCTATCTGTTGATCTAATTGTCTGTCTATGTCAACATCATCAAGCAGTCTGTCCTGAGTAGAACGTTGCCACCCTAACAGTCCTTCGGAATTTCTCTTTCTCACTTTCTATCTCACTCTCTCTCTCTCTTTTAGACCAGATGTCCCCCCTCTGCAGCCGTCATGTTCAAACGATCAGTTACATCCTGAACTCAACTTCTCCGTGATCTTCTTCTTCTCCAACAGCTTTCCCGTGATGCATCCTTCAATAATGGTCTTGCCCAGTCCATCGTGTCTCTTTATATATCCAAAACACTTCTAATTTCTTATTGTTATTTGTAATATCAGCCAGTTTGTTCTTTGACATTGAGTTCTTTCTGGAATATATTTATTTGTTCTGTTCTCTGTGAATATGCACGATCTTTGTATTCAGATTTTTATTTTCCTTTCAGTTCCATTATATATTGTTTTTATTTGTTTAATTTTTGTTTGTTTGTTTGTTCTTCTTTTACATTTCTTTATGCTATTTCCATCTCTTGTTAGCAGAGAACTGATCAAACATTTCCATCTCTTGTTAGCAGAGAACTGATCAAACATTTCCATCTCTTGTTAGCAGAGAACTGATCAAACATTTCCATCTCTTGTTAGCAGAGAACTGATCAAACATTTCCATCTCTTGTTAGCAGAGAACTGATCAAACTTTTCCATCTCTTGTTAGCAGAGAACTGATCAAACTTTTCCATCTCTTGTTAGCAGAGAACT
Source organism: Arion vulgaris (assembly GCA_020796225.1). Classification (NCBI taxonomy): domain Eukaryota; kingdom Metazoa; phylum Mollusca; class Gastropoda; order Stylommatophora; family Arionidae; genus Arion; species Arion vulgaris. The sequence continues at coordinate 65,532,007 of CM036760.1, forward strand.
GAAGTAATCAAACATTTTCATCTCTTGTTAGCAGAGAACTGAAGTAATCAAACTTTTTCACTTTTTCTATTTTGTTCTCTCTCTCAATAATAATATCTTTTGTCATACTTGCTTTATCCAATGTCATAATTTTTGTTATTGCTACATTGAGATATATAGATTGTGTTATTGCTACATTGAGATATATATTTTGTTATTGCTACATTGAGATATAGATTTTGTTATTGCTACATTGAGATATAGATTGTGTTATTGCTACATTGAGATATATAGATTGTGTTATTGCTACATTGAGATATAGATTTTGTTTTTCGCTTTTCTCTTGCACTTCCATTATTAATTTCTCAATCCATTTTTGTGATGTTGACAGTAACACTGTATCGTCCGAGTATCTTAGTTCAGGTATTTCGTTTTCTCAATAATAAAAGGATCGTGTTTGTGTCCGCTATCTTCTGTAACATTCCTCATGATATTTTCTGCTTATATGTTAAACTGACAAGGCGACAGAATGTCGCCTTGTCTGACTCCCTGTCATGTCAAACCAATCTGATGTATCATCACATGTTCTTACAACCGCCATTTCATCACTATAAAGTTCTCTTATGATCTGTATTAAATATAATGGAAATCCATTTCTTCCAATATGCTTCCCAATTCCTGATGTTCTACACAATCAAATGCATTTGAGTAGTCAATAAAACATGAGTGTGTAATGTCTCTGTATGTCTAATATATTTCTGTGCTGATCTAATTGTCTGTCTATATATTTAATCTATCTGTATGTTGATCTAATTTTCTCTCTCTCTCTCTGTATGTTTGATATATCTATCTGTGTTCATCATAGCTTGTCTTACTCTATATCTTTCATCTATCTATTTGTTCATGTCTGTCTATCCGTCTCTTTGTCTGTCTGTTGATCTAATTTTCGTACCTCCCTATCAACTGTCTGTTTTTCTTGACGTTGGCATATGTGTCTTTCTGCCGCTCGGTGAATTTATATATCAGCTTGCACTAATCAACTATTCCATCCACCTATCACATAGAACTTGTCTTGTCTTTATAAACCATTCTTCTATCCATCATTTCCTTCAACTGTCAATCCTTTCTTCTATCTATCCTCAATGACTTTAGCACTATCTGACTCCAGTTACAATATTGCACTCTATGTCCATTCAACTTCTCATTAAACGATATCACAATCCAATCTTACATCGCTTGTCGTTACACACAGATGTCTAAATCCCATATATTATCAGCTGCTACACACAGATGTCCAAGTCCCATATCCGGTCGCTACACACAGATGTCCAAGTTCCATATATTATCAGCTGCTACACACAGATGTCCAAGTCCCATATCCGGTCGCTACACACAGATGTCCAAGTTCCATATATTATCAGCTGCTACACACAGATGTCCAAGTCCCATATCCGGTCGCTACACACAGATGTCCAAGTTCCATATATTATCAGCTGCTACACACAGATGTCCAAGTTCCATATATTATCAGCTGCTACACACAGATGTTCAAGTCACACGCATTTTCAGAGTCTTTCACTAATTACGTTCACCAATTATATCATATCTCGACTCCATCATTTTATATTCTTCATACGGTTGTGTGTCTATGGCAAAGGGGCTCAAACGTTCGCCTTGGGTTCTGAAGGTTGTGCGGTCGAATGCAGACAGCGAGTCTTTTCACAACTTTTCTTTTAATATTTTAATTGTATATAATAAACCGCCATATAGTTCCCGCTTCTACTTTTAAGTTCTATGCTGTTCTAGTTTTCGCTAAATAATTTGCACTACGCTCTATTAAATTGACTTGATTGTTAGAACAGTAGCATCTGTTATAGTAGTTAGCAGTTAGATATTTCTTGGTTTAAGACGAACAGTCATCCATCTTGATGCAACTGCTACCAAACATTGACTACCACTATTAAAACAACTACTACTATTGCTATCATAACGAATATTTTAATTACTACTACTACTACAACTACTACTACTAACACTACCACTACTTTTACTGCTACTACTACTGTTACTGCTACTACTACTAATGTTACTTCCGCTACAACTACAACAAATCCTACTGTTTCTGCTACCGTCAGTAAATCAGTCAATTAATTTTACTTGTAATGTTGATAAGTATGTATTGATAAGTTTAGAAAAATCCAAGAGGGAAATGTAATCATGTCTCGCAGTCTCATAACGTTTTAAAGTTGTTTATATGTAATGTTGTTGTAACAAATCTAACATTGCTTACACTAGTTAGTTGTTGTACATATAATGTTGTTCTGGCAGACCTAACGTTGCTTACACTAGTTAGTTGTTGTACATATAATGTTGTTCTGGCAGACCTAATGTTGCTTACATAAATAAGTTGTACATATAATATGTGTTGTTTACATAAATAAATTGTACATGTAATGAACATGCGGTAATAGTAAAGATCATAACTGTGCTCATATTGACATAATTAACCGTAGTTGTTACCGCAATATTGATTTTATTCTGTAGAAGATTACCAACTACATAATCTATTAACCATCGGTACACAACATCATAATATCGTTAGTTTGTATGAGAATGCATGCACGTCTGTCTTGGCTTCTAGTTTACCTAACATCAACAGTTATTCCGTAAACTTGCATAGGTTACCCCAACTATTGCCGCCAAACTGTTACATCTGTTTCTTAGATCTTCAGCTGCTACTGCCAGTCTGGAGCGTATGTCGTCAGAGTTCACATGGGGAAATTATTAGAGCTATTCTTCTAGAGCTGTAGGACAGCGTTTCTCAAACTGGGTCCACGGACCCCAGGGTCCACGAGGTACTCACAGGGGTCCACGAGGTACTCACAGGGGGTCCACGAGGTACTCACAGGGGTCCACGAGGTACTCACAGGGGGTCCACGAGGTACTCACAGGGGTCCACGAGGTACTCACAGGGGTCCACGAGGTACTCACAGGGGTCCACGAGGTACTCACAGGGGGTTCATGAGGTACTCACAGGGGGTCCACGAGGTACTCACAGGGGTCCACGAGGTACTCACAGGGGGTCCATGAGGTACTCACAGGGGGTCCACGAGGTACTCACAGGGGGTCCACGAGGTACTCACAGGGGGTCCACGAGGTACTCACAGGGGGTCCACGAGGTACTCACAGGGGGTCCCCGAGGTACTCCCAGGAGTCCACGAGGTACTCACAGGGGGTCCACAAGGTACTCACAGGGGGTTCTTAAGCACTTGAAGAAATATTATGATCTTTGACATTTCAAACAGAAAAATAATTTTAGTAACTGCACAGTATACAAACTCATCTACAACAGAACATCAGGAAAGAAGGCGAGAGTAAGACCACGAAAAATATGATTAGATGACAAAGCAGAATCCTGTCAAAGAGCAAAAATAACAATAACCCAAGCCACCAGAACAGCGCAAGACGAAAACAGAAAACAACATACACTTTGCAATACCCCGGTTACAGTGTGACGACAAAAGAAGAAGAAGAAATAAATTTAGAAAACATGTATAAAAACAGTGGTAAACTAGTTCCGCTGTGAAATCAAAGGACCCGGATCAGACCGGAGTCTAAATGTCTGACAGGACCAAATGAAAGATTATTTGAAGTTTCCCACAGTCTGAGAAATTGGAGCGAGTTTGACTGTTGGTGTGGTGTAATAATAACTGGCAAAACACGTAATCACACAGTACTGTAGTTTTACAAATTACAAAAACAATGACAAAATACAGCAACGTTTCGACCAACAAGGCCTTTATCAAGCAAACGAACAACATGAGTGACAAATTTAAAAAAACAAATGGACGACTAAATTTAAAAAAAAATTTGTCACTCCTGTTGTTCGTTTGCTTGATAAAGGCCTTGTTGGTCGAAACGTTGCTGTATTTTGTCATTGTTTTTGTAATTTGTAAAACTACAGTACTGTGTGATTACGTGTTTTGCCAATCAAATAGTTTTACTACAGCCTCATCTATTTTTCAATAATAACTCCATCTCTAAAAGATTTTCATATATAGAAACTTTGGGGGCGACAGCAAAATGTATTTAAATGGAGGTACGTAGTAATGCAAAATTTGGGAACCACTGCTGTAGAAGACTACTGGGAATTTGGAAGTTGTTAAGAACACTATTGGTTTATGTTCAGTTTACGTTACGTTAAGCTTGCATTGAAAGTTATTTGTTTCAGGTACTAGATCGTTGTCTGCTGTTAGAATATGCCAGGTATCTCGTGACTTGTTTTGTTTGTTAGTTGCTGGATTAAACTTATATGTGGCCTAGGCACGACCTAACACGGGTTTCTTTTTTGGGTTTATCAGAGTGTAATGGGCTTTTTACTCTCCGTGTGGCCATGTGATCTTGGACTAGTCCTAAGAAAAAACTGTTTGTTGAGTATTGTGTTCTGGTATGTGTGTGTGGAGCACTGAGAAGGACTTTTGGTGTTGATTTGAATGTAGCCTTGTAAAGGGCTTTGGTGTTGATTTGAATGTAGCCTTGTAAAGGGCTTTGGTGTTGATTTGAATGTAGCCTTGCACAGGGCTTTGGTGTTGATCTGAATGTAGCCTTGTAAAGGGCTTTTGGTTTGGATCTGGATATAGTCCTGAGAAGGACTTTTGATGTGGATCTGGATGTAACCCTGAAAAGGGTTTGTGTCGTGACAGCATGTGTGAGTCGAGTGTTCTTAGTAACGAACGTTTGTGTGGTCAGAAGTCTAGTCTCACTAATGTAAGGATGTTTATACTAATTTTTAGAAGACATGCACACATGTGGATCACTAGATATGATAGATAGAAAAACAGGTAGTTCGATATACATATATATGTACATGGACGTAGACAAGTAAACACCACACACACACACGAACGCACGCACGCACGCACGAACATACGCACACACACCACACACACCACACACACACATGCACACACCACACACACCACACACACACAAGAATGGAATAATCTGTATGTGACATGCCAGGAGGAGACATAGATTATCGAGTATGTTCACAATTCTCTGACTCTTGTTCTAGCTATTCTTCTTCTTCTTTGAACTCTACATATCAACCACTTTTTACCCCTATGTGATTTATATGTGATCTGAGCCTAAGAACGATTGTTCATTGTGTTAGTTTTGCGCCTATATCCGATTTCTGCGATGCTTTTTATTTACTAGGTAGCTTCCCTAGGTCTTACATCAGTCGCCTCTAACGACATACCTTGTAGGTCGCAGTGGTACTATTCTTTGCTTCCCTTCGTGGGTCATGACACCGCACGGGTGGGTTCTAGCTATCAGTTCTGATACTGTTTTCGTGCAATGCCATGATGTTAAGTTGTTTTCGTGCAATGCCATGATGTTAAGTTGTCAAGAATATTTTTCCTTCTCTCGCTCTCTATCTCTATTTGTTTCATGTATCTTGCCCGTTGTCAAAATATGTTTACACTTCTCTCTTGTCCTAACATGTCCAACGAATATTGATTGTTTTTTTTCTCATGCATTATATATATATATGTAAATAAATAGAGAGAGGAAGAGGTAAACAAGATATATAGACAGGTACTTAGATAGGTATAGGCACGTTGGTACAGGTAGGTAGGTATACAGAGTGATTGATCTCGCACAGATCAAATTGATAAGATAAAAAAAAACTCACACGGGACGGATTAGCGTAAGGCATAAGAGAATTGAGGGTTCAATCCTACACTCCACGTTGTACAGGTGAAAAGAGGGATTGGCTATCCTAACTCCTGCACACGTAGACCTAGAAATGGGAAAAGGGTGGCTATAATTGATCCACTCTTCATAACATAAAGTTTGATAAAGCTACCGGAGAAAAAAACCCCGCAACATCATATTGTTTATAAAGCCAATGTTCCTTGTTGTTCGGATCATGTGGGATGTTTATATTTGTGTTCAGATCAGGTAGGATGTTTATATTTTTCATCCTCTTTGTTCAGGCCGTGCTAAACTTTTTTTTCTGTAGCATTGTTTCCAAAAATGAGATTTCCTTCTTTAACGCTTGTGTAATTGTCCATGATTCACATCCTTTCTGCTACTCCAAGAAAAAAATGCATCTTATCAGAAGTTTTACCTTTTGTTAACTCGCATATGCTACGCCATTAGCTTAACAAAAATAGTTGCTCTCTTAATTGCCCTGGCAATTCATCTTTTCATGTCTTGTACATTTGTGTTTTGTATGTCTTGTCTTTTGTTACTTACGAAGCCAGGATACTTGACATGTATACCATTTTCTATTCTCAGTTTAGTGTGTTACAATACATAGATAGACAGACAGAAACAATAGATACACAGACAGGTAGAATAGACAGATTGATGTGTTTGCTTGTTAGTCAGTTTGTGTGCATGTTTGTACATTTGTTTGGTTGCCTCGTTGTATGTTTACTTATGTGTCTTTGCATTTGTGTTTGTGTAATTTGTGGATGTGTATATGTTTAAGAATGTCTCTGTGCGTGCGTGTGTATATGTACGTTGTTGGTCTGTTTGAATGTTTGTTATGTTTACGTATGTCTGTGTGTATGTGTTGTATGTGTACGTGTATGTCTGGTTAAAGGTTTATTTGTTTACTTATGTCTGCTTGCATATATTGTTACATATAATGTGAGAGCTGTCGAGGGAGATGGAGAGAGGGGGAGAGAGAGAGGAGGAGGAAGGATGGAGCTGTCGAGAGAGCGAGAGAGAGGGATTGAGAGCTGTAGAAAGAGGGAAGAGAGAGAAAAGAGAGTGAGAGAGGATCGAGAGAAATAAATGTGGAGAGGGAGATATCGAGAGAGGGAGAATAGAGAGGGAAGAGGAAGAAAGAGTTGTCGAAAGAGAAGGAGGATAGAGAGGAGAGTAAGATAAGTGGGAGAAAGTGAGCTGTTGAGAGAGGGAAGAGAGAGAGAGAGGGAGAGAAAGAGATGTCAGGAGAGAGAGAGAGAGAGGGAAGAAAGGGATATAGATAAGAGAGGAAGAGAGAGAGAGAGAGGAAAGAGAGGAGATAATGAGATAGGGAGAGAGAAGCGAGATATGAAGAGTGAGATAAAGATAAAAAAAGTAGAAAGAAAGATATAAAAAATTAATAAGAGAGAATATATATATATATATATATATATAATGAAAGAAACAGAAAAATAAATGTCTGTAGTGACTGTTGTATCTCAATTCCTTACAATGTTGTTATTGGTACTATTTGTTCTATGAAGATCATGTCCTGAGCTGTGCCGGCACTATACAAGAAACGATAATCGAGAACAGCGGTTCTCAAACTATGATCTCGTCCGTGTGTTGCCGGGGCTCGCAAGGGAGCAAAGAATAGTAACACTGCGACCTACAAGGCAAGTCGTAAGAAACAACTGAGGTATGGGTCTAGGGAAGCTACCCTAGTAACTAAAAAGCGGTGCAGAAATCAGATGTGCTGGCCTACTTGTAGGCGCATAACTGGCACAACGTATAATCTCTATTAGGCTCGGTTCATATAAAATCACAAAGAGTGGTCAACAATTGATCGATATGGAGAGTTCAAAGAAGAAACTATCATCTGTTCAACTCTCTAAATTAGCAAGACGAGTTAGTGAACTATACAAACAAACCTAACACTATCGGATCATCGACGTATTACTTTTATAAACAGTTTTTAGTTACTAAATCTTAGTTTAAATATACAACAAAAGTCAGAAGAAAGATAATCCTAAAGGATCTAACGACGACAGGTTGGCTTGATTGTCTTTTTATTTACAAAAGTAGCTTCCCTAGACCCCTACCTCAGTCGCCTCTTTCGACATGCCTTGTAGGTCGCAGTGTTACTATTCTTTGCCCCCTTGTGGGCCCCGGCACCACACTGCCTTGCGAGAGTATTGCACAAAGTACAAACTCCGTAGCTCCGACAAAAATCTTAGGGATCCCTAAATAAATGCATTCTAAAATGTTTAGTGTTACTTAAACAAAGATGAGGAGAAATATAACTACATTCTAAAATGTTTAGTATTACTTAAACAAAGATGAGGACAAATATATCTACTTTCTAAAATGTTTAGTATTACTTAAACAAAGATGAGGACAAATATAACTACATTCTAAAATGTTTAGTATTACCTGAACAAAGATGAGGACAAATATAACTACATTCTAAAATGTTTAGTATTACCTGAACAAAGTTGAGGAGAAAGATAACTATCCTGCAAGATGTGAATGACAAGAAATATTGGCGTATAAACAATATTGTCATTTGTTGTTGCTCTGTAGCAATGTCGGACCTTAGTGTATGGAGTGGCTGTCACTTCTAGCCACACGTCTTCACATTTCTAGATCCAAGTGGGCAGGAGTTAGGATGGTAAATTCCTCTCATCCCTTGTAGAACGCCCAGTGTAGAACTGAACCCACCCGTTCCCTCCCTACACGGAGGGACACCAATGCGCGTACAACGAATACATCTGTTGATGAATGTCTTCACTGTAAATGTGATACTTTTTGTCTCATGTTATCACAAGTTCTCAAATTGGGAACCGTATTTATACTGCCTGTTATAGTTATGGTCGTTGTGCACACGAGAAAGACCCCACTCAGAAACATTTTGAGATCCACTGCTCTAGGAAGACTCACAAACGAGAAATTCTAATTTTGCGGTCCCACATCCGGGTACAAGCTTACTCAATTGTGATGTTGTGTCCCTTATTTCAGTAGTTGTCTCCCATTGAATAATCACTAATATTTGATGAATGTTAACATTACCCTGTAGAGACAAGAGCACCATTTACTAGTCCGTCAGACAGAAGAATACATGAATTCGAAGCAGCAAACTTGTGAAATGAAAATGTGTCGTAGTTTTAGCAGAACTATGATTGGAAATGAGAGTCGCAGTAGCGTAGTTGGTAGTGACCTGGCACTCGCTTCGTTGGCTAGTGGTACGGGTTCAATTACACAGTGATCGTGGAATATTTCTTTTTCCAATGTCCTTATGTCCATATATAAATGTCCTTATTAGGACAAACACAGAACAAGACAAAATGTCCTTATTAGGACAAACACAGACATACACTGAACAAGACAAAATGTCCTTATTAGGACAAACACATATCAAGACAAAATGTCCTTATTAGGACAAACACATATCAAGACACAATAACACACAGTCCACACCAGGACAAGTCCCAGGCCACATGGCCACACCAAGAAAATAGGCCAATACGCCCTGATATAACCAAAAAGACATATGTCTTAGGTTGAATGGGGCGAGCCTCGGCCACATAGAGGCTTAACCCACCACCTAATAAACAAACAAACAATATTTCTTTTTAATTCATACTTGGATTCTTATACGAGAGTTACGTCTTACTTTTCATGTTCTTTGGCCTACACGCTCTGATAGGCTCTCATATAACCAATACAATGTTTGTCCTTATGTTGATGGGGATTGACTTGGCTTAAGTTGATGGGGATTGACTTGGCTTAAGTTGATGGGGATTGACTTGGCTTAAGTTGATGGGACTTGACTTGGCATAAGTTGATGGGGCTTGACTTGGCTTAAGTTGATGGGGCTTGACTTGGCTTAAGTTGATGGGGCTTGACTTGGCTTAAGTTGATGGGGCTTGACTTGGCTTAAGTTGATGGGACTTGACTTGGCTTAAGTTGATGGGGATTGACTTGGCTTAAGTTGATGGGGATTGACTTGGCTTAAGTTGATGGGGATTGACTTGGCTTAAGTTGATGGGGCTTGACTTGGCTTAAGTTGATGGGGCTTGACTTGGCTTAAGTTGATGGGGCTTGACTTGGCTTAAGTTGATGGGGATTGACTTGGCTTAAGTTGATGGGGATTGACTTGGCTTAAGTTGATAGGGATTGACTTGGCTTAAGTTGATGGGGATTGACTTGGCTTAAGTTGATGGGGCTTGACTTGGCTTAAGTTGATGGGGCGTGACTTGGCTTAAGTTGATGGGGCTTGACTTGGCTTAAGTTGATGGGGCTTGACTTGGCTTAAGTTGATGGGGATTGACTTGGCTTAAGTTGATGGCGCTTGACTTGGCTTAAAGAGGCTTTCATTTCTTACATAACAAAAATAAAAATAAAAACAATGATCTTTTCTATCGTCTCCAACAAATTGGACAAATCTAACTGATGATCAAGTTATGTGGAAATCAACATTACGCAAATGTGCATAATCTTTTAAAAAGAGGCTTAGAGATGAACTGAAAGGCAATAGGGACAAGCGCAAACTCAGAAGTTGTCACAGTAAAACACTTGCCAATTGACCGTCTTTAACGACGAAAAAAGGCTATATATATATGGTTCACAGTGTGCAGTTCGCACTGATGGTGGACACAGCGACTGGTTTATGGTTGAAACCGGAGTAAAGCAAGGCTGTATTCTATCTCCGCTATTGTTTGGAGTGGCCATTGACTGGGTGATGCGAAAATGTTGCAGGGCGAAACTGGCATTGATTGGGTAGAAAATAGTCAACTAGAAGATTTGTATTTTGCAGAGGATATTGCCTTGTTAAGTAGAAACAACCAAGATATGCTAAGAAAAACAGACAACTTGTCATCTATAGCATCAAAAGTTGGACTGCAGATAAGCTATGAAAAAACAAATATAATGAAGACACCTATGGCAAGTAATGCAGATATCACACTGGAATTTAAAATGATAAAAATAACAGAGCAGTTCACCTATTTAGGTAGCAATTTTGATTGCACAGGAAATGTTAAAAATAAATTATGATACGAATTGGCAAAGCAACATCAGCTTTTAAAAGTCTAAATAAAATATGGAACTGCAAGTTATATAGTATTAAAACTAAATTACAATTTTCAATTCAAATGTTGTATCAATCCTAACATATGCCAGCGAGAGTTGGAAAATGACTAAAGATATAGAAAGCAAGTTGAATGCATTTGAAAATAGATGTCTGCGAAAAATAATGAATATAAAATGGAACGAATTCAGGAGAAGTGATGAAATCAGAAACATGTCTGGTCAACCACTAGTGACAACTGTTATAAGAAAGAGAAGATGGAGATATGTTGGGCACACCTTGAGGAGAAATGATCAAAGAATATGAAAGCAGGCATTGAAGTGGGATGCAAAGGGTTCAAGAAAGAGGTCGACCTAAGGAGACCCTGAAGCGAACTTTGCTGAGAGAGGCAAGAAATATCGGTCTCAGTTCCATGGAGGAGATTGAGCGAGTTGCCCAGGATAGAGCGGTATGGAGAAATTACTTGCAGGCCCTATGTAACGTATAACGGTACGAGAGGAATTATTATTATTTATTATTATTATTTATTATATATATATATATATATAAATAAAACGCTTAACCTATCATTACGATTTTCTTTTTTATCCTGCATTGATTTTCTTAATTTTATTTGTGTATTTTTCTATTTGGTATCTTAATGAAGGCATTGTTGCCGAAATGTTGGTTGTTTAAACAAATATCCAATGTACATGATTTCCCCTGGCTTTTGTAGAATTGTAAATCTCTAGTGAATACTTGCATCAGGAATTGGATACGTTTCAGTGAGCAAGTCCACGTGATAAAACGAATTATGGACTGGATGCCCTACGACGCGACATGTTTGACTTATTTTTTAATGAGATTGTATCCCCTGAGTGATCTACTCTTGAAGGAACCAAAATATCAGAGATAATAATAAGGTTACACCGGATCGACTCAATATACCGGTGTACAGATTCTCGAGTGCACTGTGAAATTAGTCCGTTCCTTTTATAATTAAACATTAACCCTTACTTTTTTGTGTTTTCTTTCTGTCAATATCATCATCGTGTTCCGTTTGAGCTGGTGTGGGCGATCATAGATCTCTACAACATGTCTGTCATGAATGTTAAACATAAGTATCCAAGTTATAATTTGTCCCTTCCATGAGTTGAGACTCTTTAGAAATGTTGCTCTATATTTGTACTATTATATTTCTTTAGAACCGTTATACGTTACATATGGTTTGCAAGCAATTTCTCCATACCACTTTATCCTGGACAACTCGTTCAATCTCTTCTACGGAAATGTGTCCGATACTTCTATCAGCAAAGTTCGTTTTAGGGTATCCCTAGATCGTCCTTTGTTTCTTGTACACTTTGCTTCCCACCTCAATGCCTGCTTTGTGATTCTTGTACACTTTGCTTCCTACTTCAATGCCTGCTTTGTGTTTCTTGTACACTTTGCTTCCCACCTCAATGCCTGCTTTGTGATTCTTGTACACTTTGCTTCCCACCTCAATGCCTGCTTTGTGATTCTTTGATCATTTCTTCCGCATAGCGTGCGAACATATCTCCATCTTCCCATTTCATTCTGGTTTTTTTGTTGAATAATTTGTAAGGCCACTTTTGTTCGTCTTTTAATTTTGCTTCCTTTAATTTCCATCTGTTGCTTGCAGTGAATCAAGATATGCAAAACTGTTCACAAATTCTATTTTCTTTCCAATGGTAAAATTATCATTTCTCATGTTTGTTTTATCCGTTGTCATTATTTTTGTTTTTACCACTTCGAAATATAAATTTTGTTTTTCCCTTTTCCCTTGCATTTCCATTATTAATTTCTCAATACGTTTTTCCGATGTTGATAGCAACACTATATCGTCAGCATATATATCTTAGATACACACTAATCAGGACCGTGCTGTATATTTTCTCAGTATGATGCAAGTCTTCGAAATGCCTCCTCTTAAATATTTTTTCTTTAAAATAACCTTCGTTTGCGATTTTTGAAACTGTCCAAAATGTGAATACTTTTTTTATTTTGAAAATATAAACTACTTTAAAATAATGATATCAACTATCAACTACAACAATCTACTTATAGTTTTACCCTTCTAACTTTAACTTTAACAAATTCGCTAATTATGGATGTGTAGTCTAGAGTGGCAGACAATGTAGATTCAGTATAAATTAATGACAGATTTATAAGTTCTGTTTGGCTTATTGAACTTTAGAGGCGTGCAATAAATTATAAATCGTATACATCAATATCGGAATAACATAGATTTTTAATTCTTAAATGGTTAAAATTATATTTTTATTTCTCTGATTATGCCGCCCCCTTACGGTTCCGCCTGATGCGGCCGCCTCTTTGTATCATAGCACGGTATGACCCTGACACTAATCAAAACGTGATATGAAAAGCTTCACAGATACCCTCAACCGAAACCGGTAGTTTTTACTAGTTTGTTAGCTCCCAAATAAAATCTATTTCTCAACTCTCACAGCCGTACATTCAAACTAGCGATATAACCTTCCTAATAGATACGCCTATGGTAGTGCCAACTCAGTTCACGTCAAATCAAGCAAGCACCAGTTATTGAACTCTGATTTTCAATCAAAGCCTCCACTTTTATGGAATCAATCAGCCTTCACTTCACCAGTCAGTGACGCACTTCTACGCACCAACGACCCTCAACTTGCCAACCTGTATTTGTTGGAAGAAACTAGGCCACCCGTGAGCAAGCAGTAATCTTCTTCTGTCACACCGTCAGATGTTATCACACATGCTTTCTATAGCTTCCGTGGTGCACAAGTCGACTGCTCTTATCAAAGTTATTACAATACTTTCTTTTGAAATCTTGCAATTCTAGACATTTCTAACGGATGATTATTTAATCGAAATAAAATAGTTTTTACATTTGAATATGTGTAATTTTTTACATTCAAGTTGAACAAGTTAATCTTAGAGTTTAGTTCCAGTCATGTATATAGTCTAGTTGTCTGTTTAGTTGGAGTCATGTATATAGTCTAGTTGTTTGTTTAGTTGGAGTCATGTATATAGTCTAGTTGTTTGTTTAGTTGGAGTCATGTATATAGTCTAGTTGTTTGTTTAGTTGGAGTCATGTATATAGTCTAGTTGTTTGTTTAGTTGGAGTCATGTATATAGTCTAGTTGTTTGTTTAGTTCGAGTCATGTATATAGTCTAGTTGTTTGTTTAGTTCGAGTCACGTATATAGTCTAGTTGTTTGTTTAGTTGGAGTCATGTATATAGTCTAGTTGTTTGTTTAGTTCGAGTCATGTATATAGTCTAGTTGTTTATTTAGTTCCAGTCATGTATATAGTCTAGTTGTAGTTTGATTTTGTAGTCGAGTTTTGTATTTGTTAAAGACTCGTAGTCTTCAGTCGAGTTTTAGTAACTTTGTTCAGTCGAGTGTTGTATTTATTAAAGAATCGTAGTCTTCAGTTGAGATTTACTAGCTTTGTTCAGTCGAGTTTTACTAACTTTGTTCAGTCGAGATTTAGTACATTTGTTCAGTCGAGTTTTAGTATATTTGTTCAGTCAAGTTTTAGTATATTTGTTCAATCGAATTTTAGTACATTTGTTCAGTCGAGTGTTGTATTTATTAAAGAATCGTAGTTTTCAGTTGAGTTTTACTAGCTTTGTTCAGTCGAGTTTTACTAACTTTGTTCAGTCGAGATTTAGTACATTTGTTCAGTCGAGTTTTAGTATATTTGTTCAGTCGAGTTTTAGTACATTTGTTCAGTCGAGTGTTGTATTTATTAAAGAATCGTAGTCTTCAGTTGAGTTTTACTAGCTTTGTTCAGTCGAGTTTTACTAACTTTGTTCAGTCGAGTTTTACTAACTTTGTTCAGTCGAGTTTTACTAACTTTGTTCAGTCGAGTTTTAGTACATTTGTTCAGTCGAGTCTTGGTAACTTTGTCCAATCGAGTTGTAGTACATTTGTTCAGTCGAGTTTCAATAAATTTATTCAGCTGAGTTTTAGTCAGATTTATTGCCGAGTTGTCGTTATTGTTACAATAAAGTTCTCTTGATTGCTACAAGATGATGGTCTCACCAATCATCAACACAGTGTAAATAGAAATGTATTAACTATGTAGATATCATCCTATACTTGAACATGACAATAGTGGCACATGTTTTACAGTACGCCACCATCAACCACAGTAAACTAGTCGTCGATTTTCTGGACACCACTTATACGTTAAGTAGTTTGTCATTGTTTTCTGGACGGTGAGGTCTATTAATAACTTTCGTAAAAATCTACGGGGAAAAAATTTGCTTCCAAATTGCCCGACGCGGAGTTTGAACCAGGAACGCCTTGGCTGTCATCGAGTTCACAGTCGCTTAAGCTACAGACGCCCACTACTTACAATACTACTACTAATAATAATAATAATAACGATAGTAATGTTAGTATAGTTGAGATGCCGACGCTGTCTTCAGTGAAAAAACAAAAGGGTGGAGTTAGGGAGCAGTAGAATGGTTATAGAGCTCAGAGAAAGAACCAAGGAGATACCAGTGGAGAAAGAGCTACGGCAGAGACGCTGACGATGGATAAGACATGCACTGAGAAACCGACTGGAAGCATTGTAAGACAGGCACTGTTTTGGAACCCGCAGGGAAAGAGGAGTAGGGGAAGGCCTAGACATATCCGGAGAAGAGAGCTGGAGGATGATATTAAAAGGATAGGTAAAACATGGAAAGAATTGGAAGGGATGGCTTTAGAGAGGACGAGCTGGAAGGCGTTTGCTGAAGACATGTGCTCCATTGTGAGTTGAAAGGTGAAGAAGAAGAATGGTTATACAAACAGTAAAAATAGACATAACCATTCAGTTAGCAATGACAAACTATTGAACGTATAAGTGGTGCCTAGAAAATCAACGACTCGTTTACTGTGGTTGATAGCGACGTTCTGGAAAGGATATACCAGGATTTCCATATCTCAGAATGGTTATAAAATACAACACAATTGCAAATGTCTGAAGATTGTGTCAAGGAAGTGCTACCCAAAAAAAGTAACTTTCTCAGCAAATATGATTATCGTTAAAGCAGGCAAAGCCAAATAAGGTGCCATGAATGTATGACACCGACGCCATAGCATGAAGCCACCGTGTGTGTGACAGCTCTGCATTAATGTGTTACTGTACTGTAAACAATGTCAACACAAGACTTTCTGTGTAATGAAAATGTTGCAGGTTATAAAACAACAATATGATCTTATGATCTTATTATTGCCAATGTGTTGTCGGGCTTGCAAGGAGCAAATAATAGTAACACTGCAACCTACAAGGCATGTCGTAAGAGGCGACTAAGGTAGGGGCCTAGGGAAGCTACCTAGTAAATAAAAAGCTTCGCAGAAATCGGATGTGCTGGCCTATTTGTAGGCGCATAACTAGCACAACGCACAATCGCTCTTAGGCTCAGATCACATACATATATATCACACAAAGAGTGGTTAAACAAGTGGTCGATGTGGAGCGTTTGAAGAAGAAGAAGTATGATCTTATTGTGATCAGAACTCGGTAATATTCAGGGTATGGAAAGAGTTAACCGGAAATATTTTTATATTTCGTAGAAGCACACTCTAATTTGTTCGGATTCACTCTCTCTCTCTCTCTCTCTCTATCTCTCTCTATCTCTCTCTATCTCTCTCTATCTCTCTCTCTCTCTCTCTCTATCTCTATCTCTCTCTATCTCTCTCTCTCTCTATCTCTCTCTCTCTCTCTCTCTCTCTCTATCTTGTGACAAGTCTCTACTCTGTGGGGAAGTGGTCAAGACGTCTGTATTTCATGCTGAGGGTGTGAGACGTCTGTGTTCCATGCTGAGGGTGTGAGACGTCTGCGTTCCATGCTGAGGGTCTGAGACGTCTGTGTTCCATGCTGAGGGTGTGAGACGTCTGCGTTCCATGCTGAGGGTGTGAGACGTCTGCGTTCCATACTGAGGGTGTGAGACGTCTGCGTTTCATGCTGAGGGTGTGGGTTGGAATCCAGACGGCATTGTGTTGTTCACAATTGCAATTTTTTCTGAAGATCCATAGATTGTTTCTGGAACTACTGAGTTTGTGCTTTGTGCAATGCTATCGACAGGTAGAGTTCAGTTTATTAAGAAATGTAGCGATTCTTATGGGGAGACCGGTGCAATGAAATCCAATCTTCGCCGTTGAATCGTAAACGTTTAGTCTCTACATTGTTTAAAGGGACATCATCATCCAATAGCTTGTCCTAAGCAGAGCTTTTCCACCTTAAACTTTGAAATTTCTAACGCCTCCGCAGGCGTCACGCTCAAACCATCATTTGGTTTTCATTTTAGCTTATATGCAGTATACAAAAAACATCAAACATGAACTAGACATACATTTGAAAGGCTTACAGTAGATTTATTGTTGTTATTGGTGCGTAATTTTAAAAACCTCAATATCCACGTGTTTTTAGTGTTTTCCCGTTATTTACCGGAAGACCAAAAGTGTTTACAATTGAACGGACAAGTTACGTTTAGTTTTCCGAAGGTCATTTCAATAGCCTCATTCCTTTCATAGGCGTGCACATTGTAGAGTCTTTACAATGAGTATAAGAGTAAATTTTGTGACACTGCAAAGCATCACAATGCAGATGTATCAATATTTTTGTAGAGAAGCTAAGGGTGGGAGCATTTCTAACTCTGAGCAGAGGGCAATGTGCGTTTTGAGAGTAAATCGACGTACATTCAATCACTGGATCCAAGACTTTTCAAGTACATGTACAATGCAACCAAGAACGCAAGGTAGAAAGAAAGTCGTAGATAGTTTTGATAGAGATCTTATTCGAAGAGAATTGTGTTGAATGTTTGAGTTGAAAGAAACAGTGATATTGGGGAAATTAAAGATGGGGCTTAGAAAGAACAACGACATCGATGTGTCAAAATCGACATTATGTAGAGCTGGGGATGGGGGAAGGGCAGGCTTCAAATTTAGAAAATAAGCCGGTGGAAGAAACATTATCTGTGAGAAACCGCATCTAGTTGTGATGGGAAGCAAATATTTGAGTGAAGTTAGAGATCTGCGTCGACAAAGCTATGACATTGTGTATTTGGACGAAACATGGATTAATGCTCACCACACCAATCGAAAAGAATGGCAGTCATCAGATGGAACGATTAAGAAATTAGTACCAAGTGGCAAAGGGCAGCGTTTTATAATTGCACATGCAGGCAGTAGACAAAATGGGCTGTTGAAGAATGATCAACTCCTATTTGTTTCGAAATCGGCCGATAATCGGGACTGCCACACGGAAATGAACGGTCATATATTTAGAGAGTGGATTGAGAAAACTATACTTCCGACATTAGATAGGCCCTCTTGTCTGATAATGGATAATGCATGATACCACAATGTAGTGACACAAGAAGGCAAAGTTCCGACGTCGTCTAGTAAAAGAATATACAATACAGATATTTGCATGAGATTGTCATCAATGTACACATCTGGTCCTTTTCAAGACCACCACAATCATCCTGACCTCTTAACATGACAACTGTATCGAAATGAAGGTACAAGTTGAAGTAAAATCATTTCTTTTGTATGATTTCCACTCACGTGAAAAATGTGGATACACCTATGACTTATCAAAAGTTGTAAATTTGTTATATTACTGCAATTTATATTTTGTACTATAGTCTGTCCATTAATTCGTGAGCACGTTTGAAATTGATTTTCTCGAAAACTACCTGTTGGATCTCAGTGATTATTTGCATGCAGCCTTAGAATATCCATGACGCTAAAATAAAGCTAACCAGTAGTTCATAGATGCTACGGATTTTGCACATCGGCGAATTCCTTTGATCTTTTATGACAATTGCAAATACGGGGCTCAAATTTTAGATTTTACAGCAATCCTAGAATTTGTCCATGTCAATTCTATTCATAGGTGTATCTCCATATTAACTTGATAGGTCAAGTAATTAAGTGTGTTGCCCTTTATGTGCAATCGTGAACTTGGATACAATATGCAACAGTTAGTCCTCTCCTTCGGTCACCATTAGACCCCAGGGTGTCTTAACTTCACCACAAATTGTATGATGGTAGACGCATTTGGATATGGAAATGTATACGTTGCTATTTCTCAGTCTGTAATCAAAATATTATTTATATCATCCCGAATATGACGATTCCATGAGGTTGATAATTGTTACTGGCTGGACAAATTGTAATCCATCTCGGTGCCAGTACTCGTCTTCCTCTCGGAGCACATGTTCAACACACTTCTTCCAGAACTGCATGTCTATCATTGAGAGGGACTCACGTGTCAGAACTTCAACATCACACATTTTAAACGTCCTGTTCTGTTCGGCAACTTGCCCTTTTACTTTAGCCCAGACAAGCTCTATCGGATTGAGGTGAGCATGATATGGAGGTAGTCGCAAAGACGTGTGGCCGTATTCCGCAATGATTTTGTCAATATGAAACACCTTTGTCTTATTTGTCATCCTCACCAGGTGCAACAACTCGGGTTTCAAATATGTATCATCGAAGCTGACATTTTCCTTAGCAAGCCAAGTCTTAATTTGATCTTTTGTATTTGATGCAGTTGGTACTTTGTCTTCCGCTGATACTGCGTTGTGATAGGATGCATTATCCATTACCAAGCATGATGGTCTGTTTAGAATTGGAAGTAGATCTTTCTCCATCCAGTGCCTGAAAATATGTTCATTCATTTCTGTGTGGTAGTCCCTACCGTCGGTACTTTTGATTGGAAAATAAGTCCAGCGTCATGGACAAGACCTTCTTCACTGCTTCCTGCACGTGTTAGTATAATACGCTGGCCTTTGCTGCTTGGTATTTTTCTTTTCTGTTCACCGTCTACTGATTGCCATTCTTTAGCATTGGTGTGGTGAGCATTGACCCAGGATTCGTCCAAATATACAATATCATAGCCTTGCCTCCGCCACTCACGGATCTGCCTCAGGTATTTACTTCGGGCAGCAATTAAATGTGGCTTTTCACAAATAATATTCCTGCCGCCTATAGTTTTTCTGAAGGTGAAGCCGGCGGCTCTTACAATTTTCCATAGAGTACTTTTAGAAATGTCTATGCTGCAATCTGATTGCAGTTTTAATTTCAGTTTCCTGAGAGTAACAAGTTGATTTGTCGCAAACATTTTCAAGAGCTCCCGTCTTATGACATCTATGTCAAAGTCGTCAATTGTTCTTTTCCTTCCTTGCTTGACATTAGTGCACTTTGTGTCCTGTTTAATCCATCGGGAAAAGGATTCTCTATTCAGACCAAGCGCCAGTTGCGTTCGTTTCTCAGGGTTATGAATATCGCAATATAGATGACCTCTCTTAGATTCCCCACGGAAGTGTTGGTATAGTAAAACTGTAACCTTCTGCATTGTTATAAATGTGCACTTCAGACTCATTATGAATGTGATATCAATGTCAGTTTTGATAAGCCAACAAATATGATACAATAGCTTCATACAAATAGCGAGATACACCTATAACTATACAACGGTATCCCAATTATAACGTCATATGCTTTCCGCTTTCAAAGTCGACTGGGTTAGGTGCACGGAATTCGTGAAATTGTTGTTTACTCACGATATTTCAATGTTGCCATAATGTATTTTTAGAACAACGCGTCTGTGTACCGTAGATCTGTTACTATTGTGTACAATCCGGTGAGGTTGATTTTAATATAACCTGAAGAAGAAATATTTCAAACTACATCAAATTTTCTTGGAAAAAATATTTCTCTAGCGTCATGGATATTCTAAGGCTGCTTGCAAAAATCACTGAGATCCAACAGGTAGTTTTCGAAAAAATCAATTTCAAACGTGCTCACGAATTAATGGACAGACTATACCAAAATAATTATTTGGTTGTCAAAGATCAAAGAAAATCGCCGCTTCAGTAAAACGCAGTAGCTACAGAAATTTAAATTATATATGCTTAATGTCATTGGAAATCGAAGACCACATGCAAAATTACATTGTATTTCATGCAAGGGTTATTGAGATATTAGAAGAAGTTTGTGGGCATGAGATTTGAAATGCACTATAGTTCTATCCCATACTGTTTTCAGTTATTCAATTTTTTGTAAGACCATTTTGTTTTCTTTTAATTTTCTTCATTCCCATTTTCATCTCCTGTTAGCAGTGAACCGAGCTATTCAAAAATGTTCACATTTTCAATTTCCTCTTTGGCTGCTAAAAATATTCTTTGTCAAGCTTGGTTTTATCAGTTTTCATTATTGTTGATTTTGTTACATTGGAATACATATTTTGTTTTACAGGGTAGCAGTTGCAAACCTTCCATGTCATATGTTGTTATGTAGGGTAGCAGTTGCAAATCTTTTATGTCATATGTTGTTATGTAGGGTAACAGTTGCAAATCTTCTATGTCAAGTGTTGTTCTGTAGGGTAACAGTTGCAAATCTTCTATGTCATGTGTTGTTATGTAGGGTAACAGTTGCAAATCTTCTATGTCATGTGTTGTTCTGTAGGGTAGTAGTTGCAAATCTTCTATGTCTTCTGTAAAAGGTAAAACATGTAAATATATCTGAAGTAATGTCGTTTTACAACATAAAATCAAGAAACAGTGACGTTTCGACCAAAAGGTCTTTATCAAGCATAAGATACAAAACAAGCGGCGAAATTGAGACTGGTCTTATACAGAAGCCATCACAGATACTGTCAGACGGTAAATCCCTAACTGCCTTTAAATTAAACATTTACAAAGTCCCTAACGCTTTCAGTCAGTATGTTTGTTATCTCTAGGCGCATTTATTTTGTAGTGTATACTGAATTAGACAATATACTGTCTTTGCGTCATCTTACAAAAATATAACGAGCCGATATATCGGCTCAGAAGCACGAATGGGTTAATTGTTATATATGTTGTTCCTCCAATGTTTAATGTTAAGGGGGTAGATTAACGTATTACACCGACTGCCCTCTATGACTTGGTCGCTCTATGACTCTGTCGCTCTATGACTCGGTCGCATTATGATTCGGTCGCTCTATGACTCGGTCGCTCTATGATTCGGTCGCTCTATGACTCGGTCGCTCTATGACTCGGTCGCTCTATGACTCGGTAGCGCTTACTCGGTCCCTGTATGACTCGGTCTCTCTATTGCAGAAATAGTACACCAACTACAGAAAGTATTGCATCCAGCCTGAAACTTCAAACCGTCAGCAATAATTTTAAGGATTTCAAATAAAGTAGGCACTAGTGAATCGACCGACGATGTCCGAATTTGAACCCACATCTTTCAGATTGATTGATTGATTGATAGGACTATCATCATTGCACTTTGGTGAGTAACCATGTGTGCTCCGATCTGTTTCTTACACAGGAAGAGCTCAACGGCAGTGCACAAGCTCCGTAGAACCTGCGAGGGTCTGCGATTGCCAGTCTGCCCAGCGTGTTCGTAGCGAGTTGGACTACGGGCACCAAACCGAAGGATTACGATGTCCAGGGCACCGAGCCAAAGAGCTGAAAGCTCACGTGCTTTTGGATCGGAAAAAAATAACCTGCGAGTGTCCCCGATGTAATTTTTAAAATAGTGAAAGTTATTTGTAAGAATAAAAAAAAAATCTTTCTAGTGAATTTTGCACGGGCAGCGGCTTTCCAGCCTAACCGTTTCGATTTTCAGCTGCCAAGGTTTCTTTTACGTGCTCAACTTGAACACGGAACTTAGGTTTTATCGTCCGTCTCCGATAGGACTAGGAACTCGATCTCACCTACACTGAAATCAGGGATCTCTAGACAAATATCCCAATGTCTCCACGAGGAAGCGAATCGAGCACATTTGGGACGAGAGGCGAGCACCTGACAGCTACTCCACCGCGACCCCCTCACGACCTTAAGAATGCAAGGCAACGGTGTTACCACTTCATCATAGAGACACATGTTCTTCTTCTGTCACTGCCCTGTCATATAACATCGTAACAGTTGGATCAATATATTCAATTCAAGGTTATGCCACATATTTTTGTTGAAATATATTTAATAATCGTTGTTAGCTCTAAGAAGCAAATTAGTGAGAATTAACCAGTTTGAGCGTGATGGGGCGACATGACAGGTCAATATGAACTTGCTACATTGAGACGGTAATCGTGCTATGAGGGCAAGGCTTTTCAGAATGTATCGTTATATGTGAGATACATCTAGGATATGTCGATGGGGCAAAACAAACATGAAGGATACATTAATAAAAAGTTGTTCAAAGTTTGTTTGTCCCCGTCTAGTGTTTTACTAAACTTATCACAAAGTGTGTTTGTCCCTGTCTAGTGTTTTATATCCACCTTATCACAAAGTGTGTTTGTCCCCGTCTAGTGTTTTATTCAGCTAATCACAAAGTGTGTTTGTCCCCGTCTAGTGTTTTATTCAGTTGATCACAAAGTGTGTTTGTCCCTGTCTAGTGTTTTAATCAGTTGATCACAAAGTGTGTTTGTCCCTGTCTAGTGTTTTACTAACCTTATCACAAAGTGTGTTTGTCCCTGTCTAATGTTTTACTCACCTTTTCACAAAGTGTGTTTGTCCCTGTCTAGTGTTTTACTCACCTTTTCACAAAGTGTGTTTGTCCCTGTCTAGTGTTTTACTAACCTTATCACAAAGTGTGTTTGTCCCTGTCTAGTGTTTTACTCAAATTATCACAAAGTGTGTTTGTCCCTGTTTAGTGTTTTACTAACCTTATCACAAAGTTTGTTTGTCCCTGTCTAGTGTTTTACTAACCTTATCACAAAGTGTATTTGTCCCTGTCTAGTGTTTTATCCACCTTATCACAAAGTGTATTTGTCCCTGTCTAGTGTTTTATTCACCTTATC
Source organism: Arion vulgaris (assembly GCA_020796225.1). Lineage (NCBI taxonomy): Eukaryota > Metazoa > Mollusca > Gastropoda > Stylommatophora > Arionidae > Arion > Arion vulgaris. Next base: position 65,555,563 of record CM036760.1, read on the forward strand.
ACAAAGTGTGTTTGTCCCCGTCTAGTGTTTTACTAACCTTATCACAAAGTGTATTTGTCCCTGTCTAGTGTTTTATCCACCTTATCACAAAGTGTATTTGTCCCTGTCTAGTGTTTTATCCACCTTATCACAAAGTGTATTTGTCCCCGTCTAGTGTTTTACTCACCTTATCACAAAGTGTATTTGTCCCTGTCTAGTGTTTTATCCACCTTATCACAAAGTGTGTGTGTCCCCGTCTAGTGTTTTATTCACCTGATCACAAAGTGTGTGTGTCCCCGTCTAGTGTTTTATTCACCTGATCACAAAGTGTGTTTGTCCCCACCTAGTATATTATCCCCCTTATCACACAGTATTTAGTCCCCTTCTAGTATTTTCTCCACCGTAACCAGTGATCGTGAGCGTCTGTAGCTTAAGTGGTAGTGAGCTCGATCACCACCCAGGCTTACCTGGTTCAAACTTCGTGGCAGGCATTTTAGAAGCAAATCGTTTCCGTGGGATTTTTACGAAAGGTAAAAATAGATCCCACCGTTCAGAAAGCAATGGCAAACTACTGAACGTTTAAGTGTTGCCTAGAAAATCAATGACTAGTTTATCGTGGTTGCTGTCTACGTCCTGTAAAGGATATGCCACGATTTTCATTTTTTTTTTTAAAACCAGTGATCAACGGGGACTATAATATTATTCGATACAAAATATCATTTTCCGGTGGAGAAACATGCACTCCATTCCTTGCCTTAGTGGTATGAACACACATATTTATGACAATGACTTGAGTTGAGACTGAGAATGAGTGTAGTTTGGAACTAAAACTTGTGTCAACAGAGACTTCTCGGCTGGAAGAGCTGAGACAGAGACTTCTCTGCTAGAAGAGCTGAGACAGAGACTTCTCTGCTAGAAGAGCTGAGACAGAGACTTCTCTGCTAGAAGAGCTGAGACAGAGAGAGTTCTGCTAGAAGAGTTGAGACAGAGACTTCTCTGCTAGAAGAGCTGAGACAGAGAGAGTTCTGCTAGAAGAGTTGAGACAGAGACTTCTCTGCTAGAAGAGCTGAGACAGAGACTTCTCTGCTAGAAGAGCTGAGACAGAGACTTCTCTGCTAGAGGAGCTGAGACAGAGACTTCTCTGCTAGAAGAGCTGAGACAGAAATTTCTCTGCTAGAAGAGCTGAGACAGAGAGAGTTCTGCTAGAAGAGTTGAGACAGAGACTTCTCTGCTAGAAGAGCTGAGACAGAGACTTCTCTGCTAGAAGAGCTGAGACAGAGACTTCTCTGCTAGAAGAGCTGAGACAGAGAGAGTTCTGCTAGAAGAGTTGAGACAGAGACTTCTCTGCTAGAAGAGCTGAGACAGAGACGTCTCTGCTAGAAGAGCTGAGACAGACTTCTCTGCTAGAGGAGCTGAGACAGAGACTGCTAGAAGAGCTGAGACAGAGACTTCTCTGCTAGAAGAGCTGAGACAGAGAGAGTTCTGCTAGAAGAGTTGAGACTTCTCTGCTAGAAGAGCTGAGACAGAGACTTCTCTGCTAGAAGAGCTGAGACAGAGACTTCTCTGCTAGAAGAGCTGAGACAGAGAGAGTTCTGCTAGAAGAGTTGAGACAGAGACTTCTCTGCTAGAAGAGCTGAGACAGAGACTTCTCTGCTAGAAGAGCTGAGACAGAGACTTCTCTGCTAGAAGAGCTGAGACAGAGAGAGTTCTGCTAGAAGAGTTGAGACAGAGACTTCTCTGCTAGAAGAGCTGAGACAGAGACTTCTCTGCTAGAAGAGCTGAGACAGAGACTTCTCTGCTAGAAGAGCTGAGACAGAGAGAGTTCTGCTAGAAGAGTTGAGACAGAGACTTCTCTGCTAGAAGAGCTGAGACAGAGACGTCTCTGCTAGAAGAGCTGAGACAGACTTCTCTGCTAGAGGAGCTGAGACAGAGACTGCTAGAAGAGCTGAGACAGAGACTTCTCTGCTAGAAGAGCTGAGACAGAGAGAGTTCTGCTAGAAGAGTTGAGACTTCTCTGCTAGAAGAGCTGAGACAGAGACTTCTCTGCTAGAAGAGCTGAGACAGAGACTTCTCTGCTAGAAGAGTTGAGACAGAGACTTCTCTGCTAGAAGAGCTGAGACAGAGAGAGTTGTTCTTCTAGAAGAGTTGAGACAGAGACTTCTCTGCTAGAAGAGCTGAGACAGAGACTTCTCTGCTAGAAGAGTTGAGACAGAGACTTATCTGCTAGAAGAGCTGAGACAGAGACTTCTCTGCTAGAAGAGCTGAGACAGAAACTTCTCTGCTAGAAGAGCTGAGACAGAGACTTATCTGCTAGAAGAGCTGAGACAGAGAGAGTTCTGCTAGAAGAGTTGAGACAGAGACTTCTCTGCTAGAAGAGCTGAGACAGAGACTTATTTGCTAGAAGAGCTGAGACAGAGACTTATCTGCTAGAAGAGCTGAGACAGAGACTTCTCTGCTAGAAGAGTTGAGACAGAGACTTCTCTGCTAGAAGAGCTGAGACAGAGAGAGTTCTGCTAGAAGAGTTGAGACAGAGACTTATCTGCTAGAAGAGCTGAGACAGAGAGAGTTCTGCTAGAAGAGTTGAGACTTCTCTGCTAGAAGAGCTGAGACAGAGACTTCTCTGCTAGAAGAGCTGAGACAGAGAGAGTTCTGCTAGAAGAGTTGAGACAGAGACTTCTCTGCTAGAAGAGCTGAGACAGAGACTTCTCTGCTAGAAGAGCTGAGACAGAGACTTCTCTGCTAGAAGAGCTGAGACAGAGAGAGTTGTTCTTCTAGAAGAGTTGAGACAGAGACTTCTCTGCTAGAAGAGCTGAGACAGAGACTTCTCTGCTAGAAGAGTTGAGACAGAGACTTATCTGCTAGAAGAGCTGAGACAGAGACTTCTCTGCTAGAAGAGCTGAGACAGAAACTTCTCTGCTAGAAGAGCTGAGACAGAGACTTATCTGCTAGAAGAGCTGAGACAGAGAGAGTTCTGCTAGAAGAGTTGAGACAGAGACTTCTCTGCTAGAAGAGCTGAGACAGAGACTTATTTGCTAGAAGAGCTGAGACAGAGACTTATCTGCTAGAAGAGCTGAGACAGAGACTTATCTGCTAGAAGAGCTGAGACCCCTTCTCTGCAACCGCTTTCACATACCTTGGAAGTGTTATTAGCAATGAAGGAGGCGCTGGATCTGACATTAAAAACAGACTTAGTAAGGCACGAAGTGCATTCATGACCTTCAAACCGCCTGGAAATCTGCCCAATACAGAATCAGAACCAAGACTAGTATCTATAACAGATGTGTGCTGTCAACATTGTTGTACGGATCGAAATGCTGGAGAATGACAGAACAGGATATGTCCAGACTCTCCACCTTTCATACAACTTGTCTGCGAAAAATCTTACGCGTGTACTGGCCGACTACTATCTCGAACCAAGAATTGCTTGCACGATGCCAACAAGAGAATATGGGCACTATCATCCGAAGACGACGCTGGAGATGGATTGGACATGTGATGCGCATGGAGACTAGCTCCGACACGAAAACTGCACTGAGATGGACTCCAGAGGGTAGGCGAAAGCGTGGAAGACCCAAGACGACCTGGAGGAGAACGATAGAGCAAGAACTGAAAGAAATGAATTATAGCTGGAACACAATACAGAGGAAGGCCATGAACAGGGAAGAATGGTGTACGTTTGTTGCTGCCCTAAACGCCAAGGCCGTAACAGGCTAAAGAGAGAGGGAGAAGAGCTGAGACTTAGAGCTCTGCTAGAAGAGCTGAGACAGAGAGCTCTGCTGGAAGAGCTGTGGCTTGCGTATAACCAGTGACCCATGGGAACTATCAGAATGCATCAACTTTGTTATCTGCTGAAAGTGACTGCGCGTCTATGAGTCTGTTCCAAGAGCAACCACCTCACGTATTCTCAAAGAAGTAACTAAGTATTAGCAGAGAATATGTGATGTAGAAGAATAAAGTGTTAGAAACATTACAATACCTGGCCTAGCATGTGGGGAAGGGGGCGTTCTCGTCTCTCGCTAACTTTCACAAGGGGGACTCTGTAGCTAATTGGGTAAGCCTTTGCCATGTGTTCTGAAGGTTGTGGATTCGAATCCGGTCTGCGTTGTTCTGTTCACAAGTGCATTTCTTTCAGAAACACCTAGAATTGTTACCGGTGCTACAGCTACAGAGTTTGAAATTTATGCTATGCTCTCGGCAGGTGGGGTGCCACTTCTGTGGAGAAGGACCGAGCTATATGGGATTTTTCTTTTCCCGATCCAGAAGCTCTTGAGCGTTTAGCTCTTCGGCTCGTGCTACATGGGATAAAACCGGGTGCAATGAAGTCAATCCTTCGCCTTGATATCCTTTAGAAGCACATAGAGATAAGAACATATTTTAGATAGATCGAGTCAAACCATGAGAGCATCATGAGAATTATTCAGTGCTACATAGAGACAATACTGACGTACGGATGCCAGACATGGACAATAACCAAACAGATAGAACAATTTCTGGAGGCCACAGAGATGTGGTTTGACAGAAGAAGAATGATGAGAATCTCATGGATTGCTAAAATAACTAATGTGCAGGTGTTGAATGAGGTCAAGACACAGATTAAGGATTGAGGTTAAATTGAGATATAGATATAGATTGAAGTTAAATTGAGATATAGATTGAGGTTAAAACTTATTGTCAATATAATAAAGAGACAATCATAATGTTTTAGACATGTAATGAGAAGGGGGTTAGGAGACATTGTGACAGCCGGTAAAATCGAGCGGAGACGAGACAGAGGAAGACAGAGAGGGAAAATTGTGGACAGCCTGTCTTAAAGGCGCGGAAGAGCGTAAACATCTGGGATGAGCAAACACCAGGAACAGACATTTATGGAGATCCATGATCGCCTACGTCAGCCGGCACGGCACCTAATGATGATAATGACTGAAACAAACCTAAATCGGGAAACGATTCCGATCTATTTCTGCTGTGTAACCACGAAATAACGTCTCCGTTAAACCACAGTTTAGGAAATTAACACTTATTTACATATCAGATTTCAAGAGTTATAAACCATGATTTAAGTTTCTCCTCACGCGGTAAGGAAGAGAGTGTGAGATAGAGAGAGAGAGAGAGAGAGAGGGAAAGAGAGAGATAGAGTGAACAATCGTCATTTGATTGACTGCAAAAGGATGTCAATAATTTGTGTACAGGAAGTGTGGGAACAAAGATACGACTCCAATCAGCTAAAATAAGCATCCTTAAGTAAACCTATTGATTTTCTAGCATGGAAGGGGAAAGTACAAGTAACGGGTCAGTTTTTATGCTTTCTGTTTAATTTCTTTTTTTTTTTTCGATCCAGAAGCACTTGAGCTTTTTAGCTCTTCGGCTCGGTGCCATGGACATCATAACCCTTCAGTTCGGTGCCACGAACACCGTGAATCTGGGAACCTGTGGCTTTCCTGCCAGCCCGCGGAATTGAACCCGCACGCACAGAGGGCTAGTCACCCGCAGTCCAACGCGCTACAAACACGCTGGGCAGGCGGGCTTGTGTTTAATTAAGGAATACAGTGTTAGGTCTCTCGTTTTTTTGGGCAATTTGGGAGAGGGCAACTGTACACGATGGGTGATGTTGTATATTTGTGGGGGAACTGTGCAAGATGGGTAATGTCTATTGGGGGCGTGGCAACTGTGCAAGATGGGTAATGTCTATTGGGGAGAGGCGGTGTGGAGAGACTGTATTCGTCATGATACAATAGTAACAAAAGATTCGTTCGATGATTGAAAGCAAAAGATTCATTCGATGATTGAAATCAAAAGATTCGTTCTATGATTGAAAGCAAAAGATAGATTCGTTCGGTGATTGAAAGCAAAAGATTCGTTCGATGATTGAAATCAAAAGATTCGTTCTATGATTGAAAGCAAAAGATTCGTTCGATGATTGAAAGCAAAAGATTCGTTCGATGATTGAAATCAAAAGATTCGTTCTATGATTGAAAGCAAAAGATTCGTTCGGTGATTGAAAGCAAAAGAATAGTTCGATGATTGAAAGCAAAAGATTCGTTCGATGATTGAAAGCAAAAGATTCGTTCGATGATTGAAAGCAAAATAATCGTTCGATGATTGAAAACAAAAGATTCGTTCGATGATTGAAAGCAAAAGATTCGTTCGATGATTGAAAGAAAAAGGTTCGTTCGATGATTGAAAGCAAAAGATTCGTTCGATGATTGAAAGCAAAAGAATAGTTCGATGATTGAAAGCAAAAGAATCGTTCGATGGTTAAAAGAGACGTTGATTGACTTATAGAAGTTTTAGTCCTCATTTAAAAAAATCCTCAGAAACAACAAATTAAGAGATGAACAATCAAGTCTCGTCGAATGTGTTAGCTTGGAAAGCGATAGCCCATGTTGGTGATTTAATACAGTCAACTTCCGGTTTATGCTGATTTGATTTCACGTCATATCTGATCATCTGTCATCATCTGCTTGTCATCTTTTGTGTGTGTAGTTCTGTGACTGTCAGGAAACAGAGAGATCACTTAATGCCATAACTAATAAAAGACATGGCAGACTTGGACAACGTCTCGCATCAGAACACATTATAATATCTTGTTTCTATAAGGTTCCAAATAGAATCGAATGTAGAACGCATTGAGAGAGTATTTCTGAACAGAGAAGTTTCAGGGTTCTGAGTCCCACTCGCTGACCAGACTGGTAATCTGAATCTAAGAGCAATTCTGCGTTGTGCCAGTTGTGCGCCTACAAGTAGGCCAACACATCCGGCTTATGTGATGCTTTTTATTTACTAGTTTAGCTTCCATAGGCTCCTACCTCAGTCATCTCTTACGACATGCCTTGTAGGTCGCAGTGTTACTATTCTTTGCTTCCCTTGTGAGCCCAGGCAACATACGGGCGGACTCATCCACGATGGATATCGATATTGGTACAGCCCGAAAAGAACGACATACCAACTATGCAAAGAGATTGACTAATCAACATCGAACTGACATATTGGGCCGCTGGACGCTGCTGGATTAGTTGAGGCGGAGATCGGAGCACTTATGTACATGTCCGGAGTGCTACGATAATAGTACATAAAACTGATAACTGATGGAATGTAGAAATACTCATTCCGGGAAAATGTGCGATTATTTTTCTGTTCATCTCGAAAGTATTGATAATATTTTCTGTTCACCTTGTTTGAAGGTGTCAGAATAGCTTCCTTTGCAAGAAGAACTGTAGGTACATTTGTGCAAGCTTTTCGACATGCATGAGTTGCAAGGATCACTCTCGGTGCAATTGTGCAAGATGTTCAACATGTATGAGTTGCAAGTAGAACTGTAGTTGCAATTGTGCAAAGGATGGTGGCAAACATATTTTTACCATTTCGATTTTTCTTTAGTTTTCTCGCATTGAATTCAGACGTATTCATGAATCTGACACATTTGATTTTTCAAATTAATTTTTGCGCAAAGACTTGCTTTCTTTATCACCAGCATTCCTCGTCAATCAGTCAAGCCTTACACCGATTAACAAACAGGTACTTCTAACTTAGATCCCCAAGTAAAGGATCATGGTTTTCTGTTGTCCACATGCACACCTTGTGCACACTCCAAGTAAAGGATCATGGTTTTCTGTTGTCCAAATGCACACCTTGTGCACACCGACAATTTGTGGCCAAGATAGACTCGAACTACGGAATATCGACGACAAGTGGTTCGTAGTGCAGCCTGTTACCAACTGTGCTATGGACGGCCGTTCTCGACTTTATGAGCTTATTATGCTCTGTTGCTTTCTCTTGAAGTATTCTCTGTGAATCCAGCTCCGAAGCAATCTCCGTTTACTTTTTTGATGATTAATGTTTGATTTCTGTTTAAAATGAACACAGAAAAAAACTTCAATTAAATTTCTTAGTGAATTCAGTAATGAAACAGCCATATTAATTTCTTGGTGAATTCAGTAACGAAACAGCCAATTAAATTTCTTAGTGAATTCAGTAATGAAACAGTCAATTAAATTTCTTGATGAATTCAGTAATGAAACAGCCAATTTAATTTCTTAGTGAATTCAGTAATGAAACAGTCAATTCAATTTCTTGATGAATTCAGTAATGAAACAGCCAATTTAATTTCTTAGTGAATTCAGTAATGAAACAGCCAATTTAATTTCTTAGTGAATTCAGTAATGTAACAGTCAATTTGTGTTCTTGGTGAATCTAACATAGAAAGAATATCAGTTTACTTTGCAAGTGTAACATTCACAAAATTAATATCATGCACAATAGCTTGAAGATATGTCAAGTTCTTGATTTCCGATAATTCATTTTCTCATTCTTCGACTCAAAGAGCTTTTAGAACATGATCACTAATTAGCCAAGCATAGGATATGTAGTTTTTGTATCCAGGTTAAGTACAAAGGAAATTAATCACATTTAAACACCCCCTCCCTTCCCGCATCCTTATCTGTATTTAAATTAAAAACACAGGTAGTTTCATCTATTTTGATTAAAATAAATCAGCTTACTCATAAATTTGTACAACAAATATATATCAACATTTTTTACTTTTTGTCAGTTGTCACTTTTTCTTGGCAAAGTTTCTGTAATATTAAGTATTACTAGAACTAGAGAGGAAACAATCATTATCATCTAGTAGCTTGACCCTTCCGGAACTTGGCTCCCATGATAGCAATCATGATAAACTCTGTTCTGTGCAAATTGATCGGCGTCATTCTCAGATCGTCAATGATATCGTGCACCCATCGTCTTCTAGGTCTTCCTCTCATTCTTCTTCCAGTCACCATTCCTTCCATAGTTATCATCTCTAGGCACTCATGTCGTTTGATGTGTTCAAAATATTTCATTTTCCTTGATGTTATGTTCTTTAACAGCCAACTCTCTTTAATATCAAGCTGTTGCAGGACAGAAGTATATGCTCTTTAATATTAGAGCACACATAATTATGGCATGACAATACTGTGTACAATTTGGCTAATAACAGCAGCTAATGAGCGGAAAATCATAGCGACAGAGATGAGGTGTCTTAGAAGAACTGCAGGTGTGACAATAAGAGACAAAATTAGAAATGAAGAAATCAGAAGGAGACTGGATGTGAAACCAGTCATGCAATTAATAAAAGAACAACAGATTAAATGGTTTGGACACCTGACAAGAATGCCCTGGTATCGCCTGCCACAGAAAGCCACACAGAAAAAGTATAATGAGTACAAAGCAAGAGGAAGACCACGCAAAAGATGGAGCGACGGCATCAAGAACAGCCTTACAACAATGAATATCAGCTTACAAAGTGCCTTAAAACAAACACACACAAGATCACTACATTTCCTCCCAACACTTCTATAAAGAAATCAACGGTGGAAGAGAAGAAGAATACTGTGTATGTTTTTTTGTTCGTTCCCGAAGAAGCATAAGACTGCAACTTATCCGTGGTAATTTTTTTCAGCCTTCAGACGCATTTATTTTGCAATACAAATTTTGCAATAAATTGTTAAGTAATTCTCAATCCTTTATAACTCTAGTTTTAACTCTTGAACTCCGTGATATTTGTTCATCCCAGAACACATTTATATTTCAGTGTATACTGAATTAGCTAGTTTACTGACTTTGCCATCTTAAGTGTGACTACTCAAGCACTTGAGTGGAACCTGCAAGGAAAACGGAAAAGAGAACATCATAAACAGACACGGAGACGGTCTGCTTGAGAAACTGAAGGTTGCTCGACTCTCCTTGGAGACCATAAAGAAAACAGTCAGAAACTGGTAAAAATAGAGAATAGATGTTGAGACCCTATGCTCCACGAGGAGCAGAGAAGAATAAAAGAGATAACATGATATTAGTTTCCCATGTTAGTGTTGCTAGGTGGAATGTTGCTAGGTGGAACGTAGTGTTGTTAGGTGGAACGTAGTGTTGTTAGGTGGAACGTAGTGTTGCTAGGTGGAACTTAGTGTTGCTAGGTGGAACGTAGTGTTGCTAGGTGGAACGTAGTGTTGTTAGGTGGAACGTAGTGTTGCTAGGTGGAACGTAGTGTTGCTAGGTGGAACTTAGTGTTGCTAGGTGGAACGTAGTGTTGCTAGGTGGAACGATGTGTTGCTAGGTGGAACGTAGTGTTGCTAGGTGGAACGTTGTGTTGCTAGGTGGAACGTTGTGTTGCTAGGTGGAACTTAGTGTAGCTAGGTGGAACGTAGTGTTGCTAGGTGGAACTTAGTGTTGCTAGGTTGAACTTAGTGTTGCTAGGTGGAACGTAGTTTTGCTAGGTGGAACGTAGTGTTGCTATGTGGAACTTAGTGTTGCTAGGGGGAACGTAGTGTTGCTAGGTGGAACGTAGTGTTGCTAGGTGGAACGTAGTGTTGCTAGGTGGAACGATGTGTTGCTAGGTGGAACTTAGTGTTGTTAGGTGGAACGTAGTGTTGCTAGGTGGAACGTAGTGTTGTTAGGTGGAACGTAGTGTTGCTAGGTGGAACGTAGTGTTGCTAGGGGGAACGTAGTGTTGCTAGGTGGAACGTAGTGTTGCTAGGTGGAACGTAGTGTTGCTAGGGGGAACGTAGTGTTGCTAGGTGGAACGTAGTGTTGCTAGGTGGAACTTAGTGTTGCTAGGTGGAACGTAGTGTTGCTAGGTGGAACGTAGTGTTCCTAGACGGAACGTAGTGTTGACATATGTTCCCATCTCACGTTAGTTTTTTTCATTGAAGTTTCTATAGCATTTTCATTATTATAGATTTGGGTTGTTAATCCTAACATATACCCGAAGAAATGTGGAAATATTGTTCAACAGGTCACACGATATGTACAGATAGGTAACAGTTTAGTAATATATAACTTAATAGTACTATTTCTACTGTGTAATAATACTGTATAATAGTAGCAGTTATTGTGTAGAATAGTGTCAAGTTTGATGTAATTTATCATAGATAACTAAGTGACCTCGTGGCGTGACGTAGTGGCGTGACGTAGTGGCGTGACGTAGTGGCGTGACGTAGTGGCGTGACGTAGTGGCGTGACGTAGTGGCGTGACGTAGTGGGCGTGCGGAGTGTAAGCGATGTAAGCTGGAAGGTGGTGAAGATATTTTTGCACGAATTAAATTTTTTTATCTTTTCTCATGAATTTTGTCCGGTCATCGGCTTTCTTTCTTACTATTCGCCATTTGAACTGCGTGCTCATATTGAACCTACGTTTTATCGTTCGTCTCCGATATGACTAGGAACTCGATCTCATCTACACTGAGATCAGGGATCTTTGGAAAAATATCCAGATGCCTCCACGAGAGAGCGAACCTGGTACCTTTGGCACGAGAGACGGGCACATAACCTGTACGCTACAGAGATCTCTTTAACTGGATGCAGCAGACGGTATATGTACGAGTATAACCCGTACAGGCGGGTTGTAACGTTTAACCGTGTTTTTATGCCCGGGTTATGTTTATTATTAATTTTTTAAAATTTCAAAGTTTAGAACACCAAAAAAGTGGGAGTTGATTGAAAGTGCAACATGTCTGATGATCTATGGTGTAGATAAGAAGTGCAACATGTCTGATGATCTATGGTGTAGATAAGAAGTGCAACATGTCTGATGATCTATGGTGTAGATAAGAAGTGCAACATGTCTGATGATCTATGGTGTAGATAAGAAGTGCAACATGTCTGATGATCTATGGTGTAGATAAGAAGTGCAACATGTCTGATGATCTATGGTGTAGATAAGAAGTGCAACATGTCTGATGATCTATGGTGTAGATAAGAAGTGCAACATGTCTGATGATCTATGGTGTAGATAAGAAGTGCAACATGTCTGATGATCTATGGTGTAGATAAGAAGTGCAACATGTCTGATGATCTATGGTGTAGATAAGAAGTGCAACATGTCTGATGATCTATGGTGTAGATAAGAAGTGCAACATGTCTGATGATCTATGGTGTAGATAAGAAGTGCAACATGTCTGATGATCTATGGTGTAGATAAGAAGTGCAACAT